>CM059196.1:33715971-34237494 GCA_030323885.1 Branchipolynoe longqiensis | reverse complement strand
GTCAGGTTGCAATCCTTGCTGTCATGGTCAAACTGACCACAGCGAGCACATGTCATGCGTCTACGTCACATCTGCTTATACCCCAGTCGCACTACTGCTTGCGACCACAAAAAAAGGGGTGGTTGCAAAATAGTCACAAAGTGGTCGCCGACCTCGCGACCAATTAGGTCGCAAGAAGGTCACAGCTACTGCTCTAAGAACCTCCTTTTGACCAAACTGGTTGCAAAGAAGTGGGCGACTATTGTTTTGAACGCAATGAGGTAGATTCTTTGGTTCAAAGTGGTCGCAAGCAGTCACAACTGTATAGTGTGACTGTGGCTTTGCTCTGCAATCAGCAGACATCGGACCAGTGCGGGAGGTTATCCACACAAATACACAATGCTTCATTCATGGCAACTTGACCCAGAGTTGTCTTCCCACTACGAAACCCTGTCACACATTTATCGCATGACACTGACAGCGACCGACTCGACTCTTAATGAAAAGGAAAACAGTTCCGGTTAAAGAGCACTTAGCAGGCGAGCTCGGGGCGGCCATTAATTGATATTTACACAAGGAGACACAACTCGGAAAATGTTGTCATGGTTTTAATCAAATCCTGGGCAGGGGAAGCGTCACGACCAGCAGCCGACCAGTGGATGACAGCTAGCGGAAATCTCCATCTTTCCCGCCATTTCCGCCTGCGGCCGTTGACGCACGCGCCGTGCCGGAATGTCGCCTAATTGGTCGCCATTTGTGGTCACGTGCACCGGCGCACTCTCACAGCAGGGCTTTAGTCGTGGCTCCTGGTCTGGGAGGTGTGCTTGGAGAGGGGTGACCTCGGTATTATGACTCCCCGATGTTCTAGATAATAGTGGGGTGGATTCTGGAGAGGCTGCAGACACGGCTTAGGGATGGTTTGAACACGTGGGTGGGAAGCATTTAGTCCTATAGACCCGGTCGTCATAAAGTGTTAGCATTGCATAGTCCGATGGTAATGTGAGTTTCTGGTATTTTCTGGGATAAATACATTAAAGTGAGCGCATGATCTATTTTACTTTACTTTTATTTTAAATGGCTAACTTTGGGTGTATTTGAGGTGCACACATATGCTTAATTAATTTTGGCAAGCACGCAGCAACTAGTAATACCATAGACTTCAGACGTAACATGTTCTATTAAATTGACTCAACATTCCCTTCTAAAGTTCTATGCAGCAGTCGACGATTAAAGCTGTATACTCTGATGAAATCATCAAATTTTCAAAACCAAAACAATAATCTCAATTTGATTCTACATATCTAGCTTAAATACTGATGCACTTATTAATTTGTCACTACACAGAAGGGAATAGTGAGGCAATTGAATAGATCGCGTTACTGCAGAATGCTATGGTGTCAGAGTTTTGGCAAGCTTGCCAAAATTAATTGTGCATGGTTGCACTTCAAATATCTGAAAAGTTAGACACTTAAAATAAAAGTTACTTCCAGCTAAAGTAAGGTACATTATAATGATCAACCTAATGTATTTATCTCAGACAATGTCTGAAACTCAAAACCATCGGACTATGCAACTTTAATAAGCGCACCAGTATATGACTTTATGAGTTGAGTATGTCGCATCGAAAATTTGATGCCTTGATCGGAATATTCACTCATTTACACTATTTCCAAAAAGATTAAAGGAGACTAATATAATGCTATTTTTGGGCTAAATAAAGCAATTTTGTATATATAATGAACGGGATTATAATTAATAACTCATTAGCATTATACTTTTAGTTATAGCATAAATAATATTAATGGATACACCGACTACTATATAAAAAACGTAGATACACTATGCTACAAACACACAGAAGAGAAAAATACACTTCTTGGTGGATACATCGATAGTACACACTCTCTTTTTGCGTGCGCATGCCCCCCCCCCCCCCCCCCCCCCTCGATGCCCCTTTTCCGGTTGCCTGGTACTAGTGGTAGACTAACACACCAGCCAGTTTTATTTTTCGAGTAACAGCAATTAGTTTACCTCTACTAGATATGATAACACGTAAACACTATGGTAACGTCACAAAACAATATGATACCAATTAAAATTAGGGAGTATCTCGTCAAGTTCTATCCCCACATCAGAATATCTACCGTACATATTGAGCTGCAAAGGCATTGCCTACCCACCCTGTCCGTAAAATCACTGTTGTAGACAAAACACAGACAAATAAATACAATTTACAATTCCGAAAATGGTATCCTGATTGGATTTCATTGATGCATGACAAGGAAGGAAGAGGAGGCGTGGGTGGAGAAAAAAGCACTTTATTGATAAGTGCTGAGTATGTACAGGATAATAACAGGGTATGCAATACAGGATAATGCAGGTCAATAGAATGTGATAATAACAGGTTATGCAATACAGGATAATGCAGGTCAATAGAATGTGATATGAATAAGATGATGAGAAAGCTCATAGGGAGGCTAGGGAACTAGTGAGAGTCAGCGAGGTGGAGCCGAAGAGCCCTCCACCCTATAAGAAGGATGAGGAGAAGATCGGGTGGGTGGGTGGAGAAAATAACTGGAGGAGCGTGAGGAGAGGCTGGAGGGCGAGTGGCTGGAGGCGGCCAGGCGGGCTAGTTATAAGGGGGGGGGGGGGGTGGGAGCGCGGGAAATGCTGTAATGAGCAACGGTCGGAGCAGGGGGGGGGGGGGGGGGGTCCCCTTCCCTGCCACGCATCAAACGCAATGTAAGTATTACGACCAACTCTGTTTCGTTAAAATAAAAAGGCTATTAATAGACTACATCACCATTCCAGCCGCGTGGTGCATTGTGGGATGCGTAGAAGAAAAACAAACCCGTGAGAAGCACATGGCACATGCTAATAAAATGTGCTAGTTTCAGCTCATATCAGCTCTTGTTTGAAACATAGAATAACAACTAAAAAATATATATAATAAATTAATATATTCATATTTTATCCAGCATTGCATTTACATCAATATAATCAGCAGATCTTATGCCATGTGCATTTAGATTTAGACAAATCTGGGCACTCAGACTAGTGTTAGAGCCATAGCCAGAGTCAGTTTTACTTATTTTATTAATGTTTTTATTTATATCCTATGGTTAATGACATATGTAGAACTAGAAAATGAGTAGGGTTAATCAGATATTTGTTATATATTTCTCTGAAACAAGTGTATGTTGACACATTTGGTATTTTAATATTTAGAACAATAATTAATAATGGTGATGTGGATATCAGCCTTAAAGTGACTGATTGTTTTGTGTGGAATTGTATGTTTCTTAGCTCCAAATGTTTAACTATGGCCACTTTTGTCTTAGCTATATTCATCAGATCATTATATTGCATGCATGCATTCATGATTATGGCAAATTGTTATGTATTTCCATTAATTTTGAAAAAAATCTAAGTTTTGCCCTACGCGTATCCGCAAACTCAATGGCCAGATGCATTTGCTTTGCTGTCAACGCCGTTTTCAGTGTATGCGCAGTCGGAACGGTGATCTCCTGTATTGCTTCAGTGAATTTGTATAGTACTATTAGTAGTTTGTTAGCAACGCCTCCCCCCCCCCCCCCCCCCCCCCCACATGTCTCCACTTGTCCCACCGGCTCGCCTCGCCTCGCCCGCGCGCATGCCTGTTGCTGGCAGGTGGTGGGTGGTACCTGGCGGGTGGGATGGGGTGAGGTGTGTGTGTGGGGGGGGGGGGGGGGGGCTCTTGACGTCATGCTCGTGGCCACACGTGTCGGTGACAGGCGGAAGTGGGAAGTGCCAGGCTCAACAAAACAGGCAGTCACTGGGACGCAGACATTTTATGGTAATCTCTGCTAGCAGTACGCCTATCAAAGCAATTCTTGTTGTTGTTACATTCGTTGCAAAGGGAATTTCAAGCGCGAACATTTGGATTCTGGAGAGGCATATTATAAAAATTATGAAATAGTTAACCTTTTCTGGAGTCATTAACATCGTAACATTTCGTTTCCACTTGCAAGTACTATGAAATTCTGTATCAAACACTGAGTACAGTACAGGAACTATTTTCACCATTTGACATTCTATGCATGTACTCAGTTATGGTATAGTAAAAGATCAATCCTGAAAATTGCCCCTAAACATTGAAATTTGAGCCAAACATTTGTGTAAAATTGTTGATTCCACTTGGACTGTTACCGTGCTAATATTTTTCTGATTTTCTCTTTAATCATCACAAATAAGACAAAACCATAGCAATGAGGTTTCAAATTATTATTACTACTGTTTATAAAGCAAGTGGCATGTGAGATGTCCTAAAAATGTCAAGCTTTGTGTGGAAAATATTTGATTTTAGAGTCATTAGTTTCCATGCTATACTGCTATTTATTGGGTGTGAGCATCATTTGACCTACTTAAGAATGTCAGAATATGTTTATTTTCAATTATTGAGATGCAAAAGGACATAGACATTGAGGAAGCTTGTATATAGGAATTTGGCAGCATTTTGATTTTGTGGTACTGATGTCACAGTATTGGTACACAACTTCTGAGAACGACCCATATACCTATATGTACCGATATATACCTATATATACTTATTTTACCTCGGTATACCGCCTCTGGCTAGCCGCAGGCTAGGGAGAAGGAAGCACATCCGGGTCCAGCAATTAGCATAAGTGACTCACAACGGGAGGACGTTTGTGAGTTGCTCCAACAGGATTTATCTACTAACTACTTCTTAATCACAAAGTAAGTAATGGAAATTTAGTTTAAACTGTTTATGATGCCTTATAGCATCACATTATGAAAGTTCAGAACTTTCTCAGGTCCAATTTGGACTTTGTATGTGTTTTTTACTTGAGGATAGAACACTGCGTGCCGCTGGCACTTACGAAACCGATAGTCCTTTGTTCTATCGACACCTGTTTTTGAGACAGGGAGAAATGGTAACCCGAGTTGCTCATTTCCTAAGAAAATTCTCCCGGATCCTGACTAGAGGATGTTGTTGGGGATGCTTCTGGGTGTTTTTTATAAACACCCCAGACCGGTTTTTAAGGCGAACCTCCGAGTTTCGTAATATTTTCTCCAACTTGCTGGCGTCGTAGCCACGGGTGGGAGAAGTGTACGGAACAGAGAGAGTGGGCGATCTTCGGATCGATACCCCCCGTTTGGTTGGTTTCGTTACCATAACCTTACGGCAAAACTTAGCTTCACGCCTGTACTGAAACGTTGTAATACACGCTATTCTGTACCATATACCTCAACCCAGTTTACTGGCTACACTTTGTGTTGTTGAGATGATTCCGGTTAAGTAACACCTTTGTCGTTACAGGAACCGATGGCCACTCGGCGGAATAAGCAGCCTGCGGCAGCAGAGGGCATTGCCCCTACGGATTACGATTCGTCACCAGCGCCTACGGCTCCGCCGTCTCCACAGCCCGGGGCACAGGTTTCCGACCGGGACAGTGACCAGCCACCTCAACCAAGTGATTGGGAGGCTAAGATGGCAGCCATGATGGAGGATAAGATGCGCCAATTCCAGGCTCTTTCCTTTGCCGGCCCTCCCCAAATCCCTGATGAGGATTGGGAGGACTTTTCGGATGACGAGGAGGACACGGTTTCGGCCCCCGAGGTTCCGAAACCGAAAGCGCGCGGCAAGAAACGCCGCACTGTGAGCAGCTCAGGTGACGAGTTCACCAAAGCCTCGAACGCTAAACGTCCTAAGAAATCAAAGAAAAAGAAAAAGAAAGACTCGTCCTCCGACTCGTCAAACGACTCCTCTTCCACGGAATCAGATTCCGATACGGAACGTGCAGGAGTGTACGCCAAAATAGGCGATAAAGTTGGCAAAAAGATTGTCAAGAAAAAGGCAAAGAAGGTGCGTACCACAACCATGATGCGGAATACCGTCAATGGCCACTTTACCACGTTCAAACCGGTGGAGGTCATTAATAAATTGACGGAACAGATTTCCGGCGTCAAAGGTATTCCGGCTACGGTGTGTAAGGAGATGGATGCGGGCATCAATCTGTCCGACGAACGGCGCCGCTATGAAACTGCCCTTTCTGTTATCCATAAGGCAGTTTTGGGCTCCTTGACCTCGATAATCCCCATTGCTAACCGCATGCAGACCGAGAATAAGTTCTCGTCCTTAGCTCGGGTTATGGATAGGGGCATTGCCTTGCTCGCTGCAGCGAGCAACTACATGACACATTGCCGCTTCGAAAATGTGTTTAAATCCGTCACTACCGACGCGGGCAAAGAGGTCGCCCGGTCAAAGAAGATGACGGACCATGACGGCAAGGAATACACCGTATATTCCGGACCTACCCCCATCAAAGGCAAGCCTCTGGACAAGTCCAAGATGTTTGGGGGTCAGCTTGCTTACTTGTACAAGCAGGTAGAGGTGGACACTAAGAGTGCTAAGAATACGGAACTCAAGGGCCGTAAGTCACAAAACCCACTCGGGTTCCGCCGCAGCCGCACGGATTTTCGCTTCCGCCGAGGAGGAAGGCCGTTCCGGGGAGGCCCATCCTTCGCATTCAGCCAGAGGGGAAGAGGTCGAGGCGACAGACAATCCTCAAGCTGGAACGACAACAGCGGGTACAAACGGGACTTTGTCCCCAAGCCGCAGTTCCCCCAAACCAGGGAACAAGTAGAGAACGCCACACAAACTTTTCAGCAGCCTGGCCCTGACATGGTCACAGAGGAAACTCAAACTGATGTAAGCCTTTTTCAAGCGGGCAACATTGTTAATTGTTTAGAACGATGGCAACAATTAACCACTAACCCAGACGTTCTTAGTATTGTTAGAGGCATTGCTATTCCTTTCACAGAACTCCCTGTACAGAAAAGAGCACCTTTTCCATATAAGTTCAATTCACACGAAAAATTCCAACTAAATGAACAGGTTGGGGTTTTTGAAGCCAAAGGCATTGTCAAACGAGTAGAACATACTAGAGGTGAATTCATTTCCAATATTTTCTCCACGCCTAAACCAGATGGGTCTATTCGCATGATTTTAGACTTAACTAAATTGAATGAAATCATTGAATACCAACATTTCAAAATGTTTTCTTTAGAAACAGCTCGCGATCTGATCACCCCAGAGTGTTGGCTAGCGAGTGTTGATTTAAGAGATGCTTACTATACCGTCCCTATTCAAGAGGGGTTTCGAAAATTTTTACGGTTTGTTTGGAATGACCAGCTTTTTTAATTTACCTGCCTACCTAATGGTTTGGCGTGTGCGCCACGACTTTTTACTAAGTTGTTGAAACCGGTTTTTTCAAACATGGCTAAACTGGGTCATTGTATGTTTCCATACATTGATGATTCTTTCATTATGGGACAATCTTTCGAACAATGCGAACTCGCCGTTCAAGATTTATGTAAACTTTTCTCAAACTTGGGTTTCTTCATCCATGCTAAGAAATCCGTGTTTTCTCCTACTAAGCAGCTTAAGTGTCTAGGCTTCATTTTGGACACGACGGCCATGACCGTGTCACTTACACAACAAAAGAAAGATAAGCTGCGGGACACAGCGATACAGCTGTTAGACATTTCTAGGCCAAAGATAAGACAGGTCGCAGTCTTAATCGGTATAATGATTTCATACAGCCCTGCTATTCTATATGGGGCCGCACACATTAAGTCGCTGGAAATCGATAAAAATCTAGCTTTGGCCCGCGCTAAGGGAAACTTTGAAAAGACAATGTTTATCTCTGAAAGTGGACTAGCCGACATATTTTGGTGGCTAAGTCACTTTGATAACTCCCCCAATCCCATTCGAATGGGTGAGCCCAATACTACAGTTACGACTGACGCCTCACTCCAAGGTTGGGGGGCACATCGCAATGATGTAGCAACGGGGGGACGCTGGCTAGATTCGGAAATTTCTGAACATATTAATGTTTTAGAATTACGAGCCATTTACTTAGGTTTAACCAGCCTTGTTAAAGTACCCAAAAATAATGTTTGTATC
Source organism: Branchipolynoe longqiensis (assembly GCA_030323885.1). NCBI lineage: Eukaryota > Metazoa > Annelida > Polychaeta > Phyllodocida > Polynoidae > Branchipolynoe > Branchipolynoe longqiensis. The sequence continues at coordinate 34,229,543 of CM059196.1, read as the reverse complement.
CTTACGGATAACACCACAGCCATGGCTTATGTCAGGAATATGGGAGGTACTAAATCTATTAAGTGTAACGAGTTGGCACTACTCATTTGGAATTGGGCGCAAAAGTTTGACGTCTGGTTAACAATTACACACATACCCGGCACGCAGAATTGCCTTGCCGATAAGATGAGTCGCCATTTCCATGACCACTTAGAGTGGTCACTAAACCCATCAATTTTCAAACACATCTGTCAATTATGGGGCTGGCCGGATATAGATTTATTTGCTTCACGTAATAACTTTAAACTGGAGAAATATGTTTCGTCGCACCCAGAACCAAATGCTTGGCACATAGATGCCTTCTCGCTAACTTGGCAAAATCATTTCTTTTACATTTTCCCCCCTTTTACCATTATTAGCAAAGTCACCCGAAAGATACTAATGGAGAAAACACACGCCATCCTCATCGTCCCCGAATGGGACACTCAACCCTGGCTAGCGAGACTAGTCGCGACGGCCAAAAGCATGCTACGCTTCCCAAGATACCGAGGAAATCTGAAACATCAGGGACCGTTAGCGCGCCACGGAAACGTGTCGACGACTCCTTTGGTAGCATTCCTTTTTAAAATAAATATTTGGAACAATTCGGCTTGGAGAAGATTACACAACAACGTTTGGTCTCTCACGCCTGGATGAAGGGAACTGTGAAAATGTATACCACATATTTAAAGAAATGGGGTATTTATTGCTTACTTAAGAAAGTTAAGCCTATGAATCCAACAATATCCCAGGTAGGACGTTTCCTACGTTTTTTGGAAGACGAAGGTTTAGGGTATGGCGCTATCAATGCAGCCAGATGTGCACTCTCAATTATCCTACCTAGGATTAATGGAGAAACAATGGGAAAACATCATGTTATTTGCTGGATCGTACGATCAATTTATCAGAGGAATCCTCCCAAACCCAAATATAATAGGTTTTGGGATGTTTCTCTTGTGTTTAAACTCTTCAAGGATTGGCCAGAGAATAAGTTCCTGGACGTTAAGCTTTTAGGCTTCAAAGTAGCTTTGCTCCTTCTGCTCGTTACAGGACACAGGGGCCAAACAATAGTCGCCCTGTCGCTCAATGGTCTTGAAATCGATAGCAAGGAAGCAACGTTTGATCTAACAACTTTGTTGAAATCAAATCGTTTAGGTGATCCCCTGTCGACAATAAGTGTCACTAGTTTCACAGAGGATCGCAAATTATGTGTAGTCTCCGCAATACGGACATATATATCCAAGACACGAATAATACGCAACTCAAGGCAGCTTTTGGTGAGCTTTATTAAGCCACACAAGGGCATTTCGAGGGACACCCTCGCCAGATGGACCATGACGGTGTTAAAACTTTCAGGAGTAAACACAAACAGATATTCATCGCACTCTACACATGGTGCAATGGTATCTAAGGCCAGATCACTTGGCATTTCCGTCAAACGGATCCTGGCTCATGCAGGATGTCAAACTGCTAGATCGTTTGCAAAACATTATCACAAGCGACTAGAGAAGCCTCAACCTATCGCACAGAGGCTACTCACCAACTAAAAGACATAGGTGAGACAGTGCACTTTTTCGCTTTTTTGTCATGACAATTGTACAAACATACTTAAATAAGACTTGATAATAGAATAGTAACTAACAGGAATATCAGGATAAAAATGATATTACGTAAAGGTCTCCCTAGCCTGCGGCTAGCCAGAGGCGGTATACCGAGGTAAAATAGATTAGTTAGACGAATCTTACCTGGGTATAGATGATGGATAACTATTGTTTTACCGAGGTAGGAGCCTCGGGTAGACGTGGGCGAGGGCCCACCCACCACGCCCTGCCACGTCTATTAAATCACTTGTACTAAGATTAGGTCACATTACCATAGTTTTTTGTTTTTTTGGAATCATTTTATCCTGAATTAGTAGGTAAAGATTGCTGGACCCGGATGTGCTTCCTTCTCCCTCGCCCACGTCTAACCGAGGCTCCTACCTCGGTAAAACAATAGTTATCCATCATCTATACCCAGGTAAGATTCGTCTACCTAATCTATATATACCTATGTATACCTACGTATTGCTATGTATTTACCCGTATATCTATATACATGTACCTGGAACATACTATAACCAGTTGTCTGACGAATGCTAGTTAACATATACCACTAAAACACAACGACTACCCAATTATATTCGCTATATGAGTGTTGAATAGTGGTGACATAACCAGAGGATCGAATGTTATTACCGCGTTCAACTAGCTAAATATTTGTTGTTTCTGTTTTCCAATTTATTAAAGATATTGTATCTTCCGATTCAAAGATCTTTCTAAATGGCAGCCATATTTTCCTTGTCAAATATCAACTACCATTGGGTTTATTGTTAACCCCGCCCCCCACAAAAAAAACACGCAAAAGAACACCACAACAAACAACACAAAAACAACCACCATAGTATTACCGCATTAAGCACATTGAATAATTATTTTAAAAGCAATTAACAAGAACGTATATAAGGACTTAATACATTGATAACCTGATAAAAAAAATGGCCCGATCCTGATGAGAACCGTAACGTGATAACGATTAGATTCCAGCTTCTGTAACTAATCAACTTCATCCCAGTACAGTCACTCCCATACGTTGGTAATTAACATATCTAGATACTAATTAATGTTGGTTGATTGGGTTTTACGTCCTGCAACACTTAATCTCATATTAGGATGGCGGTACTAATTAACTAACTCAGAAAGTCCGCGTGCATGTATGTATGTTGTAATCTATGCCCTATATTAAAGTTGCATAGTCCGATGGTTTTGAGTTCCTGTCATTTTCTAATGGCCCTGTCACACTACGATGTAACGACGTCAACATAGGGAGAACGTGAAGAACGTTGAACTTCTCGGCGTAGTATGCAAATTTGGGCACAAGTTGAACGTGGATGCAGCGTAGTGGACTAGAGCATAACGTCGGTAAAGCGTAGTGATACCGTCATTCAACGAGAGACGTCAACGTAATGACACTCACGGAACGTTATGAACATTATTCCATCGCCAGAAGAACGTTACGTGACGTTAGCTAGGTCATGAGATGTTGAACGTAAGTTGAATGCACGTTCTACTGACATTCTCCTGACGTTCTCCTGACGTTCTCCTGACGTTCTCCTGACTTTCCCATTACGCCGCATGGACGTTTCCACCGGCTTTAATGTGGGTCAACGAGTGGAACATAGTGGAACGTAGTGAGGAACGTTTGCCTAACGTCCGTTTAACGTCATTGATGTTCGCTGAACGTGAACAGAACATACGGTGAACGTAAACTCTTACGTTCGAGCGACGTCAACATTTTTGAACATGTCCAAAACCTTGACGTAACATGATGTAATGTGACATAGTTCGACGTCAGTCTAACGTCATTATGATGTCATCATAACTTAATCCAACGTACATCAACATAATGACGAAATATCACCACGTTAGGCTCACGTTCGCTCATTACGTCGTAGTGTGACAGGGGTATGAGATAGAATATTATGTTGATTGTTATAATCTACTGTACATTGAAGTAACTTGGCTTTAAAATGGCAAACTTTGGAGATATTTGAAGTGTAAGCACCCAGAATTAATTTTGGCAAGCATCCTAAAACTCTGAAGTACAGGTTATATTAAAATACCCCAAGATTCCCTTTTGTGTGGCGACAAATGTTTAATAAGTGCACCAGTATCTAAATTACATATGTAGAATCAAATCTAGATAATTGTTTTGGATTTGAAAATTTGATGTTTTCATCGGAATATTCAACTTTAAACACTCAAGCCCCTGACAAGCCACTGAACTTACGCCTGAAAAATGCAATTCATACAAACATACACGTATAGTTCGATTCGCGGTCGAGTAAAACCAACGATTTACAAAATTGTTACTTCTCGTTCCCTAGCTTGGCACTCGGCATTAATCGGACAGGGAAAGGACTGGTTAGGTTAGTTCCAGGATAATATGTGACGGCATACAATATGCGAGACATGTACCTAATATCTAATTGTCACATTACATGATACACTCTGCAGTGTGCACAATGTGCATATAATGTGCAAGGGGGGGGGGGGTAGGGGACTACACACAACTGCTTTGGAACCCTACTATTCTTTGCGACCTTCGGGATTTTTGTACAAAGTTGTTCACCTACCCTGTGTTCTGTACAAATCTGTATTGATGGAATTTTCCTTATTTACCCACATCCATTTAAATATTTCAGGTACATCATATGTCATGTACGGAATCGCGCTGTCCTGCATTAAACGGACCCGGTATAGGCTGCTGAGATACGAACCATACTCCGACAAATGCTCTCCAAGCATACCTTTGCAGGTTTTCAGTTTATGTAACTGTATACGTGGGGGTAAAGTGCTGAAATTGGTTGCTCCTGTTGTGTTGTAGTTAGTCCAGCAGGACTGACAAGGCTTTTAGACAACCATCTAGAGAAATATTTTAGAATTTGCAATCTAAAATGCTAAATATAATGTTCAAAGGTTTATTTCTCATAACCAGCTACCTTTTGTGTGAATAATTGATTAAATCATGTGGATTAATAGACTTTAAAAGTTGAATTGAGAGCTTTCTGTGGCTGCCATCTTGGTGGGTGCCATGGCTTCCCCTGTGTGTGGGGAACCCCTCTAGGTCATGTGATGAGGGAATCCCACCTATGATGTCATTCATACATCACAGACCTCAACACTCTCCTCCCACATGTTAAGCTGCATGAACTGAACAAACTACGCAAAGGTATGTTTGGAGAGCTTTTGATGCTGGATTCGTTTGTATCTGGGTGAGGTATACCCGGCGGCTTTAACGTTGCATAATTTGATGAAGTATACCTGCATACCTTAGTATGCAGGTATTGCAATGCCTCAGGGAGTTTGACGCCCCTGCCCTGCAGAGTTGTAAACCACTGCCTTGTGGTACAGGTTCTTGACAGAACCGAAGGCTAAGGGAGCAAACCCTAAACAGAAAACCATGTCACTGTGGCAGCATTAAGGGTGGTTGATGTATGGAACTCCCAACATCTCCCGACCAGCCACTGCAGGGACAAATAGCTTTGCACCTGTCTGGACATGTTCTTGCCAGTGTGAAATCTCTATTTGCTCCCCGAGAGAGTGCCACTGGTAACTTGCAAAAGCCAGCAGCACTTCAACACTTGCAGGCAGCTTTCATGAAATGTATTAGGACTGACTCATGGAGATCACTCTCACAGCCGAGAGCTAAATGGAGAGCGGCAGTCAACTAATGAAAGCAGTCTTTGTCGCATCGCGACCGACAGCATGATGATGATGAATTTGATGAAATAAAACTATTTTTTCAAAACACAAAGCATCTACTTAGATTTGATCTTACATAACTAACTTAAAAGGAGAAGTGACATAACAAATACGGAATACAACTTTTTTTCATCAGAATTATGGCGATCGAATGTGATTATTCATGTAAAAATGGATGTTGAAATCAAGTGACTAGATTTTAAAGTACATGCGCACCCATTCATCATGACTGCCGAGTTTCTCTCAAAAAGACTATTAAAATTACCTGACTTCAATCGGGACATTGTCAACCTATCCAATTTAAATACTAGTGTACTCATTATTCATTTCTTTTGCGATTTGTTTTCACTGACTAATATTAAAACTTGCTGCGTTCTACATGACATAGCTAACATAGCAATGCTCTATTATACTTGGCTTCAACTGTTGTACACGTTTGTAGGCCTGCTAGTACTACTACACATGTCTAAATTTAGTAAATTATAATAAAGGTTTGTCTGAACTAAAGTGGAATAGACTATAATTGTTAACCTAATGTATTCAGCTGAAAAGATAATAATGATAATTTGTTTAAAAACCACCAATAATTATGCAACTTTAAATGGCTATAGGCCTATACAATATTATATTTTGTTAGACTGATTTCTTTACTGGCAACCCCCACAACCATGACGGTCTATGACTAAGTAGTATATGAAAACATTACTTAGTGGAAGACTATGGAAGGAGTTGACATAGCTTTGCAAATCTTATGCCAATGCTAAAAACTCTCGAATCTCGGCTAATGACTACCGACTACTGGGAACCCCGTACACTCGGGAATAGCTTGTTGGGAATTTACGTCTTAAAACCATTTAAGGTCATATCAGGATGGGTGCCGACTTGTGAAAGTGCGCACTGGCCACTGGTGCAGTGACTGGATATCACACTCAGTCACATTATATCTATACTAAGCAAACAAGTCCTTGCCCTATCCTATTAGAAGGAGAGAGAGAGAGAGAGGGAGAGAGAGAAGGGGAGGGATATAAAGAAAGGAGAGCGTCTTTTATGTACGTATATATAGGAAAATGAGCTTATCCTAAGTAACTTAGTATAAACCATAGCGACTAATAAACGTTTTGGTTTAGCAAACATATTTAAAGCTACACAATCCGATGAAAGCATCTGATTTTCAAAGCCGATGACATAGATTTGATTCTATAGATGCTGATGTACTTATTAAGCATTTGTTGCCACATAGAAGGGAATACCAAATTAATTTACTAGAAGTAAAACCTGTTCCTGCAGAAACATATGGTGTCAGACTTTTGGCATGCTTGCCAACATTAATTTAAAATAAAAGTTCATTCAAACTAAAGAAAGGTAGATTATAGCGATCAACCTAATATATTTATATCAGAAAATGACCAAACAAATCAAAACCATCGACCTCTGCAATTATAGTCTTTAACCAAACATGCTCACCGACACCCCACTACACAAAGGAGCATCTCGCTAATGTATGTTGCGGGCGGTGACGGGGCGAGGTCGGATACAGCGGTGACGTCATGACAACCAGCTCCATAATGCGAAGGAAGGGTGGGTCTGGGAGGTGGGTGGGTGGGATCTGTCGGAGCAAGCCACATGGAGCTGAGCTATCAACCAATCAGAACGAAGCATTACCAAATAAGGGATCCAGAGTCCCGGCATCACAAACGGTATACCCCCCCCCCCCCCCCCGAGAAAAGTGACGGACCCCTTGTTAAAATAGACACATCCTGGTGAGACCCAGACAAAATAAGGCAATCGCTTGGTGTAGGCGTGGATTCCTGTTGCGGCTACATAGTGTCGGCATTAAGCGGCTGGTACCGGCCAGATTGTGAGTTATTGTATATAATACCGTGGAGACTGCACCTTGTGTGAGCTGCTTTTAAATAACCTACGAAATTTGGCAGCTGGACATTTGAGGGGGATCCACCATCTAAGGTAGATGCGATTTCTACATATATACAACATTTATCTGACCTCCACAGTGGACATTAATCGGGATAACTACACGTAGGGATATAGTATCTATTGCATATAGAACATTATGTGAAATATCTTATACGACGCACATGATTTGGTTAAAAGGAAGGAAAGCGCCGCTTATTCATTACTCGTGATAATATATACAGAAGCTAACGAGTGTTATAGTATTGTGGGTTTTTTTCTTTGTGGTTCTTTTTGTATTCCTTCCTGACCTGCTTCAAAAAGGATTAAGAAGAAGAAGTATAAGAAGAAGACCGAGAGAGAAAGAGAGAGAGAAAGAGAGAGAAAGAGAGAGATAAAGAGACAGAGAAAGAGAAAGAGAGAGAAAGAGAGAGAGAGTGAAAGAGACAGAGAGAGAAAGGGAGAGAGGGTGAGAGGATAACAACAGATAATTCACACGAGAATTGTCTACTTCGAGAAGTAGTTCACACAATATTATATATGCGATTATTATACTATATTTGCTTGGCGACGATCTATATTAATTTCTAAACTATATTCCAAGGAGGATTGCTGTCTGAGAATTTACAGATCACGACGATTTAAGCAAAATCGAAACAAAAACCATCGGTATGTAGCAAGCACCTAGGATTAACACAGAACCGATTCAGAACTGCGCAAATATATCAAAGTTGTTATTTCATAGATGATCTTGTATATATTACTGCATCGCCATATAATAACTAACAAATCCACAAAAGTATTATAAAATGGCGGTGAGATCGATACTTAAGCCATCCTAAACATAATAATAAAGGATAAATAAAAATCTATTTAGTTGATTAAAACAACCTACTTTTTTCTATTTATTTTACATTAAATTTCAAATCTCAATTGCGGAAAATTGCTGTTTGAAGTCGGATCATCGATCTTCGAACGCATGAACCAATGCATATATATATCATGTTAAATACGTGAATTGACACTCACAATTAATACAGAAATCTTGGAGAAAGAACATAATATTTACATTTAAATGAAGGAAGAAAACACTCCCCACACCCTCCAAAACAGCTGCTTATAGAACAGTTACTGAAAAGGAATATCACGCATGTTGGTGAAATATAAATACCATATCCGAATGTGAGGTGGGTGCGGAGGGCGAGGCGGCGCGATACCATTAAAGATCAAATTAGGTAAAAAGGTTAGCTAATGAAAGGATGCATAGAAACCAATTTAGTTTTTGTTATAAAAACCCCTACCGTTTTTAGATTAAATTAAAAAGATTTAGTTGTGGACAATTGCTGTTTGAGGTAGGATCATCGACCTATGAATGCATGAACCAATGCATATACATCAGGTTAAATACGTGAATTGACACTCACAATTAATGCGGCAATATTAGGGGGGAAAACACACTAGGCTACTACTTACATTCAAACGAAGGAAGAAAAGACCCTCACACCCCAACCATAAAAAAACATAACAAAAGCTACTTCTTGAGCAGTGACTGACAAGGAATACTGCGCTTATTGTTTAAATAAACCATGTCCGAGTGTGAGGTGGGTGTGGGCGGCGAGGCGGTGCGATACCAGCCAGGGATGGCGCCCGGGTGTTACATGGGGATGGCAGACTACGGCCCGCCGCCCCCGGACCATCACCACCCGACCCCCGGGGACTCGCAGCTTTACCTGCCCGTGGCCCCGGACCCAGACGTCACGGCGGACTACCGCACTCCGACCGCCGGTGAGATGGGTCCCGGCTACGGCCTCGAGTCGCGCGGGGAGGCGGCGTACGGGACCGACTACGGTGGGCAGCCGGCTTCCGGCGCCCCGGGCGTGCCGGGATTCGACGACCGGCGGCCGGCCGGAGGTGGCCCGGTAAGAGGCGGCGGGCCAGGCCCCCGCCCGCGAGGAACTGAGGATGGACAATTCTACCAGAGGTAAGTAGCGGAAGTGGGTGCGGTGGGGGCATAAAGTACAGAAAGTAGGTAATTCAGTTAGGCCTATGTATTTTATTACTTATGTATGGATATAGTTCATATAGATGCAATTTATATACATACAGTAAAACCTCTGTAACATACCACCTCGATAGACCGACCACTACCTTATATCCATCGCTTTATGTGGGTCCCAACAATACCATTGTAACAATATTCTAACTCCCTAAACCGACCACCTCCTAAATGGACCACTTAAACTAAAGTTGCATAGTCCAATGAAAATATCAAATTTAAAAAAAACTAAGCAATTATTTAGATTGTATTCTACATACATACATACATAGATACTGGTGCACTTATTAAACATTTGTCATCACACTGAAGGGAATACAGATGGAATTTAAGAGAACCTGTTACTGCAGACGCTTATGGTGTCAGAGTTTTGGTGTGCTTGCCAAAATTAATTTTGCATGGTTGTACTTCAAATATCTCCAAAGTCAACCATCTAAAATAAAGGTTACTTCAAACTAAAGTAAGGTAGTCTATAGCGATCAATCTAATGTATTTATCTCAGAAAATGACAGAAACTCTAAACCATCGGACTACGCAACTTTAAAGTCGGTGCCAAAGTTGGTCGATTTAGAGAGGTTTTACTGTATATATGTATGTATATATATATAATAATTGCACATAATATATATAATTAAATATATAATTGATTAATATATACACAAGTATATGTAGTAAATTGCATAACTGAATTACTATTGCCTTTATAATTGCATTGCTACATATATATTTATATGTGTGTATATATATATCTGTGTGTTACTGTATATATACATAATGCATACACGCCATTTAGTGTTCTACTTCTAGATACTTTCTTTCAAATGCAGCGCTAACTGAATCAGCGTTATGCAGGGTCATTATAACATCGCATAAATAGATAGCCATGCACTGTTGTAAACTATTCCGATAAATATAGGATAATAAGGCCACAGTGTCAAGGATAACACAGAAGTAATGCACTACATAATTTTGTTAAGTTGTGAAAGAATTCTGAATAAAATGGATGAGTAGGTAAACCGGCCTCAGTGGTCGATTATGTTATAGCTAGACAACCCCATCATGTGCGTGAACGAAAGTATAGTGGACAGAACTCAGGTTTGATTCCTGTATGTTGCTCGGGTTCGATCTTCCATATATGGAAGGTGGAGAGAGGCGGTTGCCTTCTTCCTATGAGAAATATTGCGCCTAGAGAAGGATTCGAGCCCAAACCTATTCAATTCCGGGCTAGTGCGCTAGCCATTACACCACATAGGCTCCCTGATGTCACCACCTTATACACGTGATTTTGTGGCTCCTTGCCTGAAAGATCAGTGCAGACTACTACACTATTGTCGTGGGGGTGATGAAAACGGGAAATATTGCGCCTAGAGCGGGACTCGAACCCACATATCTTTGCATTCTGGGCCAGTGTGCTAACCATTACACCACCTAGGCTGCCTGATATCACCACACTACCCACACCCACCTGTCTATGTGGTTACTTGCATGAGAGGTCAGTGCAGACTACTACACTCATCCCCCTGAAATTGTAAGTATTTTAATGCTTACATTTACAATTACATACATACAGGCAATGCACTAACACATACATACACAGGGTAGGTTCAACAACCATACAGCGTGTAGCATGTACAGGATCCTGGTCATGGCCACAGTGTCGTGGGGGTGATGAAAAGGGGAAATATTGCGCCTAGAGCGGGACTCAAACCCACATCTCTTTGCATTCCGGGCCAGTGTTCTAACCATTACACCACCTAGGCTGCCTGATATCACCACACTACCCACGCCTACCTGTCTATGTGGTTACTTGCCTGAGAGGTCAGTGCAGACTACTACACTATGCTAAATAAGACATACCAATGCTTGTCGAAGCCGACCAGTTTTGATGTTGCCAAAGGGCAAGACGGCAACAAAAAGAGAGAAAGGTTAGAAGAATAAGTGAATCAATGCATAAGTTGGATATTAAAGTAAAAATATAATTTAGGTTTTCAGTTTTGAAAATATCGGATTGTGCAACTTTGGCAGTTCATTGATATCAATATAAGTATACACTAACAATTATTAGTTTAACGGAACGGAACGAATTGGAACACGACATAATTTATATTATGAAATTACATTTTTGAAGTTCCATAAGCCGTGTTTACACGGGCGAGTTAAACCGCGTCATATAAATCGCCTTGTCTAGTTCAGTTTACATTCGCCGTGTAAACGCGACTCTGAGGCGGATTAGGGCTGATTCGATTCATATTATTCACTTTATGTAAACCGCCTCGCGAGGTAGTTTATATAATGCAAACTAGCTTAAGCACGTCACATGCATGCGCAGTCGAGACCTGAGTTTGTTGATTTTCCGGTCGAACAAAAGCGCGTATTATAGAATTTAGTCTATGAAACCGCTAGCTGCGCGCAGATATTTTTGTCATCATTTATTTTGAGGTTTTCACTACCCAGCAGAAGTTTTGATCGTTCCAAAACACTATGATTCAGTCCATACATATCTAGGTCGAACCCACACTCTCTTGTGGTGACGTCGACTAACTGAAACTGGCGCTGGTTAGTATGGACTTGCTCATGCGCAGATATCGATTTCCGCCTTAAACTGCTCTGTGTGTAAACGCGCCACTACTTCGCTTCATATAAATCGCTTTGTCTAATTCGCTTTACAATTGGCCGTGTAAACACGGCTATAGAGTACTACTAGGATTGTACTTTACTATCTCTCATTTTCTTTAGCAGCAGCCACATGGAATATGGAGCGGGGTAGGCATATCTGTTATGTACATATCTATTCAGTGTGTGATTTTGGATAAATGTTAACGGCTGCCTTGTTTGCAAGTTCATCTAATAGGTTACTATGTTATTTTTAATAGCTGTATTACATTGTAAATGTGCTTTATGTACTTGAATATACGCTGTCACTACCATAATCATGAAGCAACACCGTTTCGATTCATTTCTAACACTTTCATTATCGAGTTTGAACAAAACTCGCGCAAACACAAATGTAGAAATCCTTCAGAGATTTCCCATGCCTTTTGTTTTGTTTTGTTTGTGGTTGTTTTACGTCCTAGCAACACCTAAGGTCATATCAGGACGGGTACAGACTTATGACAATGCGCACTCATGGTGACTTTATAGTGCTGCCTCACTGGGAAATCAGGCTGCCAGCACCATGACCTGCTATCCCACTCAGTCACATTATCCTGACACTGAGCGAACCAGTCCTTGCCCTATCCTAGTAATGCCGAGTGCCAGGCTAGGAAGCAACAGGTATACATTTTTATGTAATTGGTTTGACTCGACCAGGATCCGAACCCACAAACTCATGGGTGCGGATCCCCTGATCTCCCTAAACAGGAGACGGACGCTCAACTCATTTGGCCACACCGTATGGTGCTTCCCCATGCATATGATGTACGAAATAAGATATGCTCCAACCGAATATCACACAGGTCAATGTAGAAATGAACATAGTTAAATAGACAATTTAATTTAAAAATGAGAAGGTTTTGTATGTAGAACCTAAATTAGGGACACATCGGCACACATTAGAATATTTGATGAAATGTCACCATAATAAATATTGAAAACAAAACCCACACGCACATAGAAAAACACACAGAATTTCCGTACATATTTTTCCGTGTAAGCCAGTTGCATGAAAGTATGTAATGCACAAGTCTGTGTACTCGGCCCTACATTTGGAACAATGAGAAGTTCTGGTAGGGTAACTGCCTAAAACTCACGGATATCACCATCACGTTTTCGCGCTGCCGCTTGATTAACGATACCTACAATTCTACAAAAATGGAACACCATATTTCGTATGTGTGAATTTACACCTAACATAAACATGTGGTTGAATACTGTTGCGCCATATTATTTTAAAAAAAAAGAAAACGCCTTGCCAAAGTCTCCTATTCCGCATACTACTAACACAGTATTTAGCATTTATGCTAACTATAGACACATCCGGTCCACCCCCACCCCACCCGCAGTGCATGATATATGGCGTGTAATACGCATATAATGACATAGATACACCACCCATGGATAACAGATGCGATATATGCACATGAGTCATTAGCTAAAGGATTCACCCGGTACTCGCAGTACACGGGTGAAGACCAGCCCTATATAAAAACGGTCGAAAAAGCGGGTTAATGAAATGAGAGCCTAATTTCACAATCTAAGAAGCAACATTTATTCTTCGTAGGTGTCTTCATAGTTACCCGCTACCTTTGAGTTGAAAATTATAATAAAATATCTAGCTTAATAAAATTTAAAAGTGAAATCGACGGCGTTCTAATGCCATCTTGTCGTTTTGCATTCTCGCCCATTTCACCAACTCTGTGCCTATATGGGTAGCCATTTGATACTGGAGCCACAGTTTCTAGTTCATGTTCCATACTAAACCTATTTTCGCCAGTATTTACACTACGTTGTCCTTCACCCGTGTACTACAAGTACCGGGTGAATCTTTGATCTAATGAGTCATGTGAGTGATACACAATGCCTGCTTTCAAACCCTACACTCCTATACTACACACACATTCAAGCACCGACACACGCACCAAATCGCCCCATGGACTGATTCGACTTTACATGCACCATGGAACAATTATGAAATCAAACCTGTGCAATGGGCCTCATAGCCACAGTGTCATTTTGATTGTATATATATCATGCATGTTGTAGAAAAGCAGTTTGAGTAAATGTGAGCTTCTCTCTCTATCTCGCTCTCTCTCTCTCCTACTCTCTCAATCTCTCTCTTAAAAGGAATATTTTCTAATTATTTAATTTTTAACGTAAAGCCAGTTTTTATTTTCCAATAATAAATGGCAATGCATTGTATTATATTTCTGAATATCGTCATTTTATTTACACTCTTTTATAATTTCAGCAGTCAGATGGAATTTGCAACAGGGTAAGTTAATCCGAGTTCCTCCGAATTCTGATGTGAGAGTATTACCGTATATGTCCCAATAGAAGCACCCTACCCAATAGAAGAAGCACCCCCCCCCCCATTTCAAGATTGAAAGCACGCACAAATTTACAATCATATTCAGACTGAATGCACAAAAAATAAGACAATCCCACTTTATTTCAGAGGCATGACAAAAACAAATCCATGAAATTCTTTAACTTTGAATAGATGCGCATCCATGTGTCTGCACTCGCGCAGTGCACGTCTGTCTGGACATATACGGTATGATATAAAATGTGAGAGTATTATGATATAAAACCCTTGACACTTTCCTATGTGCCATCCATTGAACATAAATTGACAATATAGTGTGCAAAAAAAACGATATATTAAACAGTTGTCCAATATGACACGGATATTGAAAATATTCACAACATTTAGTAAATATAGAAAGATTGAGGAAATATATTGATATTTAATGAAGAAATTATAGCAATATATGTGTTTAGGCAATCGGGGATAGGGGTGGTAGCATAGATGGGCATGACGATACACACCTCGTGTCTAAAACTCACATTGGGCAATACATTTTAATATACACTTACCAAACCTTTGTTGGACGACTGCGGAGGCCATATACATACACGCATGCTATACTTAGACTTCAATGATATACTCTGCACATGGAAACAATCTTTAGCCATGTTCACTCGGGCAATTTAATCCGCCTCATATAAAGCGTCTTGCCTAGTTCGCCTCACATTTTGCCGTGTGAACGTGATGTGAGGCGGATTAGGGCTGAATCGATTCATATGATTCGCTTCATATAAACCACCTAGCGAGGTGGTTTATATGAAGCGAACTAGCTTAAGCACTGGTTCGTATCGACTTGCTCATGCGCAGATATCGATTTCCGGCCCAAGTACTGCCCGTGTGAATGCGCATCTAAATCGCTTCATATGATTCGCCTTGTCTACATTTTGCCCGTGTGAACACAGCTTTTGATGTAGAACATCGCTGGGAGTATTAAAGTTCTCAATTTTACAATTCTCGTGCTTCCAAGCCAATTAAGGGATCCTATCTCCACACATCACTTACACCATGTCTTCTGTCTGTAAATCTAAGGCAGAGAACAAAGAACTAGCAATTACGCTATCGTGACTTAATATGAAATTTGATAACCTGTAACTTAATGTCATGGTTTGGCTACGCTGATGAATTATTCCCTGAGTAGCTCATAATAAAATGAGACATTGAGACCATGCATTTCATAATTTACTTTTAGAGCCATGCTATGTGGTTCAATATGCTAGTAAATTGTGCTGTAAATATATGCAATTACATATATATGCAATTACACACATATGTATATCTACTGCAACAAATTGACAATCAAGGATTATATACACATATATCTTCCTTGTATATGAGATTCATGCCACTTGACTCGATGTAACTACTATGTGCGTTGGAAATGCAGGTAGTAATGTATTTGTATGTAGATATAACTGTATACATTTGAAGTACATTTTTGAAGTTATGTTGATGCATATATACAGCTAAAATTCCGTAGATTTACAGCACAGATCAACAATGAGGATATATATATACTATATAATTTAATATGTGGATATAAATAACGGCAGCCTCATTAATGTTTCTGTGTCTTTCATGACACCCTCGTCCACATCCTAACAACCCTATATTCGCATTCTGCATGGGGAGGTGAGTGTACCTGACTCCACATACATTGATACCTACCTACATGCATCCATACACACATGTATGCCTACCTAAATGCATACATGCATGGATACATGGAAACATACATACATATTTATATACCTACCTACATGTATGCATACATACATATATATATAGACATACATGCATACACAAAAAAGAAAGGAAAGTCTGTTTTATTTAACGACGCGTCTACAGCACATTGAATTTTATCATCGGCTATTGGAAGTCAAACAGATGGTCATTCTGACATTTTTCTTTGGAGGTAACCTGCTGCTGCCACATTGGCTACTCTTTTCGATAAGCAGCAAGGGGTCTTTTATATTCACTTTCCCACAGACAGGAGAGCACATACCACAACCTTTGATGAACCAGTTGTGGACCACTGGTTTGATACATGGATACGTGCATACATACATGCAGACATGCGTACATATACATGCATACATACACACATAACCCAGAACAATACATGATTTAACTAATGGTGTCTGATTACGTATGTTCATTATATCGCTGATGTGTTCTAATTTACAATGCATCTGAAATCTCTATATGTGTGTGTCTTGCCACAAGCGTCCACAGACATGCAGCCAACATTCGGGAACGTAAGCGGATGATGAGCATAAACACCGCCTTTGAGGAATTGCGGCTTTACGTCCCCACCTTCCCCTACGGTGAGTTGCTGGCGAGCTGCTCCTAAGTCACTGCTCACTATGTGAAGTATATCAATATTGGCATATTCCTGAATATTAGGGAATATTGGGAATATTGGATAATACAGTAAACCTCTCTTAACCGACCACCTCCACAGATCGACCACTCCCTGATATCGATCGCTTTATTTGGGTCCCAACAATACCATGGCAACCATATTCTAAATCCTTAAACCGACCACCTCCCTAAATGGACCACTTAAAGTCGGTCCCAAGGTCGGACGATTTAGAGAGGCTTTACTGTATTATGAATAAGACGGCACATAACGAATGCCATGGAATGTGATGAATATTATACTGTATAGTATTAGGCCAAATAAACAAATGAATTGGTGATCGTCCTGTTGAAATAAAAATCAGGGGCGGGCGGTCGGTTTTTATATATATATATAATTATATCCCCCCCCCCCCAGTATTTCAATGGTCTCCTCACCCTCCACTCTCGACCATGCTCCCTCCCCTTCACAGTTCTCTCCCTCCCTATCACCCCTCAAATCCCTCTCCATTCCTAATCCCCACTGCACTGACACTGTCCAAAACCCCTCTTCACTCCCCTTTCTATTTCTCACTCCCCTCACCCCACTCCCACTCCCCTTTCAATTTATCCACTCCACCTGCCCTCTCCATCCAACAGTGCTTTTCTTTAATAAAAAAAATCGATCACCAACAGACTAGATCACTGTTCCGACTGCGCATGCGCTGAAAACTGCACTGGCAGCAAAGCAAAGGCGTACAGCCATTGAGTTTGCGGATACGTGTAGGGCAAAACTTTGATTTTATTCAAAATTAATAAAAATACATAACAATTTGGCACAAACATGGATGGATGGATGCAATATAATGAATATGTTTAAGACACAACTCTCCATAATTAAGCATTTTGAACTCAGAAACATACAATTTCAGTTACTTTACAGGCTGATGTTTATTTACATCACCATTGATTAGACATAAGTAATTCTTGTTCTAAATATTAAATTGTCAAATGTGTCAACAATATCTGATTAACCCTACTCATTTTCTAGTTCTACATATGTCATTAACCATAGGATATAAATAAAAACACTAATAAAATAAGTAAAACTGATTCTGGCTTTGGCTCTAACACTAGTCTGAGTGCCCAGATTTGTCTAAATCTAAATGCACATGGCATAAGATGTGCTGATTATATTGATGTACATGCAATGCCGGATAAAAGATTAATATCTTAATTTATTATATATATATTTTTAGTTAGTGTTCTATGTTTCAAACAGGAGCTGAGATGAGCTGAAACTAGCACATTTCATAACTCACCCAGTGTATTAGCACATGCCATGTGCTTCTCGCGGGTTTGTTTTGCTTTGATGCATCTCACAATGCACCGCTGGAATGGCAATGTAGTCTATTTTAGTTATTTATATTTATTTGGCCGTAGGTGGTGCTGCAGTTTGCTTCACCTCAACTTTTCAATCGCAGGGATGTGAAAATGTGTGTCAAATATATTTGACGTGTTTGCACTATGAATACTGCCAAAGCTATCAGTTTGGAATAAAACGTTGCTCTAATATCGAGTAGAATATGTGATAATAGTGAATGCAATATATTTATTTCAAAACTAGTATGATCAAATTAAAGATCAGCGGACCATGCAATTTAAAATCTGAATTCACGAGTTTTACCAGCATTGAAAACAGACAAAGAACGCTATGGAGCATTACTGCCACCAGCGGGTAAGCTGAGAACTAAACAGTGTTGGAATTGTGCTGCCATCTATTGGCAAATAATCAAATAGTGCCTGTATTATTGCCATCATCATATGCGAGTTGCTGTGTTGACAGTACATACATGACTCACCCCTACCTAGAGTAGGCAGGGCTGCGGGAGTAACTATTTTGGCAGGTGTGTAGTACATTAACTTTCCCGCTGGAGTGTCTAGCAATAATTTATGCCAATTAGCGCATGGTTGCGCCTTGACTTGTGGGTACAATGTTGTTCTGGCCTAAATACGGGCGAAAATAGCTTTTGTGTGGATCAGGGCCGCGTTCAAGGTATGCCTCAGAAATTTCTCAGGTCACGCTAGTCTGAACATCTTTAGCTGATGGTGGACTAGAAAATGGTGGGCCCCCCCCCCCATAGGGGACAGCCATTTGCAATGGAAAAGATGAGCTCTAATTGCATAAGCATATTCAGCGCTCTACGGAGCGACCTAACCAGCCACGGTTGTGACCCAACCAGCCACGGTTGAACTCGTTTGAGCCTGTTTGAACTTGTTTCCGGTACAAAGGCTAGGGGACCAGGCTGGAAACTGAACGATAATGAGGCCGTATTCGATTAACATGTCCCGGGTGACTCGGGTCACCCGAGTCGTCAGAATTTCAAATCGAACACTGCGAGTAGAGTTGACAAATACACGTGCCGTGTGCAAAACGATCCAACCCAAGTAACCCACATCGGAGCTGGGGTTGGCTACGAGCTATGAGGTCACATTTACGCTGATACCGTCCTGCAGGATAACAGCCACCAGTAACAGTCATACATGTTTTTTTTAGAGAATAACTTAGATTAATGAAATGGAAATATAGCTAAATGAGGGCATCATAAAATACTTTAAATCCTATTTTGCTGTAGCTTTATCAGTTATTAACAAATAAAATAATTGTTTCCACCCGAGCGCGGAGAAGCGTATTCGATTATTCGACCCGAGTCTGTAGGATGTGCGCATGCAGCAAAAAGTGGCTCGGGTGACCCTAGTTGATTAATCGATTACGCCCCGGCTGAAAACTCCTGTGCCTCTGCCTGAGCAAGAAATGAATGCCAGGGGACCAGGCTAGACCTCTGTGAGACAATTATTATTTAACTAGTTTATTGTTCAGATATTATCACATATTTATGTATCTTTTGCACAGATTAAATTGTTTGAAGTATATTTGAAATTTATCTACATTGATTTATGTTTAAACCACACAATATACTACTTACTGAATGGGAAACTCATCCTGCAAAGGTATGCTCAATATGACCCAGTGGTCAGCCGTTTTTCCTCCTTTCCTCGCTGTCGACCCTTCTCTCTAATTGGCTGACACCACTTAATGCGGCAGCCATTTTCGAGGTGCTTTTTGTCTCCAGTCTAAAAAGGGAGACATCTCCAAGACGACTTGGAGACATATCCGGAAAGTAAATAACCCAAAAGAGGTCTCGGAGCCATCTGGAAGTCGATTCAAAGGCGTACCCTGAACGCGGCCCAGGAAGTCCAATCCCTGGTTCCAGTCTCAAATGGCTATTTTTATCAGCACAGAGTTGGTGAAAACGGAGAGAGAATGCAAAAAGACAAGATGGCGACAACAGAATGCTATCGATTTAACTTCTAAGGTCTATTGAACTACATGTTTTATTATAGTTTTCAAATTAAAAGTAACGGGTAAATATGAAGATGTATATGAAGAATATATCTTGCTTCTTAAATTAAGAATTTATGTGCACATTTAATTTATCCAGCCTTTCGCCACTCTTTTCTAATGTGTTTTTTTCACCCCTACTCTGGGTAGGTGTGAATCTTTAATCGAGGTACCAGGCGTGTTGGCCGAATCGGTAGAGCACGGGTGGAAAGTCTGGAGTTTGGTTCCCAGTCGAGTCAAACCAATGACTTACAAAATCGATAGTTGTCGCTTCCTAGCCTGGCGCTTGGCATTAATAGGATGGGGCAAGGACTGGTTAGCTCAGTGTCAGGATAATGTGACTGAGTGGGATATTGGGTCATGGTGCCAGTGGCCTGATTTCCCAGTGGGGAAGCACTATAAAGTCACCATGAGTGTGTACCATCACAAGTTGGTAGCTATCCTGATATGACCTTATTTGTTGCCAGGATGGAAAACTCCACTAACCAACCAATTAATCTAGCCAGGGGCGAGGCGAATCTTCTCCATATGGCTGTATTTGTGTTTACACAGAGAAGCGCCTGTCCAAGATCGACACGCTGCGCCTTGCCATCTCATACATAGCGCTGCTGAGAGATCTGCTCACCACACCTCGTGAGTCACTCGACCATATCGAGTATTGCTTGAGGACCGCTCCGACAACGGGCAACACGGCCGTCTGGAACACAAGCGGTGAGGCTCTGCGCATGCACAGAACATGCTCTCTATTCTATGATGTGAAGTTTCATAATGATCTGAATATCAGTACTGATGTTTTCAAGTTCCTCAAGTTTGTGTCCCCCTTCTCACTATAACCTCTCACTTCCTCGAGTCAATCACCTCCTCCTGCCTGACTTACTCCACGGTGATCTAATTATCAGTTAAAGCCATTAGTTAGATTCCTGAGGTGATTATCTTTTAATTTGATATGCTATTTGATAGTGTTGTTTTGACATAAGCAGCGAATGACACCTTTTTCCTTCACCTAAAATGTCCAAGTCTGTTCAAATTTTCTCAAGCCTTATAATGTTACTTACCATTAGCAAAGCGTTTGATTTCTGCACTTAAATTAGTTTAGAGCATCATATCTAATATGGCTATAATAAGAAATGAGTTATTTTTGCGGGCTTGCTCTGATAAAACTGAATTTGATGCATTCAGATTATTTGGGAAAAAAATGTTCAAGTGCCTAACTATTTTACTTGTAAGATGCAGGTTTGTTGTTTGTTTATTGTTGTTTTACATCCTAGCAACATCTAAGGTCATATCAGGATGGGTACCAACTTATGAGAGTGTTCACTCATGGCAACTTTATAGTGCTGTCTCACTGGGAAACCAGGCTGCCGGCACCATGACCTGGTATCCCACTCAGTCACATTATTCTGACACTGAGCACACCAGTCCTTGTCCTGTCCTAATAATGCCAAGCGCCTGGCTAGGAAGTGACAAGCACCAATTTTCAAGTCATTGGTTTGACTCGACCAAGGTTCGAACCAACGATCCCACGATCTACCAGCACGGGAGATGCAGGTGGTTCATTCTCTGAAATTGGACACCACATTTGTGACACGGACACCAAAGGCGAAAACATTCAAAATAATCGCAGAATCCATGTTCATGTTGTGCATATGTCAGAGTTGAAAAAAAAGCTATTTTACTTTTTGATTTTGATCTTATACAAATTAAGCACTACTTTAAAATGTCTCATATAACATGAAAATCAAATACACACCGGGAACATTATACAACCTATTCAAACAAGATTTGTTTGATTGCAGTTAAGCAAAGATAATTATCTGTTACAAGAACAAAATTTGAAAATATTTTTCTATAAATTTGTTGTAAGTGTGGAAATATGTAAATTTCCACTAAATCATACACTAGCTTAAGTACTTTTTATGACGTAAACTTTCATAATTAATTCCACAGATTTGACAGCAAGACTCGCATGGATCAAATGGGAGAACCTCGGCGTGAAACGACGGGCGATAATAGGAGGAATCCGGTCTATACAGTAACGAACGACAGGGCTACCATACGCACTGTATGGCTACCATGCGCACTGTCAAAACGCACGAACATGTCATTACGATGGAAACATATTGATAAGTTACTAAGTATTAAAGAGTCAGTACACACAATCGAAGTAATTTGACTTATTAATTATTATGATCAAATATGACTTGTCATAGTTTGCATAGCTTGAAAAAAAAACATTTTCTAGGAGTTATTTAGGGCTGAACCATATTCATAGCCTTATTTTAAGCCGTGTTTACACGGGCGAGTTAAAACGGCTCATATAATGCGCCTTGCCTAGTTCGCCTCACATTCGCCGTGTAAACAGGACTCTGAGGCGGATTAGGGCTGATTCGCTTCATATGATTCACTTTATGTAAACCACCTTGCCAGGTGGTTTATATGAAGCGATTCCGCTGGTTCCCGGGCGGGGATAGTGCTTGCCGGCTACATGCGCAGCTGTAACTATCGCTGGTGCCTGGCAGTGTTAGGGACCGATTAGGCCGAAATCTATTGAATGCGATCATATTTAACAGAATTACATACTCAAATAATGAAATTTAATTAAATTAACCCTAAATTAAAAGCGATATTAACGTAGCAGCTGCATCGGCGTCGAATCGCCGAGTGTAAACTAAACAAATATAGCAGTGCTTGCCGGCTACAGGCGGAACTAAGGCTGCTGGTTCCCAGCGCCGAAACACTTTCAAACTCGCTTCGTGTAAACGCGCCGCTACTTCGCTTCATATGAATCGCTTTGTCTAATTCGCTTCACAATTGCCCGTGTAAACACGGTTATAGTCTAATGCTAGGTACACACCTACCATTTTTCCGCACCCACCTACCGTATTCGATCTAAAATTGCCCAAAAGTCTTGAGGTGTGCACTCCCCTAGCACACCTACCGATTGCGATTCGCGACTTAAAACTCAATTTTAGGGCTAAAAGTGCTTCCTTACGATTGCGATTCGCGATTCGAAAAATGAATCAGCCCATTTTCAGTTTTAAGTGGGTCGGGTCGGGTCACGAGTTTTAGTGCGCGAGTCGTAAATGGTAGGTGTGTACCTAGCATAAGGGTCTCTTTTTTTAAGAGGTGCCTATTAATGTCATTCGGCCTTAATATTCTCAGAGATGTAGGCTAGGGAATATTAGAGATTTGGAAAATAGACCCCTTTCAAGGTTTACAAACATCGTGTATGCGCGCGCAGCTTGGCTGCAGAACGAAGGCACACTGCCATTGAATTTGTCGATATGCGCAGTGCAAAACGTAAGTTTTATTCAAAATTAATAGAAATCCAGAACCCAAACCGTATAAATTTAATATAATCTTTTTGTTAAGCATGTTATCTGTTTGTGTGCCAAGCGGTCTGTGGCTAGGTGGTGTGGTTTTAGAGATATTTCACTTTTTCTGTATGAAGATTGCTCACGGCCATTGACAATGCATTGAGTTTGCCGATACACGCAGTGCAAAACGTTAGTTTTATTCAAAATTAATAGAAATCCAGAATCCGAACCTTATAAATTTAATATAATCTGTTTGTTAAGCATGTTATCTGTTTGTGTGCGAAGCAGTTTGTTTCTAGGCAGTGTGGTTTTAGAGATATTGCACTTTTTCGGTAAGAATATTGCTCACAGCCATTGACAATGCATTGAGTTTCCCGATACTTACAGTGCTAAACGTTAGTTTTATACAAAATTAATAGAAATCCAGAACCCAAACCTTATAAATTTAATATAATCTGTTTGTTAAGCATGTTATCTGTTTGTGTGCCAAGAGGTTTGTTTCTGGGTGGTGTGGTTTTAGATATATTTCACTTTTTCTGAATGAAGATTGCTCATAGCCATTGAGTTTGCAGTATGACAGTGTGTCGTCCTGCAGCCAAGCAGCACGCACACTGACCTAAATACCCATGCTGTCGTCATATGAAATAGGTATATAGTGTAAACCTTACTATCACTTAACATACATCTGAAGGCTTTTGTGTAGGCCCTATGCTTAGGCTCGATTGTTACCTTCACTTCCATCTGATGTAACAGAATTAGTAATAATAACAACGAGCTACTCAGAATCGAATGGTGCTAGGCACATCACTCCTGACCTGGTGGATTTGAGCTCAAGTAACCCATTCTAAGTGTGGCTTTTCATAGAATATTCATGGAAGGAATACATGGTAAAATCATCTAACCAGATCTTCAGTAACCCGCTCTAAGTCACTATGAATATAATACAACCATGCCCCGATTGAACATGCTAGCATTCCGGTTGCCATGAATATACTATATTCATGACAGTTGTTTATTGACCTCTTGAATTCCAGTGACTGATAGAAATTAATACAAACAGCGAGGTTGAAATATCAGCAGGAGAACGGAGTGAGAATCTATCATCCACAAATCACTAGGACAATTAAGATAAACTTAAGAACAGGAGGTTTTAATCTTTATAATATGTTTCATTAAAATGTATTGTATGACAAATGACCATGTTATAATTAGTTATAATCAACTTTTTTCCTTATGTACTACTCATGAATCATTTGACAACAGTAGTCTAACAACTAGGATTTTAGTCAGCGTAGGCACCTATAGTATAATATTTGGTATAGGGGGGCGCAGACATCCGGGTACTTAGCGCATCGCGTCCTAGCAACTATTCAAGGCGGTGAAAACAATGGCAGTCACATCATTGAAGCAAATGTAAATTTAAAAAAAGCACAAATCTATTCACTGCTACGATCTAATTCTGTTATTTAGAACCATAAATATTCACCAGGGAGTTGAAATAATGTTATTTAGGAGTATAACTTACTCAATAAGTGAAATCCGGTCAAATTAACCCCAAAATCCGAGCGATATTAAGGCCGCTCCGCATCGGTGGCGTTATTGCGAATACAAATAAAACAAAAAGCACAAATCTATTCACTGCTATGATCTAATTCTGTTGAAATAATGTTATTTAGGAGCATAACTTACTCAATAAGTGAAATTCGGCGTTATTGTGAATGTAAATAAAACAAAAAATTGGTTTGTTTTCACCACGTCACCCAGAAGTGACGTGAACGCGCGCCCTCCTATCGCGCCACATATCACCTTTAGGCAACATTCCATTAATTGTATCTTTGTATAGTATTAATATAAGTCCTTGTGTTTAAAATTTAGTACCAGTTTTGGAGCCCCCAACAAAAAACTATGATAATGATTGGGTCACTTGGCGAGTGACCTCCTTAAAACATAACTGGGCAAGAAAGGAATGTGGATGTCATGTGACCATTCTAGGGCACTCTGCACCACCAAGTGACAAGGCTTAGTACTAATAATACGCTGCCTTTGACACCACCTATGGCACAAATATTAACTATTTGGAGTTCGTTTGTCTGTTCATGTCATTTAATGGGCAACTTTAATGTCAAACATATTGCATACTACTATGTTGCAAGAAAATGAAGGGTGAAACAGGAAAATATCTGCTTGGAGCTATCTAGATGAGATATTCATCTCTACACAGAATGGGGGTGTATGACAACAATGTCTAGATCAGAGAAAAACTGCTTCCCTATGGAACAACTAGGCCTAGATAAACAATCCATGTAGTTAGTGGTTCCAGCCTGCCATGCTTACCAACTTTAGCATAGAGTTGAGGAATTGGGAGATAATATAAAGACATAACCCAGTAGAAGCTCTCGATTTAACATAATGATTTAATCAATTCTTTACCCCAAATGCAGTGAGCTATGGTAGCTATAGGGCCTAAGTATAGAGGGGGTGTAATGACGTCACGAGACAACTTCCGGGGGACATATTTGATTACATATGAAAGGCTTGGAAGTGCTTACATTGTGTTTATCTACTGATTTGTTGGTTTATTTGTCACTGTTTCGAGCAGTTTGGACACAAAAGTTGGGGGAAAAGGTTTTTTGATAGAGGGAAAGTATTATTTTAATCATGTAGCCTCACATCATTGCTAAAGTGCAGTATGTTGACACTTTGAATGCCCTATCAAAGAATTAGAAAGGTTTGGGCAGTACCCGCTAGGTGGCGCCACATACTTCAGCGGCCCTGACTATAGGTAGGGCCAGTGGTGGCCATAGTGTTCTTGGTATAAGACAGGGGGCGCCATAGGTGGTATTAAGTGTAATCCATGATGGCTAACCGCTGAGTGATGACGTCACGTGCACTCCTTCTATCGGAACAGCATATTAGATTGCATATATATTCATTTGGTTATTTCCATAACCCAGCCTTCTAGAACTGTCCCCACTTACAATCAAACAGATTTGATTACGTTGTGTCAATTTCTTGGCCCTGCACCAACAGTTTTACACTGCAAGTAACATGCACAATCTTTTCACAAGGGTAAAACAAGAAAACATTTGAGCCTTTTTAAGGCCAGCTGGTCTATATCATCACATATAGTCCATTAAACCAATTAGATCAATTAACAACCTTTAACTTTTATCTTAATTCTATTTCTTTTAACCACA
The DNA here is from genome assembly GCA_030323885.1 of Branchipolynoe longqiensis. Classification (NCBI taxonomy): domain Eukaryota; kingdom Metazoa; phylum Annelida; class Polychaeta; order Phyllodocida; family Polynoidae; genus Branchipolynoe; species Branchipolynoe longqiensis. The sequence continues at coordinate 34,202,975 of CM059196.1, read as the reverse complement.
AATTATGTAACTGTGAGCTTTTTAAATCCACACTGTACTGACAGAAAATTGATTCTGTGCTTTTGCATTCTGTAAAAGCGATGGTTGAATAAAAAACAATTAGTTATCACCGTGAATATGGCCTATGCTGCCGACACAGCGTAAAGAAACCACCAATCAATCAGTCTAGCACTGTTTCTATTTTGTTGTTATAAGCCCTGTGAATGATGCAAGCTAAGGGAGTAACTAAGAGCTATCCTAGTAGAAAGATTCATAACGTTTTAAAGAAACCACAAGTTAATGTTTACTCAACCTAGTGACGAGTCGGTAGTGCCCATAAGAAACAACAAATTACCAGCCCCTGCAAAATATGGTGGCGCCACCTACTGGAAATATTGCGCACTACAGCTAATGAGGTCTGGTAGCTCGTCTGGTTCCAGTACCCACAGTAGCCGCTAGGTGCCGTCTAAGTGCATCCATCCACGTGAAATGATCACAGTGGCGACCTCTGTTGAAACAAAGGCCAGGGGACCACGCTTAGTTAGCTCGTCCGGTTGCAGTACCCATAAGCTGTGTTCACACGGGCAAAATGTGAAGCGAACTTGACAAGGCAAACTAAAGGAGTCGAATTAGGCGCCCGTTCACACGGGATCGGTTTAATGCGGAAGTGGATATCTGCGCATGAGCAAGTCCAGACTAACCAGCGCCATTTTGGGTTCGACGACGCCGGCACCAGAGAGTGTGGGTTCGACCTAGATATGTAATGACTGAATCGTATTGGTTTGGAATGGTCAAAACTTCTGCTGGGCAGTGAAACCCTAAAAATAAATGATGAAAAAAATATCTGTGCACCTCTAACAGGTTCATAGACCAAATTATATAATATGCGCTTTTGATCGACCGGAAAGTCAACAAACTAAGGTCTCGACTGCGCATGCGTGCCACTTCCTTAATCCGCATCAGTGCGTCCATACGGGCAAAATTATCCGCATCACAGAAATCGCCTCACGTAAACTACCTCGAGAGGTGGTTTACAGAATGCACATCACGCGAATCGATTCAGCCTTAATCCGCCTCAGACGTCCGTTCACACGACAAATGTGAGACGAACTATACAAGTCGCTTTCTACGAATCGATTTACATTACCCGTGTGAACACGGCTATAGTGGCCGCTACATGCCGTCAGAGGTCATCTACATGAAACGACCTCTGTTGAAACAAAGGACAAGGGACCAGGATACCAGTTATGCGTTGCGGTGTGCTTGCGGCGGTCGTAAGTCGCCAAATTGCCAACACCGTACGGCGACCGTACGGTTGGATACGGTGGCCGTACGGCGACCGTATGTTTTTTTTGCTCATCGCAAAGGAATTGCGATTAGTTTAATGGATGGAATGGAAATTCAACCTCTAACGCAGCACTCTTTTGAACATGTCCAAAGATTAAATCGGAACTCATGGCCCACCCACGTTATTACCAAGTTAGCATGACGTAGAAGTATGGATGCCAGTACGTTCAACTAAGTTCAACTAAGTTCAACTACGTTCAACTACGTTCAACTACGTTCAACTACGTTCAACTACGTTCAACTACGTTCAACTATGTTCAAGTAGTTCAACTAAGTTCAACTACGTTAGCCTCCACTACGTTCAATTACGTCCACTAATTCAGGCCTTAAGAGTAAGAGGGAGAAGAGGGGGAAGAGGGAGGAGCTAGGATTCCATCTATGTGGTATTCCAGTCTGCGAATGCAACATAAAATAGAAAACATATTAATGCAATAGCTTTGATTCTATTTGTCTGACTGTGAATGCGATTTGCATAGATGGCAAACTGGATCGCTCCATATGGTGATTGGTGCGAATGCGAACCGAATGTGCTGTTTCCAACACAAACAGTAACAACTCACCACATACCTCTTGCACATTTGCATTAGCATTTGCATTCACATTCACTTTCTCATACCAAGCACCAATTTACCATATATATAGAATCATAGCTTAGGACGAGGACAGAGAAGAGGGGAGAAGGGAAACGGGAGATTGGAGATAGAAGGAAGGGGGGAGGGGTCAAGGGAAGGGGAGAGATGGGAGATAGAAGGAAGGGGGGGGGGAGAAGGGAAGAGGAGAGATGGGAGATGGGGGATGGGAGAGCAGAGAGGGAGATCCGAAACTCCATGTACGCTTTTGCTACATCTGTCCCTGGCACACCATATTGCCACGAAACAATTCTCTGGAAGGTGTCTTGCGGGAACAAGAGAAGTGCCTTTGAGGTGAAACCACGCATAGAAACATAAAATAGAAAAATATAGACAAGGGGACGTATTAGACTATACTTCAATGTAACAACAGACATAAATTTATTTCCACAGGAAAGGTTTGTGAACAAGTGAAAATATCATGCGAATTATTAAAAAAAAAAAGAAAGAGGAACAATGACAAGAGCAACCTAATTAAATATAGCACACAATCAGCATGAATATAAACCCTACTTACCCTATGAACAAAGGCTCAGGAAATTGAAACTTCCTACCCTTTCCTACAGAAGGAAAAGAAGTGACATAATTGAAGTATTTAAAATTATGAAAGGTTTTGATAAAAATAGATATGAACCAATTTTTCACCTTGAATAAAAGAGAAGGCAGCCGGGACCATACTCTCAAACTAGTCAAACCCAGAGCCATTTCAAAATTAATGCAACACAGTTTCTCAAACAGGATCATAAATATATGGAATAGTCTCCCACAAAATGTTATTGATGCCGGCTCAATAAATTCATTCAAGAACAGATTAGAAAAAGCATGGGCTGATGATCCAGGGAAATTTGACCACTTATTCACCACATGCTACTAATTTATTCCTTGTGTTGCTAATTACTTGCACTCAAGCAAAAATGAGAGACAAATAAGTGTTCACACTTCCTGTCTACCAATTGCTATATCGCCATATCGCTATATCGCTATAAAAAATAACCTCTAAAAATCGCCGAGAATAATAAACAGTATCAGCCTCCAAAAGAACACCAAACTAAAATATACGAATAAGCTAATTATATTTAATAAGCTGGTGATTTGCAGTTGGTGGTGTATTAGTGCAGTCCGCCCCGGAGATGCCTCAGTGTGTCTGCCTCGCCAAATTAAAATATACGAAGAAACTTGAATAAGTTGGTGATTTGTAGTAGGTGGTGTATTAGTACAGTGCTCCCCGATGAGGCCTCAGTGTGCCTGGCACACCACATTAAAATATACAAAGAAGCTTTAATAAGTTGGTGATTTGCAGTTGGTGGTATGTTAGTACAGCGCGCCGTTGAGAGGCCTCAATGTGTCTGTCACGACAAATTAAAATATACAAAGAAGCTTTAATACGTTGGTGATTTGCAGTTGGTGGTGTGTTAGTACAGCTCCCCCGGGAGAGGCCTCAGTGTGCCTGTCACACTCGTTTGTCTTCGCGACGTCCAGAATCACCACTTAAACCCGAGAGTGGCCATCCGGTGAAGGTTAAATAGCTGTAAGACCTAGCAGCTAACTACCCCAAGCCCACCCCAAAATGAGCAGAGCGCCGTTAAAACGGGTCGCAAAATGTCAGCCGGTGTGGATAACGTCAGGCGACCGTCTGCCGCATTCCCGGAATGGCTTACATACAGCTCACCTCACACACATCCGCCAAAGGTCCACGGGCCTCAATTGTATTTATTTTGGTTTCTATTTGCAGTAGGAGCATATTTGGAGAAAGAGCTATGAGATTGTAAGGATTTCTGTAGCTGCTATTACAGTAGATAAAGGATTCACCCTGTACTCGCAGTACACAGGTGAATACCAGCCCTATATAAAAACGGTCGAAAATGCGGGGAAATGAAATGAGAGCCTAATTTCACAATCTAAGAAGCAACAATTATTCTGTACATATATCTTATTATTTCCCCACTACCTTTGAGTTGAAAAATATAATAAATCATATAATTTAATACGATTTAAAGGTGAAATCGACACTGGTCTATGGCCGCCATCTTGTCTTTTTGCATTCTCTCCCATTTCACCAACTCTGTGCCAATATATGCAGCCATTTGATCCTGGAACCACAGTTTCTAGTTCCTGTTTCATACTAAAGCTATTTTCGCCCGTATTTACACTATGTTGTCCTTCACCCGTGTCCTAGTACAGGGTGAATCTTTTATCTACTATTACAGAAGTAATTAGTTTTGTTTTATTGCACCATTTGCTGGTATTCAAGCTACCAGTCTTCAATAATATTCCTTCAAGTTCAAATAAGCTTAGTCTACTAGTGTTTATCAAAGGACGGATAAATTAGAGGAAACATTATAGGCCTATGTAGGTCCGATGAATCCACAGTGTTACTTATTATTTTTGTTATCCCGTCCTGATATGACCTTAGATGTTGCTAGGACGTAAAACAACAACAAGCAAACAAATATTTTTGTTATTATGTAGGCCTAAGTCTTTGATAGAATTGTGGTGTATTACTCTAAATAAATAATCTAAAGGCCCTGTCACACTACGACGTAACGACGTCAGCGTAGGGAGAACGTGAAGAACGTTGAACTTCTCGGCGTAGTATGCAAATTTGGGCACAAGTTGAACGTGGATGCAGCGCAGTTGACGAGAGCGTAACATCGGTAAAGTGTAGTGATACTGTCATTCAACGAGAGAGGACAATGTCATTACGCTCACGGAACATCATGAACGTTATTCCATCGCCAGAACTATGTTATATGACATTACATACATCATGACACGGTGGCGAAATGTTGAACGTACGTTGAACGTACGTTCTCCTGATGTTCTCCTGACATTCTCCTGACGTTCTCCTGACGTTCCCATTACGCCGCGTGGACGTTTGCACCAGGTTTAATGTGGGTCAACGTAGTGGAATGTAGTTGAAAGTAGTGAGCAGCGTTTGACTAACGTCTGTTTAACGTCATTGCCGTTCGCTGAACGTGTACAGAACGTATGGCGAACGTAAACCCTTACGTTTGATTTACATCGAAAGTTTTGAACAGGTTCAAAACTTTGACGCGCGCCGACATAACACGACGTAACGTGACATAGCTTGACGTCAGTCTAACGTCATTCTGACATCATCATAACGTAACCCAATGTACGTCAACGTAATGACAAAACGTGATCACGTCAGGCTTACATTTGCTCGTTACGTCGTAGTGTGACAGGGGTATAAAATATTGAAAATGAGATTGTTCCAAAAATTAGTGGTCTGTTTGCGAGTGACACTTCTTTCACTACACAACCAGGGGCATGACTAGGGGGTGGGGGGGGGGGGGGAGTTGGCCCCCCCACCCCTTCCCATGGAAAAAGAACCTCAGTATGTAACATCCCTGAAATGGCTGGACATGGAAATTCAGAGCCTCTAGATTAAAAAATGTCGTGGGTGGATCTCCCCAAATCCCTGAGTGCTTAGTGCCTTAAGCACTTATTTATTCCAAGAAATGTATATTTTGTTGTTGTCCATTAGTTGTTTAAGCAGGGGAAATTTCAGACATAGACGACTGGTCTTCCTCATTCCACTGCTGGTCGATAGAAAGCCCGGGCCTACACTTTTACCGACCCAAGGGATTTTTAACCTCCCACACCACATAGACATGGTATGAGAGCAACCGGCCTTTGATGATGCTGTTATACACAGCGGTGGAAATCCAAATTGGCAGAACTAGGGGCACGGGGAATCCAACCGCCGACCCTCAGATTAGGAGTCTGACCTAGAAAAAAGTCAGACACTCTAACCACTCCGCCACAGAGAACGCCACCATATTGCTAATTAATTATATGTGTTCCACGATTAAATGCATGTTTGCTAATACCACTTCTTTTCACAACACACTCATGAATTTCTTTATTTTTCTTTATCCACCATCCACACATGATAACTCTGTTGAACCTCACCATGTACATAATTATTTTTAAAAAAGAAAAAGAAAAGGCTGCGTGTGATTGCCATACAGTTATGTATATATATCTCTGTTTATGAGAGTATTCTGCGAGGGAGTGGGAACACAAATTTCAGTCAATGCAAAGAAAACTTCATCTGTTAAACATAACCTTTGAAGAGAAAAATGGAGATGGAGGATGAAGTGAGGATAATAATCTAAATATAATCAGAGTGAAAGAAAGGGAGGTTGACAAAAGACTTATTATACCTACTGAATTACAAATTAGTTATTAGGTGACACTAGTAATGACACAAAGCAGAACCGGGCAGGCCACGGTCATGCATCTGATTCACCCTGAAATACAAAATGGCTAACCATACAACACAACCATCCCACCTAGTCGCAGTCCTGAAGGGTCCAGGGGTGTTCTGGCACACTGGTGTACTATCTAAGGACAGGGCATGGGTGAAAGGATGCTGTAACAAACCACAATGGGACGGGATCCTCTACCGCATGCCTGTATTTCATCTGGGTAGATGTACATAGTAGGCTAAGTTATCATATACAGGTTAGGAAAAAACTTTGAAAATTCAAAAAAACTAATATAGCAACTACTAACACCCAAAACCGCCAAAGGTTGGCCTGAGAAAGATCAGGTAGACACTCCTGAGTGTGGGACCAGACCAATCCAGTATCACAGCTGTCCAGTGTTGAAAACAAGCACCCTCACAGGAGCTGATACGTTATGGGCAGAATAAAAAAACTTGTGACAAAAAAAGAAGAAAATAAAAGTATGCAATCGGACCAGATGGAAATGATATTGGATAGCGGATTAACTTCTATTTCTTTTATATTTCAAATCTCAAATGTCAATCACTCTTTGGATCCGAAATGTCATAAACAGAACGTATATAAGGATCCATTCAACTGGTAACCAGTATTTATTTACACTTACAAAATTTAGCGACTTGAATGTAATACATAATATGCTTTACAAAAGGTGTCCAGTTTTCTCAGAAGATGGCAGCACAAGGTAATTTGTCGCCACACGGAATTTGTGTTGAAATAGATTTACTTCGCGAATATATAAAATCTTGGACAGCTTCAGTACCGTTTTGAACCGTATTTGCATAAACAGAATACACAAAACTACGGAAATCATCTAAGCAGCGGTAAAAATAGAAATATTAGCGAAAGAGTTTCAGTCTCCAGTCTTCTCAACAGATGGCGCCACAAATGCAGTTTGGACTTATGTCTTCCGATTTAGGCGCTGCTTCCGATTTAACTGCGCTTAGCTACACAAATGGACGCAAGACATCAAACGATTGACCAATTCAAGCGACCTGTTTGGAAGGATCTCAATGGAGTATGTCCGCTTATTGTTTGTGTTCCCACGCCAATATGTCCCCACTGTTCACACCACTTTGCAACAACAAAAACCATAGTATTCGAAATAGCGAAATGGTAGACAGGAAGTGTGAACACTTATTTGTCTCTCATTTTTGCTTGAGTGCAAAGTAAATAAGCAACACCAGGAATACACAACATGAATGTGCCACCCCACTGATTTTCCCTAGAGAAATACGAGCTTTTCTCATGGGCTTGATAGTGATGCAAGCTCACCTGGATCCAGCGGAATGCATACATTCAATAACAGTAACATGTGGACGGTGTGATGCGTGTCTAATGCAATTTGCCAATTTCTAATTTTCGATTGAACAATTATTCAACTCTATTGTCTTTAAATCTGACTAATTAATTGAATGTAATTCCCCCCCCCCCCCACCCCAAACAAAAAACACACGCGAAAACTCAAATTTTCGCAGAACTACCTTTCCCGATTGTCGGTGTACTACAACGTGTTGTGAGCAAGTAATTTGATTACGTCTCAGGTACACTTGCTATCCATACCGCACTTCGTCCACACCTCTCTCTATCTCCTCTCTGCTGGCCTTTCTCCTCCTTGATATGTCTGAAAAGAGTTCCAGGAGGGGGAGCCTGCCGGCATTTCACCTTCTACTCTTACTCTGTCCGTGTCTATGGCTTTCTGGTTGTTCAACATAGAGCAAATAGACATGGTCCTTTGACTCAACTCTCCTCATTTCTCCTTCCTAGACTCTACCCATTTTTTTCTCTCCCAGGCATACTCCTCCCCCATACCAGGGGAGTTGTGTCCTTGGGTGGTGCCCTGTACCTTTACGTTTTCTCTCGCTTTGTTCTCGTTGCTGGAACCACCACTGCACCCATCTTTACCCGCCCTCCTCGTAACCGTTGCTGATGTCGACTGGATACAAGTGCTCAACTACCGCCGGACCGAAGAGATTTGGGGCTGCCTCAACACTTTGCCATTACAATGCTGTAAAGATGTCTCCAGCTCTACAACCGTCACTACTGAAGATTAATCTTCAACCAAAGATTGGGCCGATTTATCAGAGTCTCTCTATAAATGTTGCAGTTCTGCAACCAGTAACAGTCGTAAGGTTACAAACCACCCCCAAAGTCAAAGTCTCAGGTAATCTAATTTTAGAGTGTCAAACATTCCGGGTCATGAACAACCCTTACCATGTACACCCTTGTTCTTCTGGCGTTCCTCTATCTAGATTGCACACCACGTGATCTCACACAGAACACATTACCTTCACCCGGTCTTACGAGGGCTGAGAGATGTTTTTTTCCATTCTTTGACCATGATTCCACGCTCACTATTTAATTATACAGAACACAAGGACAATCTACACTGCCAGTGAGGGACATTTTGTTAAGGGGCCATCTTCGGTAACACTCACCTCACTATGACACGGAGGCCGGGAGGGGGCGCTTCTCTCAATGAGACCTTGTCTAGTTTCATCCCCATTTCCGGAGATATATTACTGTGGCCCGGGTCAGTGGGTGGAATCAGGTTTCCATCGCCTCATTACTCGGGAGTTACCTCACCTGTTGTTTACGTGCGTGTGGTGAGGTGCGTGGAATGGCGCCAACACCGGGAAAAGGCACCTGTTGGTTGAAAGGTAAGTTTGGATAAATTAGAATGTGTGTGTGTATCGGTCGTGCAATTGAATGGTATTCGGGATAGGTGTGTGTGTATAGTACATACGTACATACATACATACATACCTACATACTACATGCACTGACAAGGCTAGATACGTACGTACATATATACATAATACCTACACAGTACCTACACAATACCTACACAATACCTACATAATACCTACATAATACCTACATAATACCTACATAATACATATATTCTTCTCCTCTGTATTCACGGATGAAGACCTAATGAATATGCCAATGTTCGATGAAAGGGACTACGACCACCCACTGACTGACTTCCTCATCACTTCAGATATGGTGAAGAAGAAACTGGAGAAGTTCAACCCATCCAAGTCACCAGGACCAGAAATAATGCACCCTAGAGTTCTATGAGAGCTGAAAGACCAGATAGCAGAACCACTCTGCCAGGTGTATAGATTGTCACTAAAACATGGGATCCTCCTTATGGAATGGAAAACAGTTTGGGTGTCACCAATACACAAGAAAAGTAGCCGACTCAGACCATCAAACTATCGACCAGTAAGCTTGACTTCAGTAGCATGCAAAGTGATGGAGCAGCTCATACGCGACGTAATCATAGAACACTTGGTCAAAAATGAGCTGCTATCATCTTGTCAACATGGGTTCATCAAAGGGAGATCGTGTATCATCCAACTACTCGCAACACTGGACCACTGGACAAAGATCATGGATGGTGGAGGTAGCGTAGATGCTGTCTACTTAGACTTCTCAAAGTGCTTTGACTCAGTCCCCCATGAGAGATTGCTAATGAAGCTGGACAAGAACGGCATCAAGGGAGAATTGTGGAAGTGGGTAGCAGACTTTATCAGGGGCAGACACCAACAAGTATCTATCAGAGGATATTTGTCAGCCATAGCTGCAGATCTCAGCAGTATGCCACAAGGCAGCGTATTGGGGCTCCTATTATTTGTCAGCTGTTTGCGGATGACACAAAACTATTCACGCATATCAAAGACAAGTCTGATGTAGCTAGACTGCAAGACAACCTGAATAACCTACAAGCATGGGCTGATGCATGGCAGTTAAGATTTAACCCCGACAAATGCAAAGTGCTCCACCTCGGACGAAGCAATCAGAGGGCAAATTATAAAATGTCTACAGCTGCAGGGGAACAGATAGAGTTGCAGAGCATGGATCTCGAAAAAGATTGGGGGTCTGGATAGACCCGAGCCTGACCTTCTCTAATCATTGTGAGACACAGGCTGGGAAAACCAATAGAACACTCGTCCTCATAAGACGTACTTACACATACCTGGATGAAGTCAGTCTGACCAAGCTATGCACATCCCTGGTGAGATGCAAGCTAGAATATGGATATCCAGAATGGGCACCAATGTACAGGAAGGACTGTGAACTTCTCGAGAGAGTACAGAGGTGCACAACCGATCTAGTACCAACCCTGAAGAAATTCTCTTACAAAGATTGACTACGAGTACTAAACCTGCCAAGCCTATACTACAGAAGGGCCCCCGGAGACCTCATTGAGATCTACAAACACCTCAGCGGAACATATACCGTAAAAATCCGATACATCATACTCGAGCCAACACACGGTCTGATAACCAGAGGGCATAATAAGAAGATTGTCAATCCCAGGACTAACAAGCGAGTTCGTCAAAACTTCCTCACTGAAAGAGCCAGGAACACTTGGAACAAACTACCAGCTGATGTAGTGAATGCCCCAAGCTTAAAAACTCTTTCAAAGCACACCTCGATAAGCACTGGGTAAATTACCACTACAGTCAGCGCTCACCGCACAAAAACTATAATTTCACTAGGTCCCACTTAGACAGGCCAAACCTGCTAACAGGCATTGATGCCTAATTTCTTAAGCAGAAGAGCATAAGTGTAAGTGTGTAAGTGTAATACATACATAATACATACAGAATACATAATAATACATACATAACACAATAAGTAATAATACATACATAATAGATAACAATACATACATAACATGTACATAATACATACATAATATATACATAATGCATGCATGCATACATACATACATAATACTTACATACATGCGTGCATAGATAGATACATAATACACACTTAATACATACATGCATATAACCCAATTTCCCACTCACATTATCTTGATACTGAATTAACCTGTCTCACTCTAATAATGCCGAGCACCAAGCTTGGTAGCAACAAATATATATTTTATAAGTCATTGGTTTGACTCGACTAGGATTGGAACTCCCGATCTTCAGCACGGGAAGTCTGCGCTCTACCGATTTAAGTTAGCCTATGTGGATACTAATTATACTGGTCTACGTACCCACCCAGGGATAATTAATTTGGGGGAGCAACACAATAGACATGATTATCTTTGAGAATACTTCCCCAAATTTAATCCTATATATTCAGGTTAGATACTTGAATATATAGGATTCATGCAACATTTAAGCATTTCTAGCTGAATAGAATGAATATTATACAATTTAATAGAACAGGTGCCGGTGAATCTGGTTTTCCTATGCCACTCTGCCATTCATGGTTCACACATACGACGTCCAGTGGGTGGCAGTGTAGCCTTAAAATTGGTGCTCCTGGGCTATACTGCTCCACAAAGCCTATTACAGTATAACCTCGTTAAACCAAACTTGAAGGGACCCTAGAAATTTGTTTGGATTAACCGGTCATTGGTTTAACCAAGCTTTGGCTTTGACTTTGAATAAGTGTGTATTGCACATAAAATACAATGTATGTGACACTTTGATTATTGCTTTAAAAATAATGTATATACAGTATAACCCCGTTAAACCAAGCTCGGTTAAACAAAACGATCGGTTAACCCAAACTTTTTTTCAACGGCCCAGCAAAATACTACCATTTATCATATAAAAAAGTATGTGGGGTCTCAGATGACCTTATAACCACATGAAAGTTTGGTTTAACCATACCAGGAGTGGCCTGGGGTCCGACAATTTTGTTTGGATTAACCAATAATTTGGATTAACTTACTTTGGTTTAACCAACTTTTTTATATGATAAATGGTAGTATTTTGCAGGGCTGCCGAAAAAAGTTTGGATTAACTGATCGTTTGGTTTAACCGAGCTTGGTTTTACAGGGTTGTACTGTATATCGAACATTTCAGTGTGAACACCGAATTTCCTTTACATATTTCCACCAAAGTTAGCCATGTATTTACAAAAGTTACTAAAATAACTAAAGCAAATTAGATTGTGAACCATCAATCTAATATATTCATCTAAATTAATACAGCAAAAACTGAAAACCATCGGATTATGCCACTTTAATAACTGCAATAAGGGCATCCAAGGGCATCCACTCCATGGACATCTCGCAGTGGTGCCACACCTGAAGTCACATAGGAGCTTCATCAGAAACACCAAGCCCATCAACACAACAGCGACAGCGACCCATGTGGAGATGTGTAGGGAGCGACTCGAAGCCCTAGATGCCAGCGTGCACCTCAACATCCGTGCCGAAGAACACCTCCCCACTGGCGCAGAGTACCCCTGGGTAACCTGGAAGGCTCTGAACCGGTTGCGAACACAGGTTGGCCGGTCCAGAGTGAACATGCTCAAGTGGGGGTACTCTGACTCATTGGAAACCTGTGACTGCGGCATCAGGCAGACGATGCAACACCTACTGGTCTTCCCCATGATGGCCACTGCCTGCTCTGCTGCAGACCTGACATTGGCCAACAACATTGCCATCAGCTGCTCTAAACACTGGGAGAGCAGCATCTGAAATAGACAACTGGTGGAAGGACACGATGAAGAAGAAGAATAACTGCAATGCTTTGGACATTCAGCACTAATCTTGTAGTCCGACTCCTCAGTTCAGACGGGGGCCAATTCACAATGCTCAAATTCCACGAACTTTCCCGGATTTGAACAATGGCCAGGTCTTGTATCATATCAATCAAAGTGCTCACGTTCACACTCAATGGTTGGGTATCCTGCTCGTCGGATCGCTGACATTCAGTTTAATTACCACACACCTACAATTCTGACCTTCCAATCAGGTGGGTAATTTGCGGGTGTTTACCCGCCCAGCGTTGGTTTCACGCGCATTAAGTTATGCCCGGGAGGGGGTATTAATTTCAAACCCATGGACTTAAATTATGGACCTATCCTCTTTTGCGCAACTAGGTTCAATGACCACCCCACAGTGGGGTCTTGACAATACGATCTTCAACTATTACTTTGACCGGGCGCGGTAGCCAAATCGGTAGAGCATGGGCCTCGCGTGTGGGAGATCGGGAGTCCGGTTCCCGGTCGAGTCAAACCAATGACTTATGAAATTGATACTTGTTGGTGGCTAGCCAGGCGCTCGGCATTATTAGGATAAAGCAAGGACTGTTTAGCTCAGTGTCAGGATAATTTGACTGAGTAGGATAGCAGGTCATGATGCCAGCGGCCTGATTTCCCAATCGGGCATCACTAGAATGTCACCTTGAGTGCGCACTGTCACAAGTCGGTACCCGTCCTGATATGACCTTAGATGTTGCCAGGATGTAAAACTCCAACAACCACCCAACTAGTACTTTGTCAGTGTGACCGTGCAGGATGGCCGAATCGGGAAGAGCGCTGGCTTCCCATACGGGAGGTCGTGGGTGCCTACTCGAGTCAAATTAATGACCGACAAACAATATGATACTTGTTGCCACGTAGCTTGACGCTCGGCATTTATCGGACTGACTTGCTCAGTATCAGGATAATCTGAATGAGTGGGATATTGGGGCATGCTGTCGGTAGCCTGGTATCCCAGTGGAGCAGCACTGTAAAGGGACCAGACGGGATGGCCTAATGAGTTAGAGTGTCCGTCTCCCGTGTTGGTAGATCATGGGGTCGTTGGTTCGAACCCTGGTCGAGTCAAACCAATGACATAAAAATTGATACTTGTCGCCTCCTAGCCTGGTCCTCGGCATTATTAGGATAGGCAAGGACTGGTTGGCTCAGTGTCAGGGTAATGTGACTGAGTGGGATGTCAGGTCATGGTGCTGGTGGCCTGGTCTTCCAGTGGGGCAGCACTGTAAAGTCACCATGAGTGCGCACTGTCACAAGTCGGTACCCGTCCTGATATGACTTTAGATGTTGCTAGGACATAAAACAACAACAAACAAACAAACAGCACTGTAAAGTCACCATGAGTGCGCACTGTCACAAGTCGGTATCTGTCCTGATTTGACCTTAGATGTTGGCATTATTCATATCGTAGACTGGAGGGAATTCCCAAATCTATAAATAAACTCATGGTCAGCTATCCGCCCCGGCTAAAACATTGGCGCATACCAGTTTATCTTTTTCGCGGACCCCCCACTACCCAGAGCTAGCTGACCGGAGTTAGCGCCTAGCTCCGGTTAAGCCTAGCACAACTTGGTGCATACGGCCCCTGACCTAAAAACATACAAAAAATATCTGTGCAAAATAAAACCAAGAAGCCCCCTCTAAGCTGTTCCACAAGGGGGCATGTGATATGTCATGGCCCACCAGCTGGACAGCCCATGAGAGGTAACCCCCTGCCAGAAAACAGGCAAATAACATCAAATCCAAACATAAACCAACTACCTATTACGTACCGGCCTATAATATGTAAATAGAGTAGGCTAGTCTAGAATTAAGTGTAGGAAAAAATAAAAAGAGGAAGACTCTTACCACGAAAATCCAAAAAAAATAACATAGATCACTAACCACAAACCATAATCTTAAGAAACACAGACCAATAACTGCCCGGCATTGAAAACAAGCTCGATCATCCAAGCTTGTATGCTATGGACAGCATAAACATCCCATCAAAAAAAAAAATAGTACATTTAGGTGTTGTTAGGTTGATTTCACTGGGAAGCCTATATAACTGATGGTTAGGATGCTAGTCACGGAATGGTAGGAAGTGTGGATTCGAATCCTGCTCTAACTTCTAAGCGCTATATGTTTCCCCTTCAACCAAACACTTATACTCCCACCACAACACTGCAATTTCCCCAATAGATGGCGCTGCTAGTGTTAGAACTTAGATGCAATGGGGACGTTTCATGAGCCATTTCTCTCGCTATACACTTGGTGGCAGCACCCGTTCACGGTCCAAGTCGGCCATCATGGTTGGATAGAAGGGTATAGGTGTGTGTGTGTGCTGGTGGTGTAGGTGTGTGGTGAGGGTTTAGGTGTGGGGTGGGGGTGTAGGTGTGTGGTGGGGGTGTAGGAGTGTGGTGGGGGTTTAGGGATGTGGTGAGGGTGTAGGTGTGTGGTGTGTGTGGAGTAGGTGAGTGGGGGTGGTGTGTGGTGGGGGTGTATGTGTGTGTGTGTGGTTGAGGTGTATGTGTGTGTGGTGAGGGTGTAGGTGTGTGTGTGGTGAGGGTGTAGGTGTGTGTGTGGTGAGAGTGTAGGTGTATGTGTGGTGAGAGTGTAGGTGTGTGTGTGGTGAGGGTGTATATGTGTGTGGTGTAGGTGTGTGGTGGGGGTGTAAGTGTGTGGTGGGGGTGTAAGTGAGTGGTGGGGGTTTAGGTGTGTGGTGGGGGTATAAGGGGTACATGTGTGTGTTGTGGGGTGTAGGGGGTATAGGTCTGTGTGGTAGGGGTTTAAGGCTGTGGTGGTGGTGTAGGCTGTGGTGGGGGTGAAGGTGTGTGGTTGGGGTTTAGGGATGCTAAGGATTGTGAGATGGCACTCTGCAAGACACCCCATCACCTCCACCCAAACCACCTACACCCCCACCACACACACCGTCAACCCCCACCACACACACCTACACCCCCACCACATCCCTAAACCGCCACCACACCCATACACCCCACTACACCCATACACCACACCACACCCACCCCACCATACACACTCACCACACACCCCTACCACACACCCCTACATCCCCATACACCCCCAGTATACACACACAAATCCTCACCACACCCTAGCACCTCCAAAACACACCCACCACAGAAATATACGCCCCAACCACACCCACCACACCATACCAACTCACCACACACCCCTAGACCCCCACCACACACCCCTAAATCTACACACACCCCCACCACACACATCAAAATCCTCACCACACCCCGACACCTACACAACACAAACATACCCTCCACCACCCACCCACCATACAGACCTACACCCCAACCACCCCCACCCCACCATACACACTCACCACACACCAAAGCATACAGAGACCGGCATGGTCCGCCATCTGACGAGAGAGTCATGCACACTGAAAGGTCCCCATTGCAGACTGACCATGTTTCATGGAGTTGTTTCAACAGGAAATAATCATAGAATGCAGGGCGGTGGCTCTGCCTGACATAACAAAGGGGTATTAACACAATTTTATCGAAGAGGCTCTAATTTAACTTTCAGCTTTGGTAAATGAGCCCAGGAGAGGATAGCGGCACAAATGCTTGCATAGTTCTGATAGATGCAACAAGGTGGCACCACTTCCTGCCGAGGTCCACACCACTGGTAGGTTAAAGTTGCATAGTCCGATGGTTTTGAGTTTCTGTCATTTTCTCAGATAAATATATTAGCTTGATCCTTATAGCCTGTAAAAGTACGACGTCTGAACACTTTGACTTCTGGATACTGAATGCTTTATTCACCGTCCAGGGTCCTGAACCACCGGCACCCTTTGTCTATGACGTCATCTCATTTACATATCCTTTGTTCTCCACATGTGCCGGGATGTCTTTTATGCATATATTACATCCCCCCTCAAATTATTTCTGAGACATGAAATGTCTCAAAATCGTCATCGTCACACCAAATCTACATGTTTAAAATACAGTGCAATAATAATGCAATAAAATATCACGGGTACTTAGCTTCAACCACAGGTTTAGCAAATGTCCGAGTGCACAATGCCACTGACATCCTTTGAAATGTTCGGCCTCTTAGCCTCCTATCTGACATAGTGTCTGGCTTGACATAATAACAATACAGTACGACTCAATAAACAATATGTGTTTATGTGTGGTTACAACTTCCAACTGACTAACCTATAGGTCTAGCCTGTTCGCCGGTCTAATCATCTAACCTGACCTAGTTAGATTAGCCGCGTTGTTTACATTCGAATGCACCATCAGCACACTTTGTGCCTGCCCGACTAGCTCGGGCTGCCTCCCTTCTGGCACCCTTAAAATCTGAACCCTGTTTCTGTACAACATATTCCCTGACTTGTTCAAAATTGATATTCTCTCCCTGACACCCCTGTACGCCCTAAAATTACCCCTTTCTTCCAGTCCTCTGCATGATTCTTATACTTGATGCTGTCACCAGTTCTCATTGGCTTGTGCGCCCTGCCGCATTTCTTGTCATGAAAACTTTTCTGACTTTGCTGTCGCTTCGCTGTCTGTGCTTTCCTAGGGTTTTGCGTTTCGGGTATTAAATTTTCTTCCGTCATCAGCAACCTCCCTCTCAGCCTTCTGCTCATGAGCAGCTGAGCCGGAGATGCATTCAAGACGGGCAATGGAGTGTTTCTGTAATTTAACAAAGCTAGCTAAAAGTCAGTCTTTGTGTCTAAGCATTTTTTTAACATGTTTTTGATTGTCTGCACACATCTTTCGACTTGGCTGTTGCTTCGGGGGTACTGCGGACTCGAATACGTGGCTGTAAACCCATAGTGTTTTGCAAATTCGTTATACTTGTGGCTCTTAAACTGCGGACCGTTGTCCGAAATCATCTGGTTCGGTTTGTTTGTTGTTTGTTGTTGTTTTACATTCTAGAAACATCTAAGGTCATATCAGGACAGGTACTGACTTGTGACAGTACGCACTCATGGCAATTTCATAGTGCTGCCCCACTGGGAAATCAGGCCAGCGGGACCATGACCCGATATCCCACTCAGTCACATTATCCTGACACTGAGCTAACCAGCCCTTGCCCTATCCTAATAATGCCGAGCACCAGGCTAGGAAGTGACAAGTATCAATTTTTAAATCATTGATTTGACTCAACCGGGAACCAAACTCCCGAACTCCCGATCTTCCCCACGCGAGGCCTGTACTCCACCGATTCGGCCACCACGCCCAGTCCATCTCATTCGGAATACCATGCCTAGCAAAGTTATCCTTCATGGCCTCAATAACTGTGACAGACGCCGTATCCTTCAATAACATTACCTCAGGATACTTAGTGTAATAATCTACAGTTATCAGGTAATTTTCATGATTTATCTAAAATAAATCTGCCCCTATTTTCTCATAAGGTTGACATGCTATCGGGTGGTTTACCAAAGGTTTGTTGTGCAAACTTTTATGGGTATTCTGGCATGTATGACACCGACTGACTTTTTCCTCAATTTGTTTATTTATGTTATGCCAGAACATGCAGTCACGTGCCAACTGCTTGGACTTAGTGATCCCCAAGTGCGTCTCGCGCAATGCTTCAATCATTTCACCGCAGAGCTTTGGAGGTACCACAACTCGATTATCCTTCATAACTAAATTGTTTTCTACCGTTACCTCATCTTTATATGGAATGTACTGTCTTAGACATGGAAGTGTTTGTATGCGTGTAGTGTCCCAGCCACTTTCAATGTGTTATCAACATGGACATGGAAACATCCTTTTCATACTCTCAGACAATTTTACTTAACAGACTGAATGATTGCATGTCCACTGCAGCGATGCTGAACAAGTTGTCAAATAGATCAGCGTGACCTATATTGGCACTCTGTGCTTGGGAAAACGTGTCTGCAAAGAACATTAGAGAACCCTTAACATGACACAACTTGACGTTGTAATTCTGCAAACGCATTCGCATTCTTTGCATTCATGCCGACAGTTTATGTATCGGTTTCTGCATTATCGCCACCAACGGTTTGTGGTCCGTTTGAATTTGAACTTCCTTGCCAAAGATATAGTCATGAAACCTCTGGCATCCGAGAATTTCTTTCTCAATAGTGGCATACCCACACTGCGCTGAGTCGAGTGCACGAGATGCAAGTGCAATTGGTTTGTCTTTCTGCATTAACGCAGCCCCTAACCCCGACTGACAAGCATCTACCTGAACAACAATGGGTTTCTCGACATTATAGTACGCTAACACAGGAGCAGTTCTCAACTTTTCTTTGAGTTTGTCATACGCCACTTGTTGTTCTCTCTGCCAGTGCCACGCGACATCCTTCGCGAGGAGAGTGCGGAGTGGTTTGGCAATCTAGGACATATTTGGTATGAACTTGTGCACATACCCAACCATGCCCAGGAACCTCTGCATGCCTTTTTTGTCATGCAGCTCTGGCATGTCTACGATCGCCTTTATTCTGTCTGGATCTGGCTTCACACCTTGTTGGGTAAGTTGATGACCTACATACTTTACTGTAGTTTGCATAATAAAGATTTCGACTCGTTTAACTTAAGATTTACCGACCTAGCTCGGTCCAGCACTGCCTTGAGTCTGTCGTTGTGCTCCTCCACGGTTGATCCAAATACCAAAATGTCATCCGTGACTATACCGATACCGGGGAGATCGCCCATGACACGGTGCATCTCCTGAATAAAAATGTCACTGGCTGTTTTGATGCCAAAAGGCAGACACGTGTACCTGTACCGGCCCCATGGAGTGTTAAATGTGCATGACAATGAACTTTCATAGTCTAACTCTATCTGCCAATACCCTGTCATGGCATCCAACACTGAGAAATACTGTGCATTAGCTGCCTTAGCTATAATTTCGTCAATGATTTCGGTCGGAAATGGCCCTCTTGATAGCTTTGTTCAACGTAGTCGGATCCAGACAGATCCTTATCTTATTTGTTTTTTTTACGATTGTTATGGAATTAACCCATTCAGTGAGTTCATCTTGCTCAACAATCACACCCATTTCGACCATATGCTTTAGCTCGTTGTGTACCTTGTCCTGAATTTCATATGGAATCCTCCTCGGCGGGTCGACAACAGGTTGTACAGATTTATCAACATGAATGACAGCATTTGATTTTATGAGACCTAAACCTTGAAAAACATCTTTGTATTTGCTTCCCAGATGTTTGGCTCGTGAACTGTGGTTGTTGCTCGGGGTGGAAATGTTCGGCGGCACACTAGATTGCACCTCGTCGACGCACCTCGTCCGGGGTGATCCGATGCCCCAAAAAAGTCAAAAGCGAACAGCAGGTGTTCGTCAGCTGACCTGGTGGTACTCTGTCGAAGATGTTCCTTGGCAGAACGTTCGCCTCCGATCCCGGCGATTATTCTGTTTTCTAATAGTCCCTTAATTCAATGACAATTCTAGAGCTTCTCGCTTTGTACTGTTTTATGCGTTGTGTAGTAATGAGTTAGCTTATGAGATAACCAACAGTTATTACATGGTTATCTTATCATTCTAGGTTATCCAGGAACCCCTCTCCCACAAAACAAGTGGCAGAGTTCGGTATTATCTGCCACCTGTGGTATAAATGGGAACTAAACAACTGAATAAGTTGCAAAGCCTGGCCTCCTTGCTGCTCTATCAACCAAGATTCTGCTACCGACAGAATTGGTGGTCAAGGTTAGTACCCTGCCTTGTAACATCCCCGCCCTGATATATATATATATATATATATATATATATATATATATAAGCGCCCATGATTACATACTATTTCTAAAGCAGCTTAACATCTTAATACATTGACTGCTACACTGAAATAACAGCTTTAATACCGCCACACATGTGATGATTGCTTGATGCAAATCACATTACTTGTGGTGTAGAGTATTGGAAAGTATGACATTGTTTATTTGTACGGTGCATGGGTATCTATGGAGCTTGAGTTGAGAGTATATTATTATGGCAGGAAAACAGAAACCAAGTTAGTGTAGTGGTCTGCACTGACCTCTCAGGCAAGGAGCCGCATAGACAGGTAGGCGTGGGTAGTGTGTTGATATCAGGGAGCCTAGGTGGTGTAATGGTTAGCACACTGGCCCGGAATGCAAAGAGATGTGGGTTCGAGTCCCGCTCTAGGCACAATATTTCCCATTTTCATCACCCCCACAACACTGGTGCCATGACCAGGATGCTATACAAGCTACGCGCTGTATAGTTGTTGAACCTACCCTGTGTATGTAAGTGCGTTGCATTGCCTGTATGTATGTAATTGTAAGCATTATAAGACTTACAATTCCAGGGGGACGAGTGTAGTGGTCTGCACTGACCTCTCAGGCAAGGAGCCGCATAGACAGGTAGGCGTGGGTAGTGTGTTGATATCAGGGAGCCTAGGTGGTGTAATGGTTAGCACACTGGCCCGGAATGCAAAGAGATGTGGGTTCGAGTCCCGCTCTAGGCACAATATTTCCCATTTTCATCACCCCCACGACATTACATTATAAAATACTAGATTTTCTAAATGCAACTATTAACCATCATAAACTTAACATATTCCATTTTTAGCAATATGTTACTACCTCTCATTATCACACCAGTAGATATAAGTAATTTACAAGCACTTTTATGTGTGAATAGAATCGTGACCTTTCCCATAAGTCTGCACTAGTCCATTGCCTTTCACTTCGACAAAATAAGACAAATACTCTGATTGGCTTACTGGTTGCCAGTGATCCACCATCTTACCAAACCAGTTTTAATCCACAAGCGCGTTGAGTTAGGTATTAACATTTCGTGTCCATGATAACTGCTCTTGACAGCTGTTGTCACCGTTCAGTTATTTTCTTGCTGAGTCAGGCAAAACCACGGAGATCACATGAAAATTGGATCTGACCTAGTTTCTAAAGGTGCCCACCACCGAACTGTTCGTTAGGAATACTCAGGGATTTAGCCAAGCTCCTTTAATTGACTATTTCTTTGTTAAAGCTGGTTCTGTTATGACAACCAGTAATATGTTCACGCCGTTGCTTCATTGCAGTGGATTTGATCAAAAGGTCAGTTTGCTAACTTGCTCTTCAAAGAATACAACTAATGTTTGCCTAATTATTATATAATTGATAAAGAGGTCACCATGTAAACTAGTCTTCAAAGAATACAATTGATCTGTTTGCACTCTCGTCTAATTATAATATAATTGATCAAGAGGTAACCCTTTAAACTGATTCTTTAAAAAATACAATTAACGTTTACACTATCGAATAATTATAATATAATTGATCAACAGGTCACTATTTGAGAATACAATTAATATGTTTGCACTATTGTCTAATTTGATCAACAGGTCAGTGCTTAAATTGGTTCTTGAAAGCATACAATTAGTATGGTTACACAATCACTTAATTATAATATAATTCATCAAGAGGACACCATTTAAACTGGCTATTTAAAGAATACAATTAATATTTATACTATCATTAAATTATAATAAAATTGGTCAAGAGGTCACTGTTTAAATTGGTTCTTTAAAGAATACAATTAATATGTTTGCGCTATTGCCTAATTATAGTATAACAATCAAGAGGTGACCACCTAAACTGGCTGTATAAATAATTCAATTAAAATGTTTATACTGTCGCGTAATAATAATATAATTTATCAAGAGGTCACTATTTAAGGTGACTGTTTAAAGAATATAATTAATATGTTCATACTATCATCTAATTATATTATAATGGATCAATTATATTATAATAGATCACTGCTTAAATTGGTTCTTTAAAGAATACAATTAATATGTTTACACTATCGCCTAATGCAATCAGAATTGATCAAAGAGGTCATCCTATTGGCTAACGATAGTATTATTGATCAAGAACCCACCACCTTTCCCAGACTAGTTTCATGTAGTGTGCACACCTAACTTTGCGACTAAGACTGCCAGACTCTGACGGTGGGAGTACCCGACTGCCTTTAGCCCGGAGAGGAGTCAATCGAAGGACACTTCACAGAAAGGTCAACACTACACCTAATTGCGACTTTCTGTGCAATTAATTATCCATTAGCATTTCACATATGGATGTCAAGGCCTGTTCACAACTGTCGATTCTGGAGCACACTGACTGGGAGACAAGACTTGGGTGGTAACCAAATATAGCCCGC
This sequence comes from Branchipolynoe longqiensis, assembly GCA_030323885.1. Lineage (NCBI taxonomy): Eukaryota > Metazoa > Annelida > Polychaeta > Phyllodocida > Polynoidae > Branchipolynoe > Branchipolynoe longqiensis. The sequence goes on along the minus strand of CM059196.1, from coordinate 34,180,081 downwards.
AGAAAGCCTGACCTACAGACTTGCTATGTATAATGTTAAGCCACAAATGGTCAAGGTTCCCTCACCTCCCTCAACCCCCGTCACCTCCCTGAACCCATCTCACCTCCCTCAACCCTCCTTACCTCCCTCAACCCCTTACACCTCCATCAACCCTTTTCACCTCCCTCAAACCCCTCGCCTCCCCCAACTCTCCTTACCTCCCTCAACTCTCCTTACCTCTCTCAACCCTCCTTACCTCCCTCAACCCCGTCGCCTCCCACAACCCCATAACCTCCCTCCACCACATAATCTCCCTCAACCTCATAATCTCCCTCAACCCCATAATCTCCCTCAACCCCCTCTCCCCCCTTAACCCCTCTCCTCCCTCAACCCCCCTCACCTCCCCCAACTCCATCTCCTCCCTCAACCCCCTCACCTCCCCCAACCCCCTCACCTCCCCCAACTCCCTCACCTCCCCCAACCCCCTCACCTCCCCCAACCCCCTTCACCTCCCCTCAACCCCCTCACCTTCCTCAACCCCCTCACCTCCCCCAACTCCCTCTCCTCCCTCAACCCCCTCACCTCCCCCAACTCCCTCACCTCCCCCCAACTCCCTCACCTCCCCCAACCCCCTCACCTCCCCCAACCCCTTCACCTCCCCTCAACCCCCCTCACCTCCCTCACCCCCCCCTCCCCCACCCCCCCCCCCCTCCCCCCACCCCCTCCCCTCCCCCACTCCCCTCACCTCCCCCCCACCCCCCTCCCTCCCCCAACCCTCCCTCCCCCCCTCCCCCACCTCCCCCCACCCCCTCACCTCCCCCACCCCCTCCCCCCCCCACCCCCCACCTCCCCCCCTCCCCACCCCCTCACCTCCCCCACTCCCTCCCTCCCCACCCCCCTCACCTCCCCCCACCCCCTCCCCTCCCCCCACCCCTCACCCCCCCCCCCCCCTCCCTCCCCCCACCCCCCCCCTCCCCCACCCCCCCACCCCCCCCCCCCCTCCCCCACCCCCACCCCCCCCTCCCCCACCTCCCCCACCCCCCCCCTCCCCCAACCCCCCTCACCTCCCCCCACCCCCTCCACCCTCCCCACCCCCCACCTCCCCTCCACCCCCACCCTCCCCCACCCCTCCCCTCCCCCACTCCCCTCCCCCCCCCCCCCACCCTCCCCCAACCCCCTCACCTCCCTCAACCCCTCATCTCCCCTCAACCCCCTCACCTTCCTCTAACCCCCTCACCCCCCTTAACCCCCTCAACTCCCTTAACCCCCTCAACTCCCTCCAACCCCTCAACTCCCTCAACCCCTCACCTCCCTCAAACCCCTCACCTCCCCCCAACACCTTCACCTCCCCTCAACCCCCTCATCTCCCTCAACCCCCTCACCTTCCTCAACCCCCTCACCCCCTCTTAACCCCCTCAACCTCCCTTAACCCCCTCAACTCCCTCAACCCCTCAACTCCCTCAACCGCTCACCTCCCTCAACCCCCCTCACACCCCCAACCCTTTTATTTTTAATGCCTAGCTCACATATCATGCTGCCCCCCTACGGTTCTGTGGTCTACGGATGGGATTTTTACAAATCGTATGGTGTTGTGGTCTGCGTTAGAAATGTTCACAAAATGTATGGTGTCCGTATGGTAACCAGGCCCGTACGTTTTTCCCCGCTGCCGCCGCAACAAGGTTTCAAGTGGCCACCGCGGGCGTAATGGATTAATCAACTCCGGTCACCCGAGCCACTTTTTGGCGCATGCGCATATCCTACAGACTCGGGTTGAATAATCGAATACGCTTCTCCGCGCTCGGGTGGACAATTTTCTTTTTTTAATAACCGATAAAACTACAGCAAAATAGGATTTAAAGTATTTTATGATGGCGTAGTTTAGCTATATTATCATTTAGTTAATCTAAGTTATTCTTGAAAAAAACCCATGTATGACTGGTACCGGTAGCTGTTATCCTGCAGGACGTTACCAGCGCAAATGTGACGTCATTGCTCGTAGCCAACCCCCACTAGGAGGTGGGTTACTTGGGTCGGATCATTTTTCACACGGCACATGTATTTGTCGACTCTACTCGCAGTGTTTGATCTGAAATTCTGATGACTCGGGTGACCCGAGTCTCTCAGGTCGTCTTAATCGATTATGGCCCGCATGATTGAAGTCACCGTACGGCTACCGTACGGCCACCCTATGGTCACCGTATGGTCACCTCCCTCGCCTCCCTCGCCTCTCTCACCTACCTCGGCTACCTCGCCTCCCTCGCCTCCCTCGCCTCCCTCGCCTCTCTCGCATCTTTCACCTCTCAATCCCATCTGAATCGCATCTTTCACCTCTCAAGCCTCTCTCGCCTCCCTCGCTTCCCTCGCCTCCCTCGCCTCTCTCGCCTACCTCGCCTCCCTCGCCTCTCGCATCTTTCGCCTCTCAAGCCTCTCTCGCCTCCCTAGCCTACCTCGCCTACCTCGCCTCCCTCGCCTCTCTCCCATCTTTCACCTCTCATGCCTCTCTCGCCTCCCTCGCCCCTTCAGCTCCCTCACCTCCGCCACCTCCCTCACCTCTTTTGCCTCCCTCATCGCCGTCGCATAAGTTAAAAATCCGTCTAACCTAGTAACCATAGCAATAATTGACCCCTTAAGGTGGCTCCGGTGGTTATATATATATGTGTATATATATATATATATGTGTGTATATGCATAGTGAGAGAGAGATGCCGTAAAAGAGTGTCTGCGATGGCAATAACTGAAAGGTTACATCTCCTTTGTTTATGGCTATGTTATTTTCCACTAATCATATGAGCGAAAATTTCACTATACATCTGCAGCATTCTTGAGTTTTGGAATGCTATATAAGTCTCTTTTCCCCAGCATGTCATTGAATCAGCATATATGACATGCGTTTCGTCCGATGGAGGAGGGGCATCTTTTTCCAGGCAGCCATTTAAATGCTTCCAAAACTGTATTATTTAATTGCTTTATTAATGATCTCTTTATTATTGGACTTGGATGCAGAATTATACATATATTCAAATATATATATTCATATATATATATTTATATATATTCATATATATTCATATATAATATATATAATATATATTATATATATTATATAAGGAGTATACTAATATTATACGTATATAAAGTGCCGGAGTAAACGTCTAATAATAAATATATTCTCCGAGAGCTCATATACATTTTGTAATATCTAATAATGTCCAATCGCTGGCCGGTGCCTGCGAGCCCGGTGTAACGATTTCAACTTCCCCCCTTCTCAAGTTCCCCCCCGGGAATCTGAAAACGTTTTCAACTTCCCTCCGGGGAACTTAAAAACGTTTTCAGATTCCTGGGGGGGAACTTAAAAACAGTTTTCAGATTCCTCCCCCTATTTTCAAATTCCCCCCTCCAGGAATACAATTTCAACTTCCCCCTTCCTAAGTTACCCCCCCCCCCCTCCCGGGAATCTGAAAACGTTCTTAACTTCCCTCCAGGGAAATTAAAAACGTTTTCAGATTCCTGGGGGGGGGGGGGAATTAAAAACAGTTTTCAGATTCCTCCCCCTATTTTCAAATCCCCCCCTACAGGAATACAATTTCAACTTCCCCCCTTCCCAAGTTACCCCCGGGAATCTGAAAACGTTCTTAACTTCCCTCTGTGGAAATTAAAAACGTTTTCAGATTCCCGGGGGGAAATTAAAAACAGTTTTCAGATTCCTCCCCCTATTTTCAAATTAACCTCCCTCCGGGAATTTAAAATTGTTAAAAAATAAAGAAAATTCCACAAAAATGTAAAAGTTTTAAAAAGATCGGAAATTTATGAAAAATAGTAATAGTAGTCACCAAAATTTCCCCAAAAAGATTTTTTGTTAATCGAACAATTTCACGCAAAAAATTCACCAAAAAAATGTATATTTCACGAAAATAAAGAATTTCACACAAAAATTCTATATTTTTTTAATTATTCAAAAAAGCACAACAAATTGAAAAGTTAAACAAATCGAAAATTTCACGGAAAATAAAAAATGTCCAGACAATTTCCAGAAAAATAACGAAAAAAATTAAAGTTCACGAAAAATCTAATATTTCACGAAATTTCACAAAATAAGAGATTTTTGTATGTCTGTGTGTGTATGTCAGTCCGTAGTTCATTTTTATTTTATTTAAGATGGTGTGGATTATAATCCCCGGGGGGAGGGAAAGTTAAAACGAGGGAGGGAACTTGAAAACGTTTTCAAATTCCCCTGGGAGGAATTTGAAAACGTTTTCAAGTTCCCGGGGGGGAACTTGAATATGGGGGGAATTTGAAATCTTTACACCGGGACTACTCGATACTGGCGCCAGCCCCGGCTTCCGCTGCCTGGTCGCCATATTTCACCAGTGTTTACCCTGATATTATATATATATTATATATATGTGTAGTAGTCTGTACATGAGCCCTACTACCACACGGTGGCGGCGGAGACTACACCGCACACCTACGCAGTTATACTGAACTGCGCTAGGTGGCGGCAGGCTAGCCACCGGGCAGACCCCCGATGGGGGCTGCCCTCTACTGCGTCTGGCTAGCTCACCCCCCCCACCCACCTATAGAGGCGATGTGGGACCTGGCGAGTTAGGGGGCGGGACAGGTGACTGTGGACGCCGCGGAGAGCAGAGAGGTTTAATAAACCAAGTTGAAGCGTACTTATATTGGATCTTGGCGTTCTTCCGTGTGTGCGTGGCAGTGTGAGGAGGAAGGCCATGGGCCATTACATATGTATCTAAATATACAGTGAAACGCTGGGCTAAAGCTTACATATATGAATTTACATATATAAATAGTATATATATATATTAGACCTATATATATATATATTATATTAAGCCACACTTTGCTAATTACTTCACTGAACCACTTCCTCATTGAACTTCAATTTGGATTAAGTAATATTGCAATGTGCCATTTACACTTGGAGTAAGAAGCCACATGAAAGGCACGGTGAAAGGACACCTTGAAAGGAAATCACCGCGCACCAGCTAAAACCACTTCCACGTTCCCTTTATGTTGCGCCTTTTTATATATTTTTCCATTTAATTAATAGCCACGATGATGTCAAACACGTAGCAGCTCGATCTAGGTCACGCTCTACAGAATAAGCTCATAGGCAGATAATATAGTTTGTTTATTGTTGTTTTACGTCCTAGCAACATCTATGGCCATATCAGGACGGGTACCGACCTGTGACAGTGTGCACTCATAGTGACTTTATAGTGCTGCCCCACTATGAAATCAGGCTTCTGGCACCATGACCTGATATCCCACCATCACATTATCCTGACACTGAGCCAACAAGTCCTTGCTCTAGTCTATTAATGCCGAGCGCCAGGCTAGGAAGCGACAAGTATCTATTTTGAAGTCATTGTTTTGACTCGACTGGGAACCAAATTCCCAACCTTCCGCATGCGAGGGTTGTGCTCTACCGATTAGGCCACCGCGCCCGGTGCAGATAATATATTATATATGACCGGGAGATAGGGGACTGGCAATTAACTGTCACTGTCAGTTAATTGCCATCCTGACAAAACCTTTAGTATATATATAATACAGGAGGTAGTTCGGGGAGCGGGATGTAGCTCAGGCGGTATTGTGTCCACCTGTGAAGGTGTCAGTCATCCTATCGATCCAGCTCGGTAGACCCATTTGCAGTTTGCGCTATTTTCCATTCCAACCAGTGGTCCACAACTGGTTCATCAGAGGCTGTGTTATGTGCTGTCTGTGCATATAAAAGACCCCTTGCTTCTTCTTATTGGAAAGAGTAGCCTATGTGGTGGAAGCTGGTTTCCTCCAAAGAAAAATGTCAGAATGACCATATGTTTGACATCCAATAGCTAATGATAAAATCAATGTGCTCTAGAGGCGCCATTAAATAAAAAGCTTTACAGGGGGTAGTTCCTGTTTTCTTCATGGGGCGTCATATGCGAGTGGTCAAGTATCTCCTTTTCTCGCCACTATTTCTTTTATTGATGGACATCATTTTGTATTATAACACAATATAAAATATATTCTATACATTTTCACGTAATTATCCACCTTTATGGGAAATTATCGAGGAACCAAATTTGGTAGTGCATTCACTAGTCACCTCTGACACGTTTGCTTGTTGTTTTACGCCCTAGCAATATGTAAGATCATATCAGGTCAGCTACTGACTTGTGGCAGTGCGTTCACGGCGACTTTATAGAGCTGCTTCATCCGGGAGACCACACCGCCAGCACCATGACCTGATACCCCACTCAGTCACATTATCCTGACAATGAGCCAATCAATCCCTCTGACCTGACTTCCCACTAATATTTCTTCAGACGACTAATTTCGTCTGAACTTCGGAAGTTGACCTTTGTACCGGTCGTGGTCAAATACAGATATAATGGTTTTTGTTCCATCAGGTCTTGCAATCATGTCCTATTAGTAACAGCGATCATCGCAGTAGAAACATGCTCATTCCAGACAATGGAAAGTGTTCGGCAGCGTTCCTTAGCGACGGAGGCGGGGGGTGGGGGGGGGGGGGGGGGCAGGGATTGAGGGAGATGGAGAGGATGAGAGAGGAGGAAAAGAGGAGAAGTGGGGCATTGAGGAGGATGGATATGGGGAGGGGAGGAGGAGAGGAAGGGGAGGGAGGAGGAGGAGGGGAGGAGAGTAGGGGGGAGGGGAGGGGGAGGGGGAGGAGGGGGGGGAGGGGAGGAGATCGGGAGGAGCGGGAGGGGGAGGCGGAGTGGGAGGGGGAGGAGATCAAGGGGAGGGGAGGGGAGGGAGAGCAGGAGAGGGGAGAGGGAGAAATAGGGGGAGGAGATGCGAGGGGGAAGAGATGGGGAAGTGGAGGAGGGAGAGGAGGAGAAGGGGGTGTGTGTGGGGGGGGGGGAATCAGGAACATAATATGGCAGTAATAACACAGCAGTGAATTTAACTGTGCAAAGGTGTAACACATTACATTCATTTTGTCACGATTTCGCCTACTGTCGGCGGCAATGCCCCCCCACCTCCTCCCCTCCTTGCACCTGCCCCCTCTGCGCCCCCCCCCCCCCCCCCTCGTCCCCCATTCACTGGTGACTGCTTTCCATTCTCCATCTAAGATGTCGGTGGTGCACTACATTTTGCGTACAACGGACACAATTTCAGACACCCTATACGATATTTGTAGAAAGGTCAGAGCAGCTGTGTATATATTGAGGAGAATTCTAGACGCACAAATTCAATATACATGAAACCCAATTCGGTCCACCTGTTCTGTTCTTTCCTTCTTCTGTACACCGACTTATATAGTGTGAGTGGGCCGTTCTCCGTAGCTGCGTACCAATGTGTGACATGGAGACCAAACATAAAAACATTCCAAATAATAGAAGAATCTATGTTCATAAAATATTTGACATGTTTTCCATGTCAGAGTTGGAAAAAAAAATCGATTTCACATTTTGATTTTGCTCTTATACAAATTGCCCATCCCGATATGACCCATGTGGATGTTGCTAGGACATAAAACCCCATTTACTTGTTTCCTCCACATGCACTTGTTCCCTTACACCGTAGACCGAACGCGGTAGAGCACAGGCTTCCTGTGTGGAAGGTCGTGAGTTTGAAACCCGGCCGAGTCAAACCAATGACTTACAAAATTGATATTTGTCGTTACCTAACCTGGCACTCGACATTACTAGGATAGTTCAAAGACTGGTTCGCTCAGTATCAGGATAATGCGACTGAGTAAGAAATTGGGTCATGGTGCCGGTGACCTAGTCTTACAGTGGGGAAGCACTATAAAGTCACCATGAATGCGCACTGTCACAAGTCGGTGCCCATCCTGATATGACCTTAGATGTTGCCAGGATGTAAAACCCCAAGAAACAAACCCTTCCGCCACATTTGCTTGTTCCCCCCCACAAATACTTGTTTTCCCCCACATTTAGGCCCCCACTTGTTCTCATCAACATTCACTTGTTCCTTCACACATTTTACTGGTTCCCCCACATTTTTGTATTCCTCCCTCCACACAATTGACTCGTCCCCGACCCCCACATTTCCTTGACCCCCCCCCCCCTCTTATAATTATATATATTTCTTTGTCACCTCCACCACACACACATCTTCTTGCTGTACATGGCGATTGACAAGGAGAATCATAGGGAGGGCCAAAGGGAGAGTTGATTGGGTTATTGGCGCTTTACATCCTGGCAACATCTAAGGTCATATCAGGACGGGTAGCGACTTGTGGCAGTGCACATGCATGGCGACTTTATAGTCCTGTCCCACTAGTAAATCAGACCCTCCGCCCTCCCTGGTAATGAACAACATGACAACACTGCCTGAATTACACGGAGTAACACAGACGCATACAACACCCTCCTCCCCTCCCTGGCAACCAACAGCATGACAACACTGCCTGAATTATACCGAGTAACGCAGATGTAGTCGACACCCTCCTCCACTCCCTGGCCACTAACATCATGACAACACTGCCTCAATTACACAGAGTAATGCAGACGCAGACGACACCCCCTACACTCCCTGGTAACTAACAGCATGACAACACTGCCTCAATTACACAGAGTAATGCAGACACAGACGACACCCTCCTCCCCTCCCTGATAATGAACAACATGACAACACTGCCTGAATTACATGGAGTAACGCAGACGCATACAACACCCTCCTCCCCTCCCTGGTAACCCCGTATTGATATGACCTTAGATGTTGCTAGGACGTAAAACAAACAAAAACACAACCTCCCTGCTAATGAACAGCATGACAACACTGCCTGAATTACATGGAGTAATACAGACGCAGACGACACCCCACCCCCCACCCTCCCTGGCAACTAACAGCATGACAACACTGCCTCAATTACACAGATTAAGCCCCAGTCAGACCTCACCGGATTGAGGAACCGGATAGAAAATGGACACTGTCCGGTGAAATACGGCAATGTAGGTTTATATACGGTTGGCATCCAGTGTGTCCATTATCTGTCCGATGGTGTCCGGTGGTGTCCAGCGGTGTCCGGTAAAAGTTTTAAACATGCACAAAACTTGTACTGGACACCACCGGACTGAAGTGTATGGTTGGTGTCTGTTTTAAGTCCGTTTGGTCCGTTTGGTCCATTTCATGTCCATTACTCATCCGTTTGGTGTCCGTTTTGTATCCTGAAGAGTCTGTTGATGGTGCTGCGTGAATTCGGTCCATTGGTTTTTGGCGCGTCCGCGAACAGTCCGGTAGGTGTCCGGTAGGTGTCCGGTTAGTGTCCGGTTGGTGTCCGGTTGGTGTCCGGTCCGTCCGTTTGACATTCGGTTGCCGTCCGGTTCTCATCTGGTTCTTGTCCGTTGACTATTCATTGATGTCCATTTAGCATCTGTTTAACATCCGTTTAGCATCCGTTTCGTGTCCGTTTCGTCCGGCGGCCGTTGCAACAGTTTGACACCAAACACCACCGGACTAGACAATTCTTTGCCAGTGGTGTCCGGTACTCAGTCCGGTAAGGTCTGACTGGGCCTTAACACAGATGCAGACGACACCCTCCCCCCCACTCGTAATGGACAACATGACAACGCGCCAACGCTGCCGGCCAGCCACAAACCGGAAGTTGATATTCTTTCCCGCCATCACCGCAGCACTGGCCGCAAGTACATTGACACCTGCGGCCCCATTCCCCTCCCTCTCCCTTCCCTCCCAGTCCTCCTTCCCATTCCCCTCCCCCCCCCCTTTTCCACTCTAGCTTCCCTTTCCCTCCTCTCCCCTCATATCCTCGTTCCCACTTTCTCCTTTCCTTCCCTCTACGTAATCCTCTACGGTTCCCCGCCTCGAACTCGACCCCTCCCCATCCTCCCCTAACTCCACCCTTCCGCTATCCCTCCTCTTCCCCCCCCTCCCCCCCCCCCCCCCCCCCCCCCCCCCCCTCCTCCCCCCCCCCCTCCCCCTCCCCCCCCCTCCCCCCTCCCCCTCCCTCTCCCACCTCCTTCCCCTGCCCTCCTATCCCTTTCCCTTCCCCTCCCCTCCTCCTTCCTCCCTCCCCTTCCCTACACTCCCATGCCTCAAACTCGACCGCTTCTCCCACCCCCCATGTCCCCATCCACCCTCCCACTGCCCCTTCCTCTCCCCCACTCCTCCATCCCCCGTCATTCGCTCCCACCTGCCTTCCCTTCCTCCATCCTGTCCTCTATTCCTCTTCCCTCTTTTCCCCATACTACCCACTCCTCCCCCTCCCTCCCTCCCTCCTCCCCCCTCCCTCCCTCCCTCCCTCCCTCTATCCTCCCCTCCTCCGTCCTCCCCCTCCTCCTCCTCCCCTCCCCTCCCTCCCCTCCTCCCCGTCCCCCTCCTCCCCGCCCCCCCTCCTCCTCCTCCTCTCCCCATCCATCTACCCCTCCTCCCCCCCTCCCCGTTCCTCCTCCCCTCGCCCCTCCTCCATTCTCCCCTCATCTCCATCCTCCTCCATCCTCCCCCTCCTCCATCCTCCCCCCTCTATCCCTCCTCCACCCCCCCCCCTCCTCACCCCCCCCCCCCCCCCCCCCCCACTCTCCAACTGCCAAGCACACCACACTCGACTTTAGTTAGCAAATCTTCTTTCTCTACAACCACGCCTTAGAATATAACTATAGTCAACCGGTCAAAACCACATGAGCCATTGCGAAGGAATAATATTGACCCGGGAATACTTTTGCCACCTTGCAATATTATACTGGAATAGAACTGCCGAGTGAGATGCTTATTCCGGTATAATCCTGCCTCCCGAGTATAATGTGGTCCCTGTGAATATCCGGCATGCATTATAATGATACATATGGCCTCACATTGCTGCAGCATGTGTCATTTGTGATCTTTGATATGTGTTTCATTTGTAATTTGTGATGCCGATTTACGCCACGATTACATTGAGGAGGATGAGGTCTGTCTTTACCAGACGGGATGGCTGAATGAGTTGAGCATCCGTCTCCTGCTTTTGGAGATCTGGTGATCCAAACCCATGGGTTCATGGGTGTCGAGTCAAACCAATGACTTAAAAATTGATACTTGTCGCTTCCTAGCATGGTGCTCGGCATTATTAGGATAGGGCAAGGACTGGGTGGTTGAGTGTCAGGATGATGTGACTGAGTGGGTCATCAGGTCATGGTGCTGGCAACCTGGTTTTCCAGTGGGGCAGCACTATACAATCACCATGAGTGCACACTGTTACAAGTCGGTACCCATCCTGATATGACCTTAGATGTTGCTATGACGTAAAATAACAAACAAACAGGGCCGTCTTTAGAACTCTTAAACTATACATTCACCTATTTGGTTATTTAAACAAACAAAATACCCCAACAAAAACTATAATGTTATGCTGTAAAAAATGTGAGTCTAGTAAACAAGGGGGAGATTTATTCTGGAGGAGGAAGTCCAATACTGGCCCTATTAGTTTCCCCAAGAGCCGCTTTATTCCAGAATTATATATATGTAATTGATAAATAATGCAGTATGTGCAGATGCTTATATAAACCACACAGAAAATTGATATAAACTATTTTACATAAGTTATCTAGGATCTACTCATATAAACTATATCTATAATTTATGTATATTTATTTATATATATATTGATTGATTGATTGGTGGTTTCTTTACGCTGTGTCGGCAGCATAGGCCATATTCAAGGCGAGAATCTTTTTTTTTTTTTATTCAACCATCGCTTTTACAGAATGCAAAAGCACAGAATCAATTTTGTGTCAGTACACTGTGGATTTAAAAAGCTCACAGTTACATAATTTATGGCTAAAGGAAATTAAGATAAAAGTTAAACATTGTTAATTGATCTAATTGGTTTAATGGACTATATGTGATGATATAGACCAGCTGCCCTTAAAAAGGCTAAAATGTTTTCTTGTTTTCCTTTTGTGAAAAGGTTGTGCATGCTGCTTGCAGTGTAAAACTGTTGGTGCAGGGCCAAGAAATCGACACAACTCAACAAAATGTGTTTGAGTGTAAGTGGGGACTGACACCCAATACATTCAAGGGGAGGGTCCCCCTGAACAGAAAAGCATGTGTAAGCCACGAGTGGCCAATACGGCAGCGGCTAAGGACCATTTTTATATGAGTGTCTATGTATGTGCTATAATTTATTGTGCAACGTCAGCAACAATTTTAAATAATGGGTTAACATAAATGTACTTCAGTCATTTCAGGCTCATCAATCAGAAGGTAGCGTTTGACACTTTCTTTAGGATGGCACCAGTCAGTACCTCTATCGAATGACGTAGATAATTAGTATACGGTTGAGATGTTTAATTAAATTAAATTAAATTCCTTCCCAAAAATGCAGGCCACATAAGTTATCATTTCATCGACTTCAAAGGTAATACCACAATCATATTGGGAAGTTCTATTAATATGTATATATACATTTTTATTTTACCACCCAAGCTTTACACATTTGGAAGCATTGCATCAATATTGTATTTATTCACTTTAATTTGAAATAATCTAATCGACCATTGGTTACCACGCTGGCATATCTGACCAGAGTTAGCATTTTAATAGGCTCTTCATTATCAACATGGTGCCAACTGTTATTTTGCCGAGGCGACATTTAGCTCTTCACTGCCCTTTGTTCAGATGCTTTAAAAAAACTCTTTTTGTTGTTGTGGTACTCCTCATTTAACCCATTAGGTCCATTAAACTAGAAAACACAGTGGCAGTTTCCCCACAGATTACCTCATAAATTCTGGGCGATTTTGTTCTTCTTTGCTATAAAACTGTGTAGCCTGACCATGCTTCATATACACACAATTGCTATATTAGCGCATGCGCAGTGGCCCAGATATCGGCTTGTCGTCTTGGTTTTAACAAACACTACCGGGCAGCCATGTTTATTTTTAATGGACCGGAGCGGCATGGAATTAGGAAACTGGTGGAAGTGTTGCCTGGATTAGGCGACATGCCTCCTTTGTTTGGGCGATGTCAGGTCTTATTGTAAGCCATGTAGTTTCTTAATGCCTGGCGCTAACCGGACCGAGTTGACCCAATGCTAGTTCTTATTGTAAGCGATGTAGTTCGTTAATGCTTGGCACTAACTGGATCGAGTTGACCCGATGTTAGTTATTATTCTAAGCGATGTAGGTCCTTATTACCTAATGCTAACAGGACCGAGTTAACCTACTGCAAGTTCTTACTGTAAGCAATGTACTTTCTTAATGCTTGGAGCTTTCTTAATGCTTGGAGCTAACTGAACCGAGTTGACCCGATTTCAGTACTTATACGATGACAGAGACAGTCCAGGTAAAAATGTAAAATTTAAGACATAAATGCACTGGGATTGGTCCCACTGCTTCACTGGTCAAAGCTGGTCCAGTGTATTATTAACAACCCCACCCCAACAACATAATTCATAAACTCACATAACTAACTACATTAGAGTTATACACTAGAATTTTCCTAACAAACCAACATTTATATACCGCTTGCCTAACTGCAACTGAACATTAAAACTTACTACAAGTTTACCAACTGAATACAGAAGATAACTTCTGCTTACATTCTAAATACTATGTAAATACTCACATTGATCTGACTAATATTGATCTGGTTATATGACACTACTGTACCATATTGTTATGGAACTTTTGGGTTTCAGAATTTCATTGTGTTACATGGTACAAATTGTGTATTCAACAGGTATTGTACACCTTATTCTATATACCTTTTGTGTAAATAACCCTGGATTGAAAAATGGCTGGAAGACTAGTGCTTCAGCACTGACAAAGGACTTATTCAGCAGAATAAACATATTTACAAAAAAAATAAAAATTGTAAGCGATGTAGCGCTTTAATGCCTGGGGCTAACCGGACCGAGTTGACCCGATATCAATTCTTATTGTAAGCGATGTAGCTCCTTAATGCCTGGCGCTAATCTGACCGAGTTGACCCGATATCAGTTCTTATTGTAAGCAATGACTGGTTGGCTCCGTGTCAGACTAATGTGACTGAGTGGGATATCAGGTTATGGTGCTGTTGGGCTGGTCTCCCAGTGGGGCAGCACTATAAACTCACCATAAGTGCGCACTGTCACAAGTCGGTACCCGTCCTGATCTGACCTTGTTTAGTTTGGTAGGATCCAAACATACCCAAATTTTGTCTTGTTTTTTTACTGCGGGGACCATATCCCACGAGAACTATAGAAGAGGTCGTTTCAAAACTAGAAGGGTCAAAATACATTTCGGTCATTGATGCCAAAGGTGGCTATTGGCAGATCCAACTCGACACCGAGAGTTCAAAATTGTGCACCTTCAATACCCCATGGGGGAGATTCAGGTATACAAGGTTACCATTCGGCATTAAGATGGCGGGCGACATATTCATTCATGAAATGAATGGTATTTTGCATGATTTGAGGGGTGTAAATGTTATAACCGATGACATATTGGTCTATGGTAAAACAATACAGGAATACAATGACAACCTTCGAGCTGTTCTTGAGCAAGCCAGGCAAGTGAACTTGAGACTAAATCCTGATAAATCCAGCATATGTCAGACCAGAGTAGAGTATGTCGGTCATGTTATTTCAGGGAAGGGGATCAAACCCTTTCAAGCAATCACTGACATGCCCACTCCTACTAACAAACAAGCAGTACAGCGATTCTTAGGCATGGTAGCATATGTCACAAAATTCCTACCTAACCTAGCAGAAATAACAAAACCGCATTCTAACAAACAAAGAAATGGCATGGCACTGGCAAGCGGCACAGCAAAATGCATTTGACAAATTAAAGCACATGATAACACATGCACCGGTACTCCGTTTCTACGACGTAACAAAAGAAATCACCCTTCAGGTGGACGCTTCTAAATCTGGCCTAGTAGCTGCACTCCTACAAGAAGGCCATCCCATAGCAATGGCTTCGAAAGCTCTAGATGACACGCAAAGTAGCTATGTGGTGATCGAGAAAGAGCTACTGGCCATATGCTTTGGTTGTACAAAATTTCATAACTACATATTTGGAAAGAAAGTGTTTGTAGAAACGGACCACAAACTACTAGTTTCAATTGTAAATAAGCCATTGCATCAACTTTCGGCATGTATGCAACGCATGAGAATGCAGTTACAAAACTATGATTTGGAATTAGTACACATAAAAGGGTGTAATATGTTTGTTGCAGATGCATTATAAAGAGACCACAGTGACACAACTGGTCCAAACGAGCTGTTCGATAAAGAGATCATTGTCGCAGCAATAGAGATACTCCAGGAGTGCCAACAAGAAATCGCCATTGAAACACAAAAGGACAGGGTCTTGAAAGAAGTAGTCAAATTAGTCGAAAACGGTTGGCACGAAGACAAGAATTTAATACCTAAATGCACGACACCATTTCACATGTTTCGACACAAGATAACTAAATGTGATAACATACTGTTAAAAGGTTAATCATACCGAAATAACTACAAAAAGCAATACTAATGAAATTACATGAAACACATCAAGGCATTATCAAAAGTAAAGGGTTAGCTCAAGAACATGTTTTCTGGCCAGGCATGCAAACACAGCAAGAAGACAAAATAACAAGATGCAGTCTATGTCAACAATATCAAAACAATCAGGACAGTGAACCCGTACAGTCACACAAAATACCATGCTTACCATTCAGAAGAATAGGGGCCGACTTATTTCAAATAGGTAATCAGGACTATTTGCTGATAGTGGATTATTTTTCAAAATACCAAGAGGTTATTGAACTACAAACGACAACAAGCAAAGCGGTAATATTACCCATGAAACAGACATTCGGCTGGCACGGCATTCCGTCGTTAGTGGTTTCAGACAATGGTCCACAATTCGCTAGTTCTGAATACAGGAGCTTCGCAAAAGAATACAAATTTACAGTAATATTCTCAAGCCCGCACTTCCCGCAAAGCAACGGCCAAGCGGAAAGACATATCTAGACGGTAAAAACTATGATAAAGAAAGCTATGGACGAGTCAAAGGACTACAATTTATTTTTGCTAAATTTCAGAAATACACCTTTTTCAGAACTAAATGCATCACCAGCTCAGCTGTTGATGAGTCAAAAATTGTGGTAAAAATTACCAACATTAACAGTACAGTTAAAACCAGAGGTAAATAAAGGTAAAAGTCAGTCAGATTGAGAGAATTCAACAAAATAAAAAAATCGGAGAACATGTTCAATACAACACACGCAAAGGAAAATGGGCCTCAGCACTGCCGGTTTGATGAAAACACATGAAACTATGGAATAAGAAATCGAAACAATCTCACACCGAAAAGAAACTGAAAACATATATTCCCGGCCAAACATGGAACAATCAAAGTCCAGCAGACAGACCCAGATCCAGTACGCCACCAACCCAAATGACCAGATAAGCAATATAAAGCACAAAATAACTATGTAACCCGACACGGCCGAGAAGTAAAACCCGTGAGTAGACTCGGATACCAATAGAAGGTGACAAACCCACAGAGGCTTATCAGCAAAGCAGTCAAATTTCTCTAACGAGCTACGTGAAAGAAATTTATGCCAATTAAGATAATCAAAGCATTGTATTTTATACTATGTAATCAGCATGACAGGCTGAAAACGAGATAGCAATAACCATTCCCATGGTAAATTGTATTAGTATGTAAGTCATATTGTATAACATATGTTATAAAATTACTTGTGTATTAAGATATGTTATAGTGTAAAACAGACACTAAAATATTCACACTACGTGTTGCTGAGAACTGTTCTAGAAGCACAGGCAGAATGCACATAATAGGAGAACAGGTGAATTGGACTGAGACATATGCATGCTCATATCTACCATGTCAAAACATAACCAAGACAAATGTATCTAGGATATCCATTATGTTAATACTGGACGCTTTTATTGAAAGGGTGTGCGCCATGAAAGCCAGAAACTGACAGGAAACTGAAACTGGACATTAACAAAACTATAACCCATGTCTATTTCATTGCATTGTTTTATTTTGCTACTTTAAATCTTGTTCTTTTATTGTTTGAAAGGAAGATGTTATGTATGTACTAAGATACAACACGCCGGGAGCCAGCGGGCCGGGACCAGGGAATGGGCTACCAGCGCAGACTGGGAGGCACCGTAATAAAGTCATAAAGCAACTGGACGTCAATGGTGTAAAGTATGAGTCAACCCAATGAGTTGCGTAGTAGAACTGACTTTATTAGCCGGCCCCACAGCCAAGCTGACCTCCCGTGACCTCTCGTGACCTCTCGTGACCCGAGAACACCTGTCGCTATACGCACGATACACATATACATTACATCTCCCTTTTTCCTTGGACAAGCATGTCGGAGATCTGAATCAATACACAAAGCATCATTGTTAACAGTAAATCATTCATACAACAAGACTCCATAACATGTGTCTGACTATCTTCACCATGGTAACCCTAGGTCTCACCTATATGTACTTATTACACAGTCTCACCTTCGACTGGTGCCTATCTGCTTTTACAATTGTCAATTCATCTTTCAATTTGTGTCCGTTCACATTGACCATCAACAAGTATTAACATATTCAACTCGCATCAATCTAACCTTCTCGTAACTCACTCCTTATCTTCTTCCCTTACACAACAGTAGCATTTGTCAGCAACGCTTTACTTCTTTACTTATTTCTTTTATTTGAACTGCAACTTTTGCTGAATAAGACAATTACATCGTAATATCTACATACATTAATAACATTTATCTATATAGTAAGCCTGCAATCAGGTAGACTCCTTTGTTGGCATCCATGTTTAAAAAAAAAAAAAATGTTATGCTTATCATTTTACTCTTCAACATGATTCACATTTTACATGTCATTTCTGATAATCTAATTCTGTGCACCTCGGTCTTGATCTGTTTACAATCTAATTACTGGGCGTGTGCTTCTTCCATATCTTGTTATGTATGGACTACTGCTTTGTTTAGTACTTGTTTGCAACCTGCAATTCTGTTTTACTTCTGGGTTAGGACATTTGTATATGAATCGTCTGTTCCTTCGGATTTTGTGTGTTGCTTCATTCGTTATTTCATAATCCCTGTGCCTCGTCATGTCTGTCTTTGTAATTAGTCCTGACGCCCATTCGTTTTTATGGTCTAAGTACCTGACATGATCCCCCCTGTTTAGCTTACCCAGCTCTCGTCCTGCTCGTTTGTCAGAGTATTGTTTTTGTTTTTCCTGACTTCGCTGTATTTGTTTTTGTTTTGACATTTGCACTTTGGGCTTTAAGTTCACCGCAACCGTAGGAATTTTAGATCGGAGTGTCCGTGACATTAAGATTTGCGCTGGTGACGCATTCAGTGATGGTATCGTTGTGTTTCTGATATTCAACAACGTTATGTACATATCCCTATTATCTATCACAGCTTTTTTCATCATACGTTTGATTGTTTGAATAGTGCGCTCAACTTGTCCGTTACTTTGTGCATGCATTGGGTTTGAATATACTCGGTCGAATCCGTATTCATTACTGAATTCCCGATACTCCTCACTTTGGAATTGTGGCCCGTTGTCAGATATAACTTTTTTGGGTATCCCATGCCTTACAAATGTTTCTTTCATTACCTGAATGGTAGCTGCACTAGACAGAGACTTTAATTCAACCACTTCTGAGTATTTACTGTAGTAGTCAATTAGCATAATGTAATTTCTATTATTCACGTGAAATAAGTCTGCTCCTATTTTTTCAAAGGGCATGTCTGGCACATCATGACTTACTAACGGTTCTGTGTGTGGCTTATTTCGGAAACACTGACAAACTTGACAACGAGAAATCGTGTCTTCGATCTGACTGCGCATCCCGGGCCAGAATACGTTATCTCTAGCTAACTGTTTGGATTTAACAATTCCCATGTGTGATTCATGAATTTTCCCCATCATATTTTGTTGTAATGACTTTGGTATTATGATTCTATTGTCTTTAAGCAGTACATTACCTTGCGTTGTGATCTCGTGTCTATAAGTAAAGAAAGGTTTAACTGATTCTTTCACTAATTGCGATTGTTCTGGCCAACCTGTTTTTGTGAGCCTTGTTACCTCTTGCAGTGTCTCATCTTTTTTCGTTTCAATTGCAATTGTGTCCGTAATTTCAGGTGCTATTTCTATTTCAGCTATAGAGATGTCTTTGTCAAAAAAGTTTCCTGGCACTGTGTTACTGGTGTGAGCCCTGGATAGCGTATCTGCAAAATATAGATTTGTTCCTTTAACATATATCACTTTGATATCATAATTTTGTAGGCGCATTCGCATGCGTTGCATCCTGGACGACAAATTATGAAGCTGTTTTGACATTATGGCAACAAGGGGTTTGTGGTCTGTTTCTATAGTTATCTCTTTCCCATATATATAATCATGGAACCTATTACATCCGAAACACATGGCCAGCAATTCCTTTTCAATTACAGCGTAATTGCTTTGTGTGTTATCAAGGGCCTTGGATGCCATTGCTACGGGCTGATGATTTTGGAACAATGTGGCACCCAATCCTGACTGTGAAGCGTCCACTTGTAGTGTTATGGGTTCTTTAGCATTGTAATACCTAAGTACAGGCGCGCTTATCAACAATGATTTTAATTGCTCAAATGCTTTCGCTTGTGGCTCTTGCCAATGCCATGCTACTTCTTTTTTCAAGATTAGTCTTAGTGGTTTTGTTATTTCGGATAAGTTGGGAATAAACTTGCTTACATACCCGACCATCCCCAGAAATCGTTGCAACGCTTTCTTGTCTGATGGAACTGTCATTTCTACTATGGCCTGCACCCTATTTTTGTTCGGTTTTAACCCCTTAGCTGTTAACAAATGACCCACATAATTGACTTCCGATTTACAAATTTTTGATTTGGTTGGATTTAATTTCAGGTTTATCTCTCGTGCTCTCTTTAACACTGCTTCCAATCTTGCATTGTGCTCCTCCACTGTGCTACCATAAATCAAAATGTCATCCGACACTATTTGTACCCCTGCTAAGTCATTTAGTAACTCATTCATTTGCTGTATGAATAAATCTCCGGCCGTTTTTATGCCAAATGGAAGTCTAGTAAAACGAAACCTACCCCATGGGGTGTTGAAAGTACATAAGATAGAACTCTCTTTGTCAAGCTGAATTTGCCAATATCCTGAGTTTGCGTCCAATACCGAAAAGTACTGAGCATTATGTATGTTTGCAACAACTTCTTCTACTGTCCGAATTGGATATGGACCTCTCAGGATAGCTTTATTCAGTTTTGTCGGGTCAAGGCAAATTCTGACTTTCCCCAGCTTACGTACTATGGTAATTGAACTTACCGATGGTGTAGGTTCAGTTTGCTGTACGATTACCCCTAATTTCAACATTCGATCAAGTTCAGCTTTTACGTCATCAACTATCGCGTGTGGTATGCGTCTTGGTGGATCAACGACTGGGTCTACACTACTGTCAATGTACAATTTGGCATCCACTTTAATTATTCCTAAGCCCTCGAAAACATCTTTAAAGGTATTTACCATCTTATTAGCAGCTGCTGCAATGTCATCTGTAGATGTATTCACCTCGTGCATACGTGCGACCAGTCCCAGCTGCACACAGGCTTGTCTACCGAGGATCGGGCATCCAGCTCGGGTTACTTGAAAGTTGACACTCTGCCCCCGTATGTTGATGTCGGCTTCCCCGTCCGGTGTCAACCGTTGACCGGTGAACGTCACGAGCGTACATCTTGACGGCTTCAGCTGCACGTTCTTGATTTTGTCGAATATGTGTCGTGGCATGAGGTTGGCTTCAGCCCCAGTATCCAGTTTGAACTTGATGTCATTCCTCCCTATGGTTACGTCCGTGAACCATGGTTCCGTATCATTGTCCTCTTTGCACATCACTTCTCCCACAAACAAGTCATACTCATCCTCTCCAACCGAGACATGACTTCCTCTATCATCCATTGTGTTGTTTGCGTCCACATTTACTTCATGTACCGACGCTGCTCTACTTTGTTGTGAACGGCAAACCTTCACAAAATGACCAATTTTATGGCACCCTGCACATTCCTTCCCCTTCGCCGGACACTGACCGCGTACGTGCAAATAGCCACACCAATCACACTGTATTTTATTCGCAGCTGTTTTTGGCGCCCTGAATTGGGGGCGTGTCCAGGTTGGGGGGCGTGCCTGTTGCTGTGCGCGCCGGTTACCGGTAGCTTCAATGGCGTCGATACTATGCTCACTGGGCGTTCCCACGCTGTAAGTCAGCATGAGCGTGGCAGAAGTATGTTCACTGAGTCTGCACATGTCGATACATTGGTCAAGACTCAAATTCTGTGTCTGCAGCAATTTGTCTCTGAGTGTATTACTCTTCACACCACAGACCACAGACCAACCTATTGCATAAGAGTGAGCTTTCAAGCTCACCGTACTCACACTGCACCACTCGTGTTCGTAGCTCCCTAATGTACGTTTCCATGTTCTGCGTTGTCTGGTTGTACGAATGACATTTATACCGAATTACCGTGATATTCGCTTTTCCCTCACAGTACTCTCTAAATGCCGTTACAAGCGGTCCTATCTTTTCTCTCTCCGTGACATCAATTTGCATTGTCCTGTGCACCTTCTGCGCCTCGGCTCCCGCCACATGCAAAAAAATTGCACATTGTATCTTCTCCATTTTGTTTGCAGCGCCTGTAGCTATGGCATAAATTTTGTACGCTTGTATCCATGTTTGCCAATTTGTCGCTAAGTCGTCCTCTAAATTCAATGGCGCCGGCGGTTTCAACCCTGTGAGAGCCATGATATCTTGGTTCGTCTCCTCGACTGACACCATGTAAAGTATGAGTCAACCCAATGAGTTGCGTAGTAGAACTGACTTTATTAGCCGGCCCCACGGCCAAGCTGACCTCCCGTGACCTCTCGCGACCTCTCGTGACCCGAGAACACCTGTCGCTATACGCACGATACACATATACATTACAAATGGGTGTGGTTGGTTCTTAATCACATCATTACACCCCTCACACCATATCACCGACCCCCCCCTGCCATTAGTTCTACACCATCCACCCCCTCCCACCACATATCCTAAACCCCCATCTCCCCCTCCTCCCCTCACACCATATCACCGACCCCCCTGCCATTTGCTCTCCACCATCCCCCCCCCTCCCCACCCCACACCCAACCACCCACACACCACACACACACACACGCGCCTCTGCGACGTGCCCTGACATACACCACGTTCCATAGCCACCTACTTCGCGGGCCTGTGTGTGATCCTAAAGTTACTACACTGGGCCGGCCGCCGGTAACAGGCCTCATGACGCAGGTGAACATGAGCCCGGAAAGGTCGGGCACCAGCGAGCCTATAATTAGTGATGGGGAGGGGGCGGGGGAGGGGGGTGGGGGGGGGGGGAGGAGGTTGGAACAGCAGTACTAGCATCTTGTATTAACAAATCGTCGTTGAATTGTTATCTGTGAGGAGTCATGCATAAAGTATGCCATGGTGAAGAGGTGGGATTTTATGTGTGTTGGTGGTATTTAGAGTAATGTTGTGTGTGTGCTTTGGCGCATTGTGTGAATTTAGTATGTGTTGTGTGTGTTTAGTATGTATTGTGTGCGCATAGTGTATTGTGGGAGAATTTAGTGTGTGCTTTGTGTATTTAGTGTGTGTTGTGTTTAGTTATTGTGTAGTGTGTGTGCATAGCGTATTGTGAGTGTATTTAGTGTGTTGTGTGTATGTAGTGTGTATTGTGTGTACATAGTGGATCGTGAGAGCAGTTAGTGTGTGTTTAGTGTGTATTGTGTGTACATAGTGTGTATTAAGTGTGTTGTGTTTAGTTATTGTGCATTGTGTTATATAATGCTTCGTGAGTATATTTAGTGTGTGTTGTGTGTATTTAGTGTGTATTTAGTGTGTGTTAGTGTGTGTTTAGTGTGTTTAGTGGGTGTATTGTGTACATAGTGCACTTAGTGTATGTTGTGTGTGTTGTGTGTATTGTGTGTCCATAGTGTATCGTGAGTATATTTAGTGTGTGTTGTGTGTATTTAGTGTGTATTTAGTGTGTGTTAGTGTGTGTTTAGTGTGTTTAGTGCGTGTATTGTGTACATAGTGCACTTAGTGTATGTTGTGTGTGTTGTGTGTATTGTGTGTCCATAGTGTATCGTGAGTATATTTAGTGTGTGTTGTGTGTATTTAGTGTGTATTTAGTGTGTGTTAGTGTGTGTTTAGTGTGTTTAGTGCATGTATTGTGTACATAGTGCACTTAGTGTATGTTGTCTGTTTATTGTGTTGTGTGTATTTCACGTGTTGTGTGCACATAGTGTATCGTGAGTGTATTTAATATATGTTGAGTGTATTTACTGTATCTTGAGTGCATTTAGCGAGTGTTGTGTGTATTTAATGTGTCTTGTGTGCATTTAGTGTAAGTTGTGTGTGTACTTAATTGTTATATGTGAGATTAGTGCATATTTCTAGTGTTGTCGATTTTCATATATTGCCTACTTAGGAGCAAACCAACCGTGCCCAGGTTGCTCTGCGTGCACGTTGTGTGTGTACTTAATTGTTATATGTGAGATTAGTGCATATTTCTAGTGTTGTCGATTTTCATATATTGCCTACTTAGGAGCAAACCAACCATGCCCAGGTTGCTCTGCGTGCACGTTGTGTGTGTACTTAATTGTTATATGTGAGATTAGTGCATATTTCTAGTGTTGTCGATTTTCATATATTGCCTACTTAGGAGCAAACCAACCGTGCCCAGGTTGCTCTGCGTGCTTGCCATATACCCCTTTTCCTTTCCTCTCTTTTCCTCTCTCCTACTATCTCCCCTATACATTTCTTCCTCCTCTTCCTCCTCTTCCTTCTCTTCATCCTCTTCCCCCTCTTCATCCTCTTCTTCCCCTTCCTCCTCCTCCTCTTCCTCCTCTTCCTCCTCTTCCTCCTCTTCATTCTCCTCTCTTCACCACCTCTCTTTGTTACTTGGCGCATACCTCTCCCCTTTCCTCTCTTGTCTCTCTCCTCCCCCCCCCCCCCCACACACACACTCACCCACACACACCCTGAACCCACCCATCTCCCCTCACCCATAGACGGTCTTTTGCGCAGCGAGCCCGACATGACCATATATGGATCTAGGACGTAACACCCCTATAAACAATCTTTGGAAGACTTAGGATGCGTATAACTATAGCACGTGAGTGCTGCTAGGATGTAAAACTCCATTAAACAACCAATCAATCTATGGAGGACCTAGGGCTAGTTGGCTAATACTAGTAATAGTGCCTTTTAACATGGTTCCACGAATTAGTATCAATTTAGTACCACTAATTTCTTATAACAACACCGCACGCGGTGGCCGAATCGGTAGAGCGCAGGCTTCCCGTGCGGAAGTTCAGGACTTAAAAAAAACCTATGACTTTAATAAAATTGATACTTGTCGCCACCTAGCCTGGTGCTTGGCATTATTAGGATAGGGAGAGGACTGGTTAGCTCGGTATCAAGATAATGCGATTGAGTCGGTAATTGGGCCATGGTGCTGGCAGCCTAGTTTCCCAGTGGGGCAGCACTATAAAGTAGCCATGAGTGCGCCCTGTCACAAGTCCGTCCTCATCCAACAACATAACTCATAAACTCACATAACTAACTACATTAGAGTTACACTAGAATTTTCCTAACAAACCAACATTTATATACTGCTTGCCTAACTGCAACCGAACATTAAAACTTACTACAAGTTTACCAACTGAATACAGAAGATAACTTCGGCTTACATTCTAAATACTATGTAAATACTCACATTGATCTGACTAATATTGATCTAGTTATATGACAGTACTGTACCATATTGCTATGGAACTTTTGGGTTTCAGAATTTCATTGTGTTACATGGTGCAAATTGTGTACTCGACGTATTCGACAAATTGTGTATTCTATATACCTTTTGTGTAAATAGCCCTGAATTGAAAAATGGCTGGAAGACCAGTGCTTCGACACTGACAAAAGACTTATTCAGCAGAATAAACATATTTACCCCACCCCCCCAAACAAATTCTGATATGACCTTAGATGTTGCCAACAAACAAATATTTTACCAAAACCCAAATTGTCCTATACTAATGCACACACTAAACATTTGCTACAACCTAGATACATTGCAACCACTTAGTTACCTAATTTGGATTATACCTAAACCCACACTATACTGACATACTCCTGCCTAGACAATTACCTAAGACACCACCTACATTTAAACAATTTTTGGTGGTAAATATTTTTATTAATCTGAATACATATTTTGTCAGCGCCGGGGCATTGGTCTTCCAGCCCTTGGAGTGATTGCATTTGATTTGTACATAGGGGAAGTGGAATGTGTTGCATTGTGTACAGCACAACCCATTCTGTATGCATTAAAATGCATACACTGAACCCTGACCAGATATAGTTGGTTTGTTGGAGTTTTGCATCCTAGCAACATCTAAGGTCATATCAGGATGAGTATTATATTATCTTAAGATTATTCTGGTCATCAAATAGTGTAAATGACCGAAGTTAAGCATGGCCAGAATACCAGTGCCTCGGGGCTGAAAAAAAGACTATACAAATGTTTACCAACAAAGAAACGAAAAAGAACCCCCCCCCCAAACCGTCCTGATATGACCATAGATGTTGCCAGGATGTAAAACTCCAAACAACCAACCAGTCCTCACTCTCCATATGAATCAGTTCTGCAAACCACGCCTTCACTATTGGTGACGACAATCGAGGGGTGAGAACTGTGTTAGTCGAACACGGTGTAATCTAGACGAGATAATATCACAGTGACCTCAGAAATATTATTACAATCCCCAGGGGGCGCTTTGGTGGCCTTCACGGCAGGTTCATAGAAGCTCAGGCTTAAGTTTCACACGCTTGTGACATCAATATTTATAGGAAGGTGTAACATACACCCAAGCACAGGGCCACCGCCTCTTTGCTGAAGTCGCTTTGCCTACCCATATTTCTGTGCTACAGTAATATAGTCAGTGCCATTATTTATATATATATATATATATATATATATATATATGTCTGCGTATGTATAAATGTTTACCTTTATGCAAATATATATAAGCGTTGCAAGTGAATCTATTATGTGCTGATTCTGGAAGGTTCTGTGGGGTACATCTAGAGCGGCTTGGAGCCCTATTGCTTGTGGGGACAGGTAAGCAAAGGCAGCTGGTCAGCAGGTGCTTCCTGTCTTAATACCGGTTGGTTACTTCTACCTGATTTTTTCTTTTAATCTACCTGATTTCTTTCTTTTAATAAAAGATTGCGGGTCTTATAGGCCTGCCAGAGTCTATTTACTCACTCCATTTACACACATGTCTCTTTTCCTTATTATTATTATTATTATTATTATTACTGTTAGCGCATAGCGCCATAGCGCAGATAACATATATATACTAGCTTTAACCTGTGCTGTGCATGGGTTAAACACCAGATGGGATAGCCGAATGAGTTGAGCGTCCATTTCCTGTTTTGGGAGATCAAGAGACCTGAACCCATGGGTTCGTGAGTTTGAACCCTGGTCAAGTCAAACCAATGACTTAAAAATTGATACTTGTCATTTTCTATCCAGGTGCTCGGCATTATTAGGATAGGGCAAGGACTGGTCGGCTCAGTGTCAGGATAATGTGACTGAGTGGGATATCAGGTCATGGTGCTGGTGGCCTGGTATCCCAGTGGGGCAGCACTATAATGTCGGCATGAGTGCACACTGTCACAAGTCGGTACCCGTCCTGATATGACCTTAGATGTTGCTAGGATGTAAAACAACAAACAAACAGCACATGGGTTAAAGCTTGGTCCGCATCAATCCCTGGACCAATATTGTGTTAACCTGTCATTATATATATGTATATTCATGGTCTCTGACTATATTCAATGATCATATATATATTTACGTTACCTGCTATATTCTGAAGCGTGGACGGCCCTGTTTCAATATAGAGCCGTTATCTGCTGCAATCCATCTGTACTATTATGCGGTAAACCATGTTGGTGGTTCTATCTAATGGCCGAGTTAACAACACTCATGGTTAAATGACTCAAAATGGTTGCCACTCTGGTCGAAGTGACCACAGTTAGTAAAACCATTACAGTATAACCCCGTTAAACCAAACTTGAAGGGACCCTAGAAATTTGTTTGGATTAACCAATCATTGGTTTAACCGAGCTTTGACTTTGACTTGGCTTTGGCAAAAACAGGGGTGCATTATGAATGTACAATGTATGTGGGCACTATGATTATTGTTTTTCATGTATATACAGTTTAACTCCATTAAACCAACCTCGGTTAAATCAACTGATCAGTTAATCCAAACTGTTTTTGGCGACCTTGCAAAATACTACCATTTATCATATAAAAAAGTCTCAGATGACCTTAAAACCACATGAAAGTTTGATTTAACTGTACCGGAAGTGGCCTGGGGCCGATAATTTTGTTTGGATTAACCGATACTTTGGATTAACTGACTTTGGTTTAACCAACTCTTTTATATGATAAATGGTAGTATTTTGCCGGGCCGCCGAAAAAGTATGGATTAACCGATCATTTGGTTTAACCGGGCTTGGTTTAACGGGGTTGTACTGTAATATGAAATGTGTGCAGTAAGCACCAAAAAAACATACTATTAACAACCAATACAAGACAAAGCATCAGAGGAGTATGATGATGCGCATTGACAGCGCTGATTAACAGTAGTGATCAGAACAACCCTAAAACTGAACGACTGTTTTGTATTATATATATAAATATATATATAGTTGGCTACTCTGCCATTATGTAAACGAAGAGGTCAGGTGCAAAAATTGACAAATGCCATTTAGGCCAAAATGAAACCATGACTACCAGATTTGAGCTGAAGCTGCCATCATGCTGATAGTCAAATCCATTGAGACCAACACATCCCCTATATAATGCATTACCCAATATGAAATTGATAGACTTTCCCTGTGAAGCATAACAGCAAATTCTATTTTACATAGTACAACTAAAATGGATTTGTCAGTTTTTGCGCCAACACTCTCATTATATATATATATCCATATGGAGAGGGGGAGACAGGAAGTGATGGAAAGCGGGAGAGAGAGAGGGAGAGTTGGAGAGGGAATGGTGCAGAGAGAGAATGGTGCAGACAGGGAATGGGTGGGAGAGGGAATGGTGCAGAGAGGGAATGGGCGGCAGAAGTGGAGAGGGAATGGTGCAGAGAGGGAATGGGCAGCAGAGGTGGAGAGGGAATGGTGCAGAGAGGGAATGGGCGGCAGACGTGGAGAGGGAATGCAACAGAGAGGGAATGGGTGGCAGAGGTGGAAAGGGAATGGTACAGAGAGGGAATGGTGTAGAGGGAATGGTACAGAGAGGGAATGGTACAGAGGGAATGATACAGAGAGGGAATGGGCGAGAGAGGTGGAGAGGAAATGATGCAGAGAGGGAATGGGCGGCAGAGGTGGAGAGGAAATGGTACAGAGAGGGAATGGTGCAGAGAGGGAATGGTGCAGAGAGGGACTGTGTGGCAAAGGTGGAGAGGGAACGCAACAGAGAGGGAATGGTACAGAGAGGGAATGGGTGGCAGAGGTGGAGAGGGAATCGTATAGAGAGGGAATGGGCGGCAGAGGTGGAGAGGAAATGGTACAGAGAGGGAATGGGCGGCAGAGGTGGAGAGGGAATGGTACAGAGAGGGAATGGTGTAGAGGGAATGGTACAGGGACGGAATGGTACAGAGGGAATGATAAGGAGAGGGAATGGGCGAGAGAGGTAGAGAAGGAATTGTGCAGAGAGGGAATGGGTGGGAATGTGGAGAGGGAATGGTGCAGAGAGTGAATGGGTGGAAGAGGTGGGGAGGGAATGGGACAGATAGGGAATGGGCGGCAGGGGTGGAGAGGGAATGGTGCAGAGAGGGAATGGTGCAGAGAGGGAATGGTGTAGAGGGAATGGTACACAGGGAATGGTGTAGAGGGCATGCTGTAGAGAGGGAATGGTGTAAGGAGGGAATAGGTGGGAGAGGTGGAGAGGGAATGAGACCGAGAAGGAATGGTGTAGAGAGGGATTGGTACAGAGAGGGAATGGTGTAGGGAGGGAATGGTGTAGAGAGGGAATGGTGTAGAGAGGGAATGGTGTAGATAGGGAATGGTGTAGAGAGGGAATGGTGTAGAGAGGGAATGGTGTAGAGAGGGAATGGTGTAGCTACTAGTTGGTGCGTTCAAGTGTAGAGCGCATTCCGTGTGTGTTATATGACGAGACTATAAAACCTTTTACATGGTGCTGTGCTCATTATACCTCCCACAACTGCTGGTGACAACCATCTTACTGCATTACCGTGTTGTTCAATAACTGCCACCCTCCACTCTCCGTGTTTCCCCTACCCTGCGGCTTTCCCCTCACATTAGTCTGTGTGACTCACCAGTGATACCTCACAAAGCAACCACAACAACCGCCGTCCTACTCCATCGTGTGTGTGTATATATATATATATATGTATGTATATATGTATGTATATATGTATCATGCAAGGTTGTGTACTGGCCCCCACGCTCTTCTCCATCTTCCTATCAGCAATGCTCGATGAGGCTTTCCGAGACATGGGGGATGTCATCTATATACAGTCCAGACAGAGCACTGACCTATTCAATGTTGCACACTTCAGAGCGAAGACCAAGACTACTTGGATACTGGTGAGAGAGCTGCTTTCGCAGATGACAGTGCACTGGTTGCCCACTCTGCTGAAGAGATCCAGAAAATAGTGGATGCTTTCTCCGATGCATCAAAGAAGTTCGGCCTGAAGATTAACATCAAGAAGCCGGAGGTGCTGTACCAACCCAACTCTACAAGAACCCGAGAGGAGGATATCATGGTTGACGGAAACAAACTGAACTCTGTTCCGGAATTCACCTACCTCGGAAGCGCTATATCAAGTGATGGATGCATTGATGCTGAAATACAGAGGAGGATGGCCAAGGCTAGCGCATCTTTTGGCCGACTACGCCAGAGACTCTGGAACAACCACCATGTGTCCATGCGGGTCAAAGGCAAGATCTACCATGCAATTGTGCTATCCACCCTACTATACGGAGCCGAGGCCTGGACAGTGTACAGACAACAGGTGAAAAAGCTGCATGCCTTCATGATGCGACATCTGCATTCAATCATGATGCTAACCTGGAAGGACAAAGTGACAAATAAGGAAATACTCGAATGGACAGGGCTGCCCTCTATGGAAGATCTTCTGAGCAAAAAGAATCTCCGGTGGACTGGACACCTCATGAGGATGTCATCAGACAGGCTACCAAAGCAGCTCCTCTATTCTCAACTGTCTTCTGGTTACAGAAAGAGAGGGCGCCGTCGTCTCTGGTTCAGGGATACCATCAAGAGAAACCTGAAGCTGAGAGACATTAAGACTGACTCATGGACATCACTCTCACAGAAGAGAGCTAAATGGAGAGCGGCAGTCAAGTAATGAAAGCAGTCTTTGTCACATTGCGACCGACAGCATGATGATGATGATGATGATAATGATTGTATATGTATATATATTCCCTGTATATATATACAGTATAACCCCGTTAAACCAAACTTGAAGGGACCCTAGAAATTTGTTTGGATTAAAGTTGCATAGTCCGATGGTTTTGAGTTTCTGAAATTGTATGAGATAAATATATTAGGTTGATCGTTATTATGTACCTTACTTTAGCTTGAATTAACTTTAACATTTGAAGTGGAACCATGCAAAATTAATTTTGCAAGCTTGTCAAAACTCTGACCCCATAGGCTTCTGCAGTAACAGGTTCTATTCAATTGCCTCGGTATTCCTTTTTGTGTGGTGACAAATGTTTAATAAGTGCACCAGTATCTAAGTTAGATATGTAGAATCAAATTTAGATAATTGTTTTGGTTTTGAAAATTTGATATTTTCATCGAACTATGCAGCTTTAACCGATCTTTGGTTTAACCGAGTGTTGGCTTTGACTTTGACTTGGCTTTGGCAAAAACGCAGGTACATTATTAATGTAATATACAATGTATGTGGACACTTTGATTATTGTTTTTTTTTAATGCATATACAGTATAACCCCGTTAAACCAAGCTCGGTTAAACAAACGATTGGTTAATCTAAACTTTTTTCGCCGGCCAAGCAAAATACTACCATTTATCATATAAAAAAGTCCCAGATGACCTTATAACCACATGAAAGTTTGGTTTAACCGTGTCAGAAGTGGCCTGGGGCCCGACAATTTTGTTAGGATTAACCAAGAATTTGGATTAACCGACTTTGGTTTAACCAATTTTTTATATGATAAATGGCAGCATTTTGCCGGGCCGCCGAAAAAAGTTTGGATTAACCGATCGTTTGGTTTTACCGAGTTTGGTTTAACGGAGTTGTACTGTATATAAAAGAAAAAATCCACTGTCACGGTGGACCGAAGCTAGGTCGGACTCCTAATCTGAAGGTCAGTGGTTCGATTCCCTGTGCCCCCACCTCTACCAATTTGGATTTCCACCGCTGTATATAACTTACAGCATCATCAAAGGTGGTGTGGGAGTTAAAAAATCCCTTGGGTTGGTGAAAGTGTAGGCTCGGGCTTTCTATCAACAAACTGTCTAATGGTGAAAACAAGTCTATTCAGACTTATCCATGATAGGCAGTATAAATCTTCAAGAAAAAGAAAGAAGAAAAAAGAATTCCCTTCCGTATATTTATACCCACAGAATACGTCATGCACCACATGTGCATACTTACAATACAACAAATAGTGTTTAATATATGCATTATACAAGAACATAAATAGGTATGCTATTTACCTATACAAAAGCAATTAACAGCACAACATACTTTGGTTCTCTGTGCCATAGCGATACAACCACTAACAAAGCAAACTTAAAATACAAAAAAGTTAAACTAGTATTTCACACATGTTATTAATTGTTTGGGTAAATATGTTTATTCTGTTGAAAAGGTTCGTTTGTCAGCGTCGAAGCACTTTCTGTAGAGTAAGGTATATACTATTTGTTGAATACACAAATTTACAGCATATAACACAATGGCATTCTGATAGTTATCTGCATTTAACATTATCTCTGTACTCATTGAATAAGCAAGGATAATTTCAGTTGTGGATAATTCGACTTCCTCATTCCACTCCTCTTTGTACTATCCTAGTAATGCCCAGTGCAAGGCTACATAGTAACACGCATAACCTTCTAAGTCATTCTCGCCGTGAATATAGCCTATCCTACCGACATGGCGTAAATAAACCACCAATCAATCAATCAATTTTGTGTGTATGGTACATTAGTTGTTTAAGCAGGTGAAATTTCAGTCGCAGACGACTGGTGTTCCTCATTCCACTGCTCCTTGCCCTATCTAGTAATGCCGAGCGTCTGGCTAGGAAGCGACAACTATCAATTTTTAAGTCATTGGTTTGACTCGACCAGGATTCGAACCCATGATCTACCAACACGGGAGACGGACGCTTTAACTCATTCAGCCATCCCGTCTGGTTAATTCTAAGTCATTTGTTTGATCCGACCAGTTTGGAACCTGGGGTTCGAATACGAGAAGTAGGTGCTCAACTCATTCGGCCATCCTATCTGGTTAAAAAACAAGACTTCTGCTTATTCCAGTAACTCAAGTAGCATATGACGTTGTTAGAATATAGTTCTGTAGAGAATACCAATATAGCTTAGTACATGAATACATGAAAGAAATGATTTTGCGCATTTGTAGCCCCCATTACTTATATAGTCTTCATCAAGTTCATGGGGGTGCATTTAATTCAAATGGGTCTCAGCCTTCAGCTTCAACCTATTTGAATTTACTCCAAGCACAAACTCTAACTAATTAATACACATGCCTAGCCATGTCTTCTGAGTATAATATGCAACCTATGCAAATAATACTATAAATATATAGTATGACCCCGATATAACATGATCGTTCAGGTCAATGTAATGCATTCGTGAACAAAATTAGGGTCACATTAAATCAGGTTTCACCTTACTGAATTATGTTTGAATTAAAGAATATATTTATTTAATTATAAACCAGAAACTTTAAAGGAATTAGTAACACAACAAGAAATAACACGATTAAAAATAATTGTGCTCATATATGTACAGTAAAACCTCTCTAACCGCCCACATCCACAGATCGACCACTCCCCTATATCGAGCGCTTTATTTGGGTCCCAACAATACCATGGTAACCATTTGCTAACTCCCTAAACCGACCACCTCCGTAAATGGACCAATTAAAGTCGGTCCCAAGGTCGGTCGATTTAGAGAGGTTTTACTGTATATAGTCTACTCTGTCAATAAGGGCCTCTGTCAATAACGAATCTCTATCAATAACGGCAAAAAGTGCTGGTCCCATCATGGCACCCCTTTAATTTATTAGCATTGCCTCTATGTCTAACAGACAACTGTCTGACGAGGACAACTAGCCATTTTTTTCTCACTTATTTGATCAATATTCTCTGTCAATAATGACATACCATATTGTTATAATATAGTAGAAATGACAAATTGTAGAAATGACAAATTGTAGAAATGACAAATTGTAGAAATGACAAATTGTAGAAGTGATGAATTGTAGAAGTGATGAATAGTAGAAATGACTGATTGTACAAATGACAAATTCTAGAAATGACTTTGTAAGGACCGTTCTAGTCAGTCAAATATAAAAGAAAACGTTGGTTTCAACCCGTTCCGTCCGTCAGTCTCTGCCTGTAACGGATCTCTCTCTATAACAACATCTTGCTCCAGTCCCATGGGTGTCCTTCATAGACAGAGCAGACTATATATATATAAATATATATATTTAATGCATCATTGAGATTGAGACTGGGTTCTCTCCCTCTGACTGTGCGCCAAATATGTGGTTTCAGGTGTAACTTGACCAAAACTGCTGAGTCATTCAAAGCTTTTGATAAATGATTCTAAACACGGTACTCATTGTATAGCCCTTAGTGTGCTGGTATGCTGTTAAGCATTTATTTATTCATTCAAACACGGTCCTAGCGACTCAACGTTTCACTTGTCGGTTTGGCAGCACATTTGAACAGCAGGTAATTTATATTTTCAGTTGCTCTTTTGCGAGCACCCTGTGGCATTCACGCTTCACTTGATACATCGCCTGTAATCGGCGCCCACTCGGCTCCCAGTAGCCGATGTTCAGGTAACAGGCAGTAATGCTTCTATACCCACGTGATTCCACTCACTCATTCCACTGCACCTTCCATTGCCCAGGGTTGCCTGCGAGGCAAAGCGCTTGCTTTCCAATAGACCATGCCAGTTAAGCTGGAAACTAGCCGACTAGCGATATAGCGATATAGCGAATGGTAGACAGGAAGTGTGAACACTTATTTGTCTCTCTTTTTTTGGTACATTAGTTGTCCCAAGCAGGGGAAATCCCAGTCACAGACGACTGGTCTTCCCCACTCCACTGCTGGTCGATAGAAAGCCCGAGCCTACACTTTTACCGACCCAAGGGATTTTTAACCTACCACACCACATAGACATGGTATGAGAGCAACCGGCCTTTGATGACGCTGTAAGTTATACACAGTGGTGGAAATCCAAATTGGCAGAGCTGGGGCCACGGGGACTAGAGTGGTTCCAGATTCTGCGCACTAGCTTAACTGGTGAGGGTTAATACATATGAAGAGAGCGGCAGTGAAACCCAGAAAGAAATACAAAAAAGTTGTCTTAACAATTTTTTTTAAAGGATAAGAGCTTGATGCCTGTTGCGATATGAATATCTGAATATAATCAAGCATTTTATTTTTTTCCCAAGCATTCTTTACGGAGATATAGCATGTGAAATCATAGGCAGTCAAGGAAAAGACCCGACTAGAGTGGCTCCAAAGTCTGCCAATAGATGTCACTAGCTTAACTGTCGGGGTCTATTTCGGGGACCAGCTGGGATGGCCGAATGCATTGAGCACCCTTCTCCCGCTTTGGTAGATCGTGGGATTCGACCCTGGTAATGACTTACAATTTTACCGTCCTGATGAGCTTAGATGTTGCCAGGGCATAAAACAATCAACCAACTTAATAATGATACATGTCGCTTCCTAGCCAGGTGCTTGGCAATATTAGGATAGGGCAAGGACTGGTTAGCTCAGTGTCAGGATAATGTGGCTGAGGTGGGATATCCGGTCATGGTGCTGGTGGCCTGGTCTCCTAGTGGGGCAGCACTATAAACTCTCCATGAGTGCACACTGTCACAAGTCGGTACCCATCCTGATATGACCTTCGAAGTTGCCAGGACGTTAAACTCCAACAACCAACTAACTAATCCAATTGAGGGAGGTCATGGGATGAGTGAAACCAAGGGCTAACATTATTGTAACAGTCTGCACTGACCTCTCAGGGAAGGAGCCACATAGACAGGTGTGCGTGGATAGGGTGATGATATCAGGGAGCCTAGGTGGTGTAATGGTTAGCACACTATCTCGGAATGCAAGAGGAGTATGTTCAAATTTCTGTCCTGATATGACCTTAGATGTTGCTCAGGCTTAAAACAACAACAAACAGGTTCAAATTGTGCTCCAGGCACACTGCTTCCCATTTTTATCACCATGGATATGTAAGTGGGTCATTCTATAAAACTGGGCACCACATATTTGGTTTCCACATTACGATGCTGATAATTTGTTCTTTCTTTTTTTGATTTCAAGTCAAATAATTATTGTATCCTCTGGGTATTAAGTATGTGATCAATAGTACATTTATTGAAGCTATCCCAACAAAGAAATTAAAAGTTTACTTATACGATTTTGTGCTAATGTGAAAAAGTGAAAATTTACTCATCTACACTATGCATGTAGCCAAACTTGTTTTCAACTTATTTTAAAACTTTTCTTTGTAAGTCATAACCTTGTCTGCTTAACAGTAATCAATAAAATCTTGTTTGACTATGTTGTATATGTTAAAATGAGGTTCTGGATGTGTCTTTGATTTTCATGTTACACAAGTGATATTAATGTATTGCTCAATTTGTATAAGATCTAATTCAAAAAGTGAAATTCATTTCTTTCAACTCTGACATATGCACGACATGCAAACCTTCATAGGACTTTGGATTAGGCTATTATTTGGAAGTTTTTTTGCTATTATTTGGAAGGTTTTCACTTTTGGTTTCCATGTTACAATTTTGTGCCCAGTTTTAGAGAATGACCCAAGTACATTGCTTGTATGTATATAACTGTAAGCATTAAACTGACTTATGGACGCAAGCCATTTAAAATAGAGTAATTTCAGGGGGACGAGTGTAGTAGCCTGCACTGACCTCTCTGGCAAGGAACTTTCATGTAGTTTTGTACTAGGTTCTATGGCTTTATGTACTATCCAAGGCATGTTTAAGTCCGAACTTCCACCCACGATATTAGTTCTTGCTACGGCCGTTGGGGGGCGGGTTGGTAGTGGAAATGGTATATACCGTCGGCTCAATAAGGGCCAGTAGACAATCAGAGACACACTTAACCACATGTGATTGAACATGAATTATGTAAGATCTATGAGTGTCATCTAGCGAAGAAGCAGTGATTATACTTCCCATTATATAATAGATCATAACGAAGATCCATTTCAGAATGGCATAACATGTGCATTACATATTGTATCATCATCATCATCTGCATTACATATTGTATAATCATTCTTTGGCTTTGTTTTGTATTAACTCATTTAGTCAACGGATGAAAGCTTCATCAATCATTTGGCCAAAGGAGAAGTATCGCTCTTTCTCTTTTTTTATTTTGTATATATATATATATATTTCACTTTTACAGATAATTCCAAATTCTACTGTAGAGTGAACTGGTTGATCGACAATTAAGGACCCTGGACGTCCCACTCTTATTTGAGACATGAATCCTATTTCAGGGACCAGACGGGATGGCCGAATGAGTTAGAGTGTCCGTCTCCCGTGTTGGTAGTTCGTGGGGTCGTGGGTTCGAACCCTGGTTGAGTCAAACCAATGACTTAAAAATTGATACTTGTTGCTTCCTAGCCTGGCGCTCGGCATTATTAGGATTGGGCAAGGACTGGTTGGCTCAGTGTCAGGATAATGTGACTGAGTGGGATATCAGGTCATGGTGCTGGGGGCCTGCCTTCCAGTGGGGCAGCACTATAAAGTCACCATGAGTGTGCACTGTCACAAGTCGGTACCCGTCCTGATATGACCTTAGATGTTGCTAGGACGTTAAGCAACAACAAACAAACAAACCTATTTCAGGAGGTCACGTGACACTGCCTTCATTGTTTGTGTTTATCACCCTATGCCCATCAATCTGGACACGTCCCGAGTGGCACCACCCGCCGTGGTGGCCGAATCGGTAGAGCGCGGGCCTCGCGTGTAGAAGATCGGGACTTCGGTTCCCAGTCGAGACAAAGCAATGACTTATAAAATTGATACTTGTCACTTCCTAGCCTGGCACTTGGCATTAATAGGATAGGGCAAGGACTGGTTAGCTCAGTGTCAGAATAATATGACGGAGTGGGATATCAGTTCATGGTGCCAGTGTGACAGGACTATAAAGTCAACATGAGTGTGCATTGTTACAAGTCAGTTCCCGTCCTAATATGACATTAGACATTGGCAGGACGTAAAACTCCTACAACCAACCAACCAGAATGGCACCAGATAGTTTCTGGCGAACTGATGACACTTCAGAAACCCTAAGTGGACAGTTAGTAAAATTCTTCGATATTTGGTGGGGGGTTGGGTGGGGGGTTGGGTGGTGGTGGTGGGCTTATGGTGAACTGGGGTGCCGGTGTAAAGATTTCAAATTCACCCCATATTCAAGTTCCCCCCCGGGAACTTGAAAACGTTTTCAAATTCCCTCCCTCGTTTTAACTTCCCCCCCCCCCCCATTTTTGGGGAATTTTCTTTATTTTTGTTATTTTTTGTTATTTTTCATGACAAATATTATAATATACAGAGAATAGCATAATGGAACTTATTACTAGTACAATAAAACATATTTAACCACAAATGACACAATAAGTCTCCAAGATGGTTAAGAAAAAAATATTATAGGTCTGAAATTTAAAAACGTTTTTTAAAGTTTTTTAAACAATTTTAAATTCCCAGAGGGGGGAATTTGAAAATCGGGGGAGGAATCTGAAAACTGTTTTTAAGTCCCCCCCCACCCCCCAGGAATCTGAAAAGTTTTTAATTTCCCCGGAGGGAAGTTAAAAACGTTTTCATATTCCCGAGGGGGAACTTGGGAAGGGGGTAAGTTGAAATCGTTACACGAGGAGTGACGGCTGATCCTGGAGATGGTGGGATCACAGACGTTAAGGGTATTTGCATATGATTGGTGACGGCGTCAGACGGGAAGGCAGGCCCAAAGGGGTGGGACAGAAGGGCCGTAATCGATTAACACGACTCGGGCGACTCGGGTCACCCGAGTCGTCAGAATTTCAAATCGAACACCGCGAGTGGAGTCTACAAAAACATATGCCGTGTGCAAAACGACCCGATGCCAGTAACCCACCTCTTGGCTGGGGTTTGCTAGGAATGATGACGTCACACCTCTGCTGGTACCTGCAGCTACCACTACAGGTCCTATTCGTTGTTTTAATGCTTTTGCAAAAATAACCCAGATTGTCAGCTTATACGATCCTAAAATACTTTAAATCCTATTTTGCTCTACTTATATTGGTTATTAAAACAAATAATTAGGTTTTAGATTAAGCCACCATTTTTTCCACCCCGAGCACGGAGAAGCGTATTCGTTTATTCAACCCTAGTCTGTAGGATGTGCGCATGCGCCAAAAAGTGGCTCGGGTGACCCGAGTTGATTAATCGATTACGCCCAAGGCGAGAGGGCTGTCATGGGTGAGAGGCTACTGAACTGCGTGGTAGGGCAGGCTCAGGGATCGGGGCTGAAGGCGGGAGGGTAGTTGCATACGATGGATTACTGCTGTGCAGCCATGTCATATTTGTATGTGATTGGCTGTTGATACTGATTTGAATATTGCTTGTGATTGGCTTTGAGTTGTATGGCGAACTGTATAGAACTAATATTAAAGGCCCTTTAAACACAGAATATTCCCCAGAATTGGGCAATAATTATAATCACAACATATTTCGTTTATCTCCCACAAATATACAGAAAATGCTTATTTTCAATTAGATTTATAATACCTGCAATACCTGCATACATCATACCTGCTAATAATTATACAATTAAGGCACAATTAATAATTTTGAGGTCTAATACCTGTACACCAATAAGTATATAATTAAGGGGCAGTTGGGAATTTTGGGGGCATAATACCTATGTACCAATAAGTGTATAATTTAACACAGTTGGGATTTTTGGAGCATAATACCTCCGGTGCGAGTGAGGTTTCCCGCATACGTTAGGGACGAGACGGACCGGTGGCGGCGCCACTGGTCGAACACGAAGCAGTGGAGGTAGACTATAGATTAATCGGTACAATATAACAACAAATAATAATTCCCTTCCGGGAATACTCGCATAATGCGTTATGCATTACATAATTAAACTTGCATAGTCCGATGGTTTTGAGTTTCTGTCATTTTCTGAGATAAATATATTAGCTTAATCATTATAGCCTACCTTTACGTTAATTTAAATTAACTTATATTTTTAACCGCTAACTTTTGAGATATTTGAAGTGCAAACATGCCAAATTAATTTCGGAAAGCGCACCAAAACTCTGACATCATAGGCTTATGCAGTAGCATGTTCTATTAAATTGCCACAGTGGTCCCTTCTATCTGATGACAAATGTTTAGTAAGTACAACAGTATCTAAATTATATGTGTAGAATCAAATTTAGATACTTGTTTTGGTATTGAAAGTTTGATGTTTTCATCGGACTATGCAGTTTTAATGTCCTTAAGCAGTAATAACAAAAGTTAAATAATAAAGCAAAAGCACAAAACACCGGAACAGACTTCATAAGTGCTGACCCACTTTTCGGATGACGCCGGATGCATGCGCGTGCCGGAAACGGAAGTTCCGCGCGCATCCACACCTGTCAAGCCACCTGACTGGTGACCCAATTCTTCGGTTTACCCTCCCACCTCTCTAGAGGGAAAAAAGTAAAGTTTGTTTAATTTAACGATGCCTCTAGAGCTCATTGATTTTCTTATCGTCGGGACCAGACGGGATGGCCGAATGAGTTAGAACGTCCGTCTCCCATGTTGGTAGATCGTGGGGTCGTGGGTTCGAACCCTGGTCCAGTCATATCAATGACTTTAAAATTGATACTTGTCGCTTCCTGGCCTGGCACTTGGCATT
Organism: Branchipolynoe longqiensis; assembly: GCA_030323885.1. Taxonomy (NCBI): domain Eukaryota; kingdom Metazoa; phylum Annelida; class Polychaeta; order Phyllodocida; family Polynoidae; genus Branchipolynoe; species Branchipolynoe longqiensis. Next base: position 34,139,822 of record CM059196.1, on the reverse strand, counting down.
AATAGGATAGGAAAAGGACTGGTCGGCTCAGTGTCAGGATAATGTGACTGAGTCATGAGTGCGCACTGTCACAAGTCGGTACCCATCCTGATATGACCTTAGATGTTGCTAGGATGTACAACAACAACAAACAAACAAAAATCTTATCGTCGGCTATTGGTCGTCAAATATATGGTCATTCTGAAATATATCTTTGGAGGAAACCTGCTGCCGCCACATAGGCTACTCTTTTCGATAAGCAGCAAGGGCTCTTTTATATGCACCTTCTCACAGACAGGACAGCATATACCACAACCTTTGATGAATCAGTTGTGGACCACTGGTTGGAACGGAAAATAGCCCAAACTGCAAATGGTCCAATGAGCAGGATCGATAGGATGCCCGGCACATTCAGAGGTGGACACGCTACCACCTGAGCTATGTGCCGCTCCCTCTCTGGAGGAGGTCTGGTACCCGCAGCATTGTGCCGCTGGTACCTGTAGAAGGCGGGGACCGGAAGTGGATAGATTCCATGGCATAGAAGTCTCCTATTACGCAATTAGTTCCGCTTGTTTGCGTCTTACTAATGCATTTTAATGGAACCCTTGAGCTACGTTGTTATATAGTGATACACATTCCACTCTACACTCCCAACACCGCCCCACGCCTCCATCCCAATTATCCCTTTTCATGCTTGATTCATTTTAAACCAACAAATGCTACTCCGTTAATAACTACTTGGTCAGAACCAGAATTGAATTGCGGGTTTTTAAGTAAAGACCATAAAGGTAATTATGATCTTTGGATATATGTGTTGTGTATGTCAATATGCGAGTATTAATATTAATAATAACGATACAGTTTATCTGCTTTCTGTGCATGGACGCGATTGCCGAATCGGCACAGCACGTGCTTCCCATGCAGAAGGTCAGGAGTTTGGATCCCGGCCAGATCAAATCAATGACTTAAAAATTGATGCTTGTCGTTACCTAGCCTGGCGCTCGGCATTACTAGGATGGGGCAAGGACTGGTTAGTTCGGTATTAGGATAATGTGACTGAGTGGGATATTGGGTCATGGTGCCCAGCAGCCTGGTCTCCCAATAGGGTAGTACAATAAAGTCGCCATGAGTGCGCACTGTCACAAGTCGTTACCCGTTCTGGTCTGACCTAAGTGTTGCTAGGATGTATAACCCCAACAAATATATACCTTCTTTTTTAAATATTTTTTATTGAGGCTGTATTTATTCTGTCCATAGCATGTAAGCCTGGGTACCCACGCTTGTTTTCAATGCTGGCCAGCTGTAGTGTTGGTGTTGTCTTACCAAACAGTAGCTGATGATAAGTTATTTGATTGTCTGCCTTTCAGTAGCAGATAGATAGTCTGTTGGTACGTTTAGTAGCCTATGTTACTTTTTTGGGCCCTCTTGGCATTGTATTTTTGTTATATTCTTATTACTATGTTAGTTGTTTTCTTAAGGTTCTATGTTAGTGTTTTGGGGTTTTCTTGGGAAGAGTTTTCCACTTTTTTTCTACTTAATTCTATACTAGCCTATTTTATTTTATTTACATGTCCATAGGCTTGTACGTAATAGGTGGTTGAGTTATGTTTGTTTGGATTTGATTTGATTTGATTTATATTGTTGTTGGATATGTTACCTGGCTTTTTTATTTCCGGTTATCCTGCCCTGGGCTGTCCAGTTGGTGGGCCGTGAAATATCACCTGCCCCCTTGTGGTGCAGTTCAGTTGGGCTTCCCAGTTTTTATTTGTCGACGTTTAGTTAGGTGGTGCTACCGGCGTGTGGAATCCATGCAGGATTCTGCGCATTAGAGCATATTGTCCCTCCCCAACCATGTTTACCCCACTATTCAAATTTATGGCACAAGATTTCAAACCATGCATTCCCAAGTGTTAGTTCCCGTGTGGTAGACGACCCCGTGGCGTGATGGCCGAATCGGTAGGGCGCAGGCCTCGCGTATGGGAGATCGGGTGTTCGGTTCCCAGTCGAGTCAAACCAATGACTTATCAAATTTATACTTGTTGCTTCCTACCTTGGCGCTCGGCATTAATAGGATAGGGTAAGGACTGGTTTAGCTCAGTGTCAAGATAATGTGACTGGGTGGGATATCGGGTCATGGTGCTGGCGGCCTGATTTCCCAGTGGGGAAACACTATAAAGTCACCATGACAGCACATGCTCACAAGTCAGTACCCGTCCTGATATGCCCTTAGATGTTGCCAGGACGTAAAACACCAACAACCAACCAACCAATCAACCAACCAATCAACCAACCATGGATACACCCAACCTCTTAGTTTGACCCTAAAATATCCAGTACGAAATGTACTTTTCTGTTGCCTGAGTGTATAAGCCGACTGTCCTTTTGTGGAAGGTATTCCTGGACTTCAAAACGTCAGCTTCTACACGGCAACATATGGTACAGCCCCAGGCAACTCCTTTGATATGGCAGGAAAGATGGAAATGTCAATGGAAAGGTCATTGGATTAACCCCCATGTTATCTTTGTAGATCTATGGCAGAATCCTGTCGTTACCCTTTTGACTGCCACATCGGTTTGCTTTTATCTTCACAGATAGAGTTTAAAAAAAAAATCCTGTTCAGTTATTATCTTAACTTGTATCATCTTAACTTGTTTAGGTTGCCTACACACGGTTTCAGTATCCACTACTGCAAACTGCATTGCCCTCCTTCCAAAGACCGCCTCATCTTATGCTAGGTACACACCTACCGTTTACGACTTGCGCACTAAAACTGGCGACCCGACCCGCTTAAAACTGAAAACGGGCTGATTCATTTTTCGAATCGCAAATCGCAATCGTAAGGAAGCACTTTTAGCCCTAAAATTGAGTTTTAAGTCGCGAATCGCAATCGGTAGGTGGGCTAGGGGAGTGCACACCTCAGGACTTTTGGGCAATTTTAGATCGAATACGGTAGGTGGGTGCGGAAAAACGGTAGGTGTGTACCTAGCATTACAGTTTGTTTGTTGATTGTTTGTTGTTGTTTTACGTCCTAGCAATATCTAAGGTCATATGAGGATGGGTACCGACTTGTGACAGTTCGACCTCATGGCTACTTCATAGTGCTGTCCCACTGTAAGACCAGGCCACCAGCACCAGGACCTGATATCCCACTCAGTCACATTATCCTGACACTGACACTGACACGACCCAACGTTCTACCAACCCGGGAGGCGGACGCTCTAACTCATTCGAACATCACGTCTGGTCACTCATCTTACATGATAATCTGTGATGAATCCCCTTGATTCGGGGGGTGGGGAGGGGGGCACTCGATCGACCATTAGTTAAATTGCGCCTTTAACCTTCTAGTAATCAATGTATCGCATACAATACAAACATTTCCTGATCACCATAGTCAAACTAGCTGTTATTAATGTACCCTTTTATAATCATAATATCATCGTCGGAATGAGCGGGGTTCATAATATCTTACCTTACTTGTAATTGTTCATCATATCTTATCTTATATCTTAACTTGTCCATATGTCGCATCTCTCATCTCATGCTCTTATGTTATCACCTGCATGACCTTATGTCGGCCACGGCCCGTCGTCAATCCAGAATGTACAGGTCCATTGGAGGCCGGGGGCCGCGACCAAATAAAAGCCATGTTTTCCCAACCAGCCTCATCGTCTTCTGTGTCTGTGAGCAATGTGTGATATAATTGTAGTAATATGGTATTATGGTTATAAAAGGGTAAATTAATTACAGCTGGTTTGGCTATGGTGATCAGGAAATGTTTGTATCGTATATGATATATTGGTTACGAGAGGGTTAAGCTGCTATGTGTCTGCAATATTCTTACATTGCAATTACCTCGGTTGCTTACAGTTACACTGAAACAAAGCAAAACAAAATGAAGGCAGACACTATCAATACAAACCAATTCAAACCAAATGCAGAACCTAGTAAACCATCCACATATACAGAAACAGAACACACTCACTACCAACACAAATCAAACCAAAAACAAAACAAGAACAGCAAACAACTGCAAACTACAAACCCAACACACAGACATAATAAACCAAAAAAAAGCACATTAGCAATGAGAAATGATTACAATGGCAAGTACATAGTCAATTAGTCAACTGAGACTGACAAGAATAGTGACTCATGCTGCACATAATGCGGCATGAGTCATGCACACGCATTGTACAAAGTTTCCTGTGCTGCACAGAAACCAATCCCAAACCATGTGTAAAATTCCAGAGTGCATGTTCAGATGAATGAACGCTTGTGGGAAAAAAAAGAAATAGTTTGATGGTTTTGAGTTCCTGCCAGTTTCTGAGATAAGTGCATTAGGTTAATGGTTACAATTCACTTAACTTTATTTTAAAGTAATTTGTATTTTAAAAGGCTAACTTAGGGGATATTTGAGGTGAAGACACAGCAAATTAATGTTGGCAAACATGTAAAAATAACACCATAGGCTTCAGCAATCACATGTTTTATTAAATTGACTTGGTATTCCCCCTTATGCAACAACAGAAACTTAATAAATGCACATGTATCTAGTCGGATATATATGATCAAATCTAGGTAATTCTGTTGGTTTTGAAAATTTGATCAGACTATCCGGTTTTAGAGCTAGATCTCCATTTAAAGTCGGAATTATAACATCTTTTGAAAAGGAGTGGCTGGGGAACCGGTTGTATCTACGCTAGTTCGAACCCTGGTCGAGTCAAACCAATGACTTAAAAAATGATAGGAGCCAGGTGTTTGGCATTATTAGGATAGGGCAAGAACTGGTTGGCTCAGTGTCAGGGTAATTTGACTGAGTGGGATATTAGGTCATGGTGCTGGCACTGTGGTCTCTCAGTGGGGCAGCACTATAAAATCGCCATGAGTGCACACTGTCACAAGTCGATATCTGTCCTGATATGAGCTTAGATGTTGCCAGGACAACCAACCAACCACACAGTTGTATCTGGTTGGTTGTTGTTCTTTTACGTCCTAGCAACATCTAAGGTTATGTCAGGACGGGGATAATAAATGAAGCACAAAATAAATATGTGCATACTCTTATACTTCCAACCTCCTCCACCCCGCCCCATCCACCATGCATCAAACCATACCGTGAAGCCCCCCCCCCACCCCCCCCCAACCACCCACACCCTCGAAATGAAATCATTTCGCATGCGCTCAACAAATAAAACAGATACGGCCCTTATATGGAAACAACATAACGTGGCAGTGCTTCCTTCACACACTAAACCTTGGCAGAAAGTTGATTACAAACTGCGGTGATATAGGGCGACATAGGGGTGTGGTGTTCTACAGGAAGTAATTGCCTATTTCAAGGCTGTCTCTTTGATTTTCAATAAAGGAGGTCTCGATTGATATGAAGAAGCCTACACTGAGATTTCAATGGCGGGCCACTTATTGGAAGGCTATAATTGGAGAGCTGCTATGCCGGCCATTTCAGTCGGAGAGTTAATATGACTAATGTGATGTAATATTGACTAAATGCTATGTGTTATTAAGCAATTATTTCCAGATATGGAGTTTGATGTCCAAAGGACACTGGGTGAGCATAGGATGGACTGTGGTGGTGAGGTGTTATGGGATGGATTGTGTGGTGGTGAGGTGTTATGGGATGGATTGTGTGGTAGTGAGGTATTATAGGATGGATTGTGTGGTGGTGAGGTGTTATGGGATGGATTGTGTGGTGGTGAGGTGTTATGGGATGGATTGTGTGGTAGTGAGGTATTATAGGATGGATTGTGTGGTGGTGAGGTGTTATGGGATGGATTGTGTGGTGGTGAGGTGTTATGGGATGGATTTTGTGGTGGTGAGGTATTATGGGATGGGTGGATGGATGGTGGGGAGGTATTATAGGATGAATCGTGTGGTGAGGAGGTATTATGGGATGGTCTGTGTGGTGGGTAGGTATTATGATTTGATTTGATTGGTGGTTGCTTTACGCCGTGTCGGCAGCATAGGCCATATTCACGGCAGCATAGGCCATATTCACAGCATAGGCCATATTATGGGATGGATTGTATGGGGGTGAGGTATTATCGGATGGATTGTGTGGTAAGAAGGTATCGGGATGCCCAATGGAGGGTAACCATGCCAAAAGTAGCCAGATAACACACCACGCAGCTATGTACAAGCCTATGATATGTAAATAGGAGTAGGCTAGTCTAGTAATAAGAGCCAAACAAAATAAAATAATACATATATGCCAAGACAATTAAAAAAAACTCCTATAGGCTACTAACCATACCAACCAATTATCTATCTGCTACTGAAATACAGGCAATCAAATGCCTTATCAGTAGCTACTGTGTGGTAAGATAACACCAACACTACAACTGGCCAGCATTGAAAACAAGCCTGGGTACTCTGGTACAATCTAAATACAGCCTCAATAAAAAGAAAAAAAGAAAAAAAAGGGGATTGAATATGGTGGTGAGGATTGTGTTGTGGGGAGGTATTATGGGATGGATTGTGTGGGGGTCAGGTATTATGGGATGGATTGTGTTGTGGGGAGGTATTATGGGATGGATTGTTTAAGGGAAGCCACGATGTTCATTTATATATTTAACATGATCTTTCCATCAGTGAGGTTACAGAACGCAGATAGAAATTAAAGTCGACAAATGTGCATGGTGGCTGAGTGTAGTTGGATAGTTAAATCGATGTGTATTGTTTTTGTTTCTTGTCGCAATTCTATTGGAAAACAACCATTCACCTATCACTACTAACTTTCTCATTTCCCTTCCACACAGCACAAGATTCACCATCATCATCATGTTGTCGGTCGCGATGCAACAAAGACTGCTTTCATTACTTGACAGTTGCTCTCCATTTAGCTCTCTGCTGTGAGAGTGATGTGCACGAGTCGGTCTTAATGATTCAGAATCAGGATAATTTGACTGTCTGGGATATCGGGTCATGATGCTGGTGGCCTGATCTCTCAGTGACGCAGCACTATGAAGTCACCATGAGTGTGCATTGTCAGAAGTCAGTCAGGACCCATCCTGGTATGACCTTGGGTCTTGCTGGGACATAAAACAACAACCAAGCAAACCTTCCCTCTTAGAGGACTGGGGAGGGGGCTCCTAGATGACCTTTTTCTCCCCACCCAGCTTGCATCAGCCCGCTGTTGCAGTTTCCGCCGACCGCTAGTTTCTGTGGTACGCATTGTAAACTGGCCATGAGCAATCTTCATACAGAAAAAGTGAAATATCTCTAAAACCACACCACCTAGCAACAAATCGCTTGGTACACACTTTACCAAAAAGATTATATCAAATTTATAAGGTTAGGGTTCTTGATGCCTATTAATTTTGAATGAAACTAATGTTTTGCACTGCGCGTACCGTCAAACTCAAGGTATTGTCAATGGTCGTGAGCAATCTTCATACAGAAAATACAGAAAAAGTGAAATATCTCTAAAACCACACCACCTAGAAACAAATCCCTTGGTACACATATAGAAAACATCTGTACCAAAAACATTATATTAAATTTATAAGGTTAGTGATGATGCTGTTCGATTTTTAGGCATGCGCAGAAGCGATGCGTATCGCTGAAACTGGCAGACGGCGGAAACTGCGACACTGCCTACCCTCCCACCCACCTCCTTGCTCCCTCCTTGATGTCTCTGACCACTACCCAGCAGAAGCGAACTCTCTGCCTTTGGCGGCACCCATACAGTGCTGCCGATTTGCAGCCTTCAGTGCGCCAATGCGACTGAAAACTCCCCCAAAACAAACACTCAGCACCATGCACTTTGTCACATATTCATCAGTACTTGCAGCACAGCTTCATGCTACTCTTGTGGGACAAGTAGCAGGGCTACCCTGTTTGTTGGTATGTCATGGCTGAGTCAAACCGATGCTTTAAAAATTGATACTTGTTGCTTCCTAGTCTGGCGTTCGGCATTATTTGGATAGGGCAAGGAGCAGTGGAATGCGTAAGACCAATTATCCGCTGTTGAAAATTTCCATTCTTAAAGCTGCATAGTTCGATGAAGCATCAAATTTTCAAAGCCAAAACACTGACTTAAATTTGATTCTACATATCTAACTTAGATATTTATGCACATATTAAGCAGTTTTCATATAGAACATACTGTGTCAATTTAATAGAACCCATTACTGCATAAGCCAGTGGTGTCAGAGTTTTGGCATGCTTTCTAAAATTGATTTTGCATGTTGACACTTCAAATATTTCAAAAGTCAGCCATTAAAATTAAAGGCTATGTCAATATACAGTAAGGTAGATCATTATGATATTATGAACTTAATATATTCATCTCAGAAAAATGACAGAAACTCAAAACCATCGGGCTATGCAACTTTAATCAACTAATTTACACACACAAAAAAAAAAAATCCTAAAAACCACCCATGTGCCGACTTATCCAATCGAAAAGTCGGCTAGTGTGCAAATACATCAAGCCACCCACGTAACGCGCCGGTTCCAGCCTCTCACCTTCAACTTTGCACCATTCCCTCGCGCCTCGCTTTCGTCATAGGCGTCTATTTATAGGTCGCGCGAAGTGACGTCAGCAAAATGGTGCCTCGGTCAGCAGAGGCTGGTGAGTAGTCGACAGGTTGTGTGCACAAAAGGACGACCTTTGACTCATTGAAGGTGCTTGTCAGGTCCGCAGCACGGGGTGGTGGTGGGAGGGTGAAATGGAGGGAGTGAAGTAGGTTGGAGGCGGGGAGACAGGGGGCACCTCTGTAGTGTGACGGCTTTCATTTGTGTGTCAGCTGTCGTCGTGTAGTCAGGGCACGCCATTTCAGGTTCGTTGAAAAATCAACCTACCGACAGCGAGCTGTCTGTCTCCTTATTAGGACAATCAATGCACCATGCGGAAGAGAATCATTCGGGGTGAGGGTGGGTTGACTGGATAGGTTAAGTATAATGGCTTAATGGTTATCGAGATTGGTCAGAAGCAGCAAGTTTTGAAATAGGGAACTTCTTCACTCATTTTGCTGGGTTTTAAATTATTATTTTTTAAACACCAACAAAAACCTGGCACAATAAGTGTGGGGAGGGGGGGGGGTGAAGTAGGAGGGAGGCGGAGAGACGGGTGGCAGCGGTTTGTATTTGTGTGTCGCATTATAAAATATCCCGTTATTCGGCAAGGTGGGAATGTAAACTTTCTATTACTGATCGGTGTATGTGACTAGGTGCATATATATATAGGTGGGTTGGTGGTGCTTGAGTGGAATGTAAATAGACATAGTGGTGCTGACAGGTCTGGGTGTTATTTCACTCAGGGCCTAGCCCTTCTGCTGGGGTAGGGGGTCACCACTCTCAAAAGGTCAAGGATGGTGGTGGCCAAGGGGCCATACAGCTACTGGTGGTGAGCAGACCACTGGTGTCCATGGAGACCAGGAATGCTGGATTCCTATTGGTAGGACCAGGAATGCTCGATTCCCATTGGGGGAAGGAGGTGGTATGATACTCTACAATGAACCCATATAACGATATAACAATAAACCAGAGGGCTGGACTCTCTCTCTTATACTTTACTCTCTTCCTTTCTCTTTGTCTGTATTGTTTTCCTCATAGCCTACGTACACAGCCACAGATCCGAGCATTAGATTCTACAACCTGTTGGCGCGTAATAAGGGCATGCCATTTCAGGTTCATTCAAAATCAACCTACTCTCAGCGAGCATCAGACATCCACACTCCTTTCCTTATTAGGACAATCAATGCATCACATGGAGGAGAATCGCTCCGGGTGACGGTGGTTTGCTGGATAGGTTGATTGTAATGGTTTAATGGTTATCAAGATTGGTCGCGCGAGTTACAAGTTTTGAAATAGAAATCTTCTTCACTCATTTTGCTGGTTTCGTTTTGTTGTTGTAGTAACATATTGTGTGTTTTTTAAAACTATCCCCGTCAGTGGGAGAGGGGCGTGAAGTAAGGGGGAGGCAGAGAGAGAGTGGGCGCCTCTGTAGTGTGACAGTTTATATTTATGTCAACTGTCGACTTGTAGTAAGGGCACACCATTTCAGGTTTTTTCAAAATCAACCTACCTGATACCCCTGTCACACTACGACCTAACGAGCCAATGTGAGCCTAACGTGGTCATTTATCGTCATTACGTTGGGTTACGTCATGATGACGTCAGAATGACGTTAGAATGACGTCGAGCTACGTCACATTACGTCGTGTTACGTCGAGTTACGTCGAGGTTTTGGACATGTTAAAAAATTTCGACGTAGCTCGAACGTAAGGGTTTACGTTCGCCGTACGTTCTGTTCACGTTCAGTGAACGTAAATGACGTTAAACGGACGTTTTTCCAACGCTGCTCACTACGTTCACCTACGTTCCACTACGTTGACCCACATTAAACTCAGTGCAAATGCCCACGTGGCGTAATGGGAACGTCAGGAGAACATCAGGAGAACGTCAGGAGAACGTCAGGAGAACGTGCATTCAACGTACGTTCAACGTCTCATGACGTATGTAACGTCATGTAACGTTCTTCTGGCGATGGAATAACGTTCATAACGTTCCGTGAGCGTAATGACGTTGACCTCTCTCGTTGAATGACGGTATCACTACGCTTTACCGACGTTACGCTCTCGTCCACTACGCTGCATCCACGTTCAACTTGTGCCCAAATTTGCATACTACGCCCAGAAGTTCAACGTTCTTCACGTTCTCCCTACGCTGACGTCATTACGTCGTAGTGTGACGGTACCATTAATGAGGCTCAGATGCCCACAGCAAGCTGTCTGTCTCAGAGTCCTTTCCTTATTAGGACAATCAATGCGTCACATGGAGGAGAATCACTCAGGGTGAGGGTGGGTTGACTGGATAGGTTGAGTATAATGGTTTAATGGTTATCGAGAATGGTCATCAGCAGCAAGTTTTGAAATGGTAATCTTCACTCATTTTACTGGGTAGTTGTTGTTGAAAGATTTAGTGTTTAAAAAACAAAAATCACAATAAGTCCCACCAACATTTTTCTTTTATTGCTGAACAAGGTTGGTCCAACTTTTGTAATTTACAAAGTATTGATGTAGAACTGTATTAACTATCTTATCTATACATGGTGGATATTAAACACGACCGGAAAACTATTGTCTCGGCACTGAGGAAACCTTTTATTCAAATGTATAAACAATTTTGATAAAAAATAACGAAAACTGTCTTTAAGATGCTTTTATGAGATGAATAATAGAAGGCACAATGTCACTTAGCTATCTGGAACAAAGAAGCATAAGGCTCACCTGTTTGCTCTCACGCACCTGTTATTAAGGAACAACGGAAAGCTGTAGGTAATTGTGCTGTCACACTACGATGTTTCCCCTGCCGCGCCGCCAACGCGCATAATATTTGCTAGGGCTCGAGACACGTCAAACCTTTCGGCATTTTGTGAGAAAGTGCGAAGGGGCGCAGCGTGTTAGTAGCGTGCTATTAGCGCGTGGCCAACGGGGTTCGACGTGCGGCGGAACAAAGTGTCAACGTCCCGCCAGCGGGTTCCCAGCGTGCCATCAGCGTGTTATCGGCGCGTTGTCGGCGCGCTGCCGGCACGCCGACGGCGTGGGGGTAGCGCGTCATTAACAGGTGCCATTATATACTCAAAGCCAAAACGCTGACGAAAGGTTCGCAGAACGCCGGGTAACGTTAGGCGCGCGGCAGATGCGCCAGCAACACGTCAAGACGCGCCAGCAACACGTCCAACGCGTCGAGAAACGCTGGAGCAACGCCAATAGCATGCCCACTACCCATCGATGGGATGTTACCGACGAGCCGACGGAACGGTCGGATTTTGGCAAAAGAAATGCCAACATTAACCGACATTGATCAACGTTCTGCCAGCATTCTGCCGGCGCGCCGCCACGGGTATCGACGTGTTGGTAATGTGTCTGTAATGCCCCCTCCAACCCGTCGGGGCGCGTCGGGGTGCATCGAAAGTTTTGTGCAAGCACAAAACGATCGGCGCAACCCGATGCACGCCGACGGCCGTTGACGTGTCGATTCACACGTTGCTATCACTCAACATATACTTCCAATTATTAATGTTGCATCGTCTGATGGTTTTGGACTTCTGTCATTTTCTGAGATAAATATATTAGGTTGATTGTTATAATCTACCTTACTTTAGTTTGAAATAACTCATATTTTAAATGGCTAACTTTTGAGATATTTCAGGTACAAAATGCAAAATTAAATTTGGCAAGCACGCCAAAACTCTGACACCATAGGCTTCTGAAGGAACCTGTTCTATTAAATTTGGTGACAAATATTCGATAAGTGCACCTGTATCTAAGTTAGACATGAAGAATCAAATCTACATAATTGCTTTGGTTTTGAAGAATTTGATATTTTATCGGACTTTGCAACTTTAAAATAACAACAACAACAAATATAAAATTGGTCTTGTGCTTAACAGATGGTTTTACTCCAAAAGAGGAATCCGGAACAAATTAAAAGTATTGAACTAGGAACCAACGCATATCAATTCTTAAGTCATTGGTTTAACTCGACCAGGGTTCGAATCCTATGATCTACCAATGCGGGAGACGGACACTAAACTCATTCGGACATCCCGTCTGGTTTAATAAAAAGGAATTGTATGATATATATATTATATATAATCTAGTATATACATATAAACGCTCGGAGAATTATTTATTATTTATTAATGTCGTTTCTACTCGACTTAATATTGTCCAATCCATCGTTCGCTGACCCCTGCTGTGGTCCTGGCGGTTTCGACACTGCTCGAGTTGGTTTGAATCGTCACTTGCCTCCAGTTTTTTGCTTTTGTATTAGGTAGACCATTTATCGCTCAGCCTGGAGTCGAATAAACGAACCAACCCAATCTGCTGTCTCTTGTCAATTCGTAGGGGAGGCTTATACACACATATATAGGATCTATATATATATATACTTATATATATATATTTATATAGTGAAGTAGAAGGCATTCCATGCCAAGTTTCTGTAATTTACATAATCCCCCTACCTGTTCATGCTGGAACTAGTAGGTTGGTAGATGATGACGGGGCTAAAGCTATGGGACTGATATATAAAGCACAGTGGCTGTTCTATATAAATCAGACTTTGTCACTAGTATATGAACCCATTCACTGCCAACTACTATACTGTCGTCTGCTCTCACAAAAAATAAATTCAATTGAAGGTTAATACCCCCCCCCCACCCCCACCTACATTTTCATGAAGAAATTTGGTGGATCTATCAGCAATACATCGCTAAAACAATAACAGATGACACTTAATTGAATTTCTTTTCATGTATTTGTTTAATTGTATTGAAAAAGAAACGTACAGTTCAATATATATATATGTACTATGTAATTGAAAGACACAAGATCGACGTATTATATATTGGACTTTATTACCGTAGTTTCTTAATGTTACATATCAGAGTTTAAGAGATGAGTGAGACTTTGAGATAATTTGAGGCTTACAGAACTTGACCCACTAGAAATCTTACAGCTTGGGTGGGTGGGATGGTAAACAAAGGATCCCATCGTGTAGGTGTTGAAGGAACCGCAGCCGAGGTCGAAGTGAGCTGAAAGGTGGGATACTCCGTTACAGCGAAGTTGTAATGCTAGGAGGCATGCAGGTTGAGACTGTGGCTGAAGTAGTCTATTAATAGAAAATCCTTCTTTGTATCGAAGGGGGCGAGACGTCGTTCATGCGTATTCAATTATCCATGTTCTCGTAACATCTACAATTTATTATTTGGATATTAATAACAGCAGCCCCTTAATGTTTCTCTCTAACCACCTTAACTTCCATGGTATTCACTGCGGAGCGGCCATTATCTCCTCCTGCCCTCCTCTACACTATGAGGCAACTGTCACTCTGCTCACATTTAAAACTATATATAATCGAAAACAATTGCTCTTCCTCATTCCACTGCTCCTTGTCATGTATGAGGAATATTGACTGTCAGACTAGTTAGCCACAAGTATACATTGTTAAAGTTGCATAGTCCGATGAAACCATCAAATTATCGAAACCCAAGCACTTATCCAGATTTGATTCTACATATTGAACTTAGACACTGGTGCACTTATAAAACAATAAGTGTTGAAAAAAAGGGAATACCAAGTCTATTTAATAGAACCTGTTACCATTGAAACTATGGTGCCTGAGTTTTGATGTGCTTGCCAAATTTATCTTTGCATGTTTGCACTTCCATTTAAAATAAAAGTTACTTAAAAATAAACTATGGTAGATTATAATAATCAATCTAATTTATGTATTTAAAAAAATTACATCGGACTGTGCAACTCCAAGTCAATTCTTTGACGCAGACGTTCTTTGAACCTAGGCTTTCAATCCCATGACTTGCCAAACGACTTGCCAATCAGGAAGCGAATGCTCAGCTCATCTAACCATCCAGTCTGGATACGCTTATATATAGCACTATTTTATGTACAATGTGCAATATATACTATATATATCCTATATATGAAATATACACTATATATGCAATATCCGATATATATGCTATATACTATGTATACTATATATACCATATATATGCAATAGGAGCAATATATGCAATATGTTCAATCATCATCATCATCATGCTGTCGGTCGCGATGTGACAAAGACTGCTTTCATTACTTGACTGACGCTCTCCGCTATGTGCAATATGTGCAACATATGCAGTATATGCAATATGTGCAATATTTATATATGCAAGATGTGCAACATATGCAGTATGTGTAATGTATGCAGTATGTGCGATATATATATATGCAATATATTCACTATATGCCCTATATCCAATGTCTGCAGTATATGCAGTATATACAATATATGCAGTATATGCAATATATGTAATATATATGTAATATAAATATATATATATAATATACAAAATATATAATATACAATACGTAAAGTATATATGTATAATACATATGCTGCATAATATATACTATATAATGTGGTGAATGACCATGGCGTCATTCGGGGTCATTGCGGGGTGCACGGGTCGGCGAGGCCGTTGGACCCCCCCCCCCCCCCCCCCCCGTGGCCGGGGGGGGGGGCGGCGGACTCAAAGGGGGGTACCCACACTCCTCACTGCACCACCCCCCTACTCACTCGACCTACATTCACTGCTCCCTGCCTGCCTGCTGCTCACTGAGCACACAACCACTCACACACACCAGCTCCTCCCTAACACACACACCACTGGTCACTCCGCTCCCAACAACAGGACTGACCACACCTAACTTTCTTTGGCACCGTCGGAACCACCGACGCACACACAACATGCCGAGAAATGGGTCCTCAGGTAAGAGCAGGAAGGCCGGGAGGCCCCCGGGGTCCAAGAACAAGGCGAAGGGAGGACCCTCCGCCGCCACCGGGATACTACCTAAGCTGGACCTGGGAGACAGCAGGGGAGCGCGGAGCAGCACTCCCCAGGACACTGACGACTCATACATCCCGGCGGGGCAGCGGTCTCCGGCGTCCCCGCTCGCGCGCGCGGACCGGGACCCCTCCCCAGCGATCGGGGCCCAACCGACCTCCCCCGGCAGTGGGGTCGATGCCAAGCTCCGACAGATGGAGGCGCGGATGGAGGCTAGAATGGATACCCGCATGGCGGCCATTCAGGATGCGATCATGGACATAGCACGGCAGGGCGCGGAGCGCGATGCTCGCCATGTGCGTGCGCCTCCCCCGGCCCGTGGGGAGCGGGACGCCCGACAACCCTCTCCGCCGCCCCCCCCCGCCCACGTGGTGCCCGCCGCAGCCCACGTGTTGCCCGCCGCAGCCCACCCGCCTGCCGCTGACCACGTGGCCCCCGCGCCCGCGCATGCCGCGGCTCCAGCCCAACACCACCGCCCGGCGGGCGGACCGCCCCCCCCGGCCCGGCAAAGGCTCAGGTCCCTCTCGCCCGGATACAACCCAGCCTACGTTGACCGCCAGCTGGGTGGGTGGCACGACCCATACGTCCGCCTACCCGCCCCACCCGCAGGGAGGGACGCTGACATACGCGACGAGCAGCAGCTCAGGATGCAGCGACTGCAATCCATAGACGACGTCGCAAGATACGAGGCAAGGCACCGAAGGCTCCAAGGTAGGCGTGCCGTGATGCACGACATGTTCATCACCAACCCCATATCCAAGCCCTATATGTATCTAGATCGCACTGACTGCCAGTCAGCCGCCCAGAAGCTGGCGGCCCGTGGCACTATGACCGAGCGAGAGTACCTCTCAGCGTTCATGACCCTGATAGACGACAATGAGGTGTATGATCCACGGGACTTCCTCGACATGCTGGACCACTTCAGGTGCATCACCGACGAGTGCAAAACGAAGCCCTGGCCGATGGTGCGCAGCTGGTCCCAGCGCATATTTGACAGCATCGAAAGGAGGAAGATGTGATGGAGTGACAGGTCAGACATGAAGCACGAACGCCTAACCTACTACACGGCCACGCCCAACCCCGACGACAGGGCGGGCAGACCTAGTGCGCGTGACAACAACAACGGTCCACGTGACAACAACAAACAAGCACGTGGCCGGATTGAGCTTGAAACACATGAGCGCCCATGTGCCGCCTACAACTCCCCACGACGCTGCACCCTCACCCAACGCCACCACGACGGACCCGACGATGTGGTGCATGCGTGCGCCTACTGCTACAAGGTGACACAGATCGGATTCGATCACTCACAGCAGCAGTGTAGGCGCAAAGCAAGGGATGCCACAAAGGACTGATGCCACGGGACGCGAGGGAGCACCGGGACCCGCCCCCCCCCACCCCCCCGCAAAACCCCCCCACGCCGACCCCCCCACCCCAGCCCTCGTTAAACCCCATGGCCCAGCACCAGTCAATGGCCACGCCTCTCGCCACACCCGCACGGCAGCCGCCACCCACCCACACCACCGGCCCGCCCACCCACTCCACCCACACCACCCCGCACCGACGCCTCTCATCCCGGCTCAGGTCCACCCCCCCCTGCAACGCCCCCGCCCGTCCACTCCGGGGGGGCCACTGCTAACGGCCTGGTACACATCAAAGCTGACCGACTCGGCCGGGATGGAGCACACAACGGACAAAACCTGTTTAAACGCATAAGGCTTCATTGTACCCACGACTCCCCCACCCTACCCGGCAGCGCAATCGAAACCAGCCCTCACGCACTAAGCGAACACCGAATACGCCACTGGCCTCGACCCGCCCCCGGCCTATCCACCGACATAGCAGACATATACCGACGTGTGCGTGAAACCGGCCTCCCTAATGCTGTTGCCGCACGGGTGCCCGTCCCCAGCGGTATATGTGTTGACAAATGGCGCGCCAGCCTCTCTGACTCTGCCGACCACAGACAGCTCATCGACTTCCTAACATACGGCTTTCCCCTCGGCTATATGGGACCCACCTCTGGCACCGGTGAGGTAGCCAACCACCCAAGCGCCGCCCAGCACCCCGGTGCAGTCGACGACTACATTAACACAGAGACCGAGTGCGGCGCCCTATATGGCCCATACGACGCCCCCCCCCTTCGCCCCTTGGTTCCATGCATCACCGATCATGACCAGGCAGAAGGCAGACCCCACCAAGCGAAGGATCATCACCGACCTATCCTTCCCCGCCGCTACATCCGTCAACGCGTACATTATGAAGAACACCGCCCTCGGCCACACCCGCGACCACTGCCTGCCAACGGTAGAGGGCTTCACACGCGAACTAAGCGGGTGCGGGCGCGGCAGCTTTATGTTCACTATGGACATCAGCCGAGCATACAAAAACTTCCGCTCCTGCCCGCTCGACTGGCCCTTGCTCGGCGCCCGCTGGAAGGGGCGCTTCTACCTTGACATCTCCGTCCCATTTGGAGCCCGAGGATCCAGCTGCCACATCCAGAGGGTGGCCGAGGCCATCACTTACATCCTCAGGGGGCGTGGCATCGCCGCCACCATGTACCTCGATGACCTCATCGTCGTCGCCCCCGACAAGCGCACCGCCGACGCCCACTTCGCCGTCGCGCGACAGCTCTTCGAGGACCTCGGCCTCCCCGAGGCCAGGGACAAGACCCAGCCCCCCGCGCGATCAGTCCGGTGGCTGGGCATACACATAGATGCCACCACCATGACACTGACCATGCCCCTCGACAAGGTCGACGCCACCATCAGCCTCGTACACGCGGCCGCGGCCAGGACTCACATCACAAGGAAGCGACTTCAGTCGCTACTGGTGAAGCTGCTCCACCTATCCAAGTGCATCCACCCCGCTTGCCTGTTTGTCGGCCGCCTCCTCCAGGCGCTAAGGGGCATGACCGGCCAACGCACAGCCATGACCGACGACATGAGGGCCGACCTCGCCTGGTTCCCCGCATTCACCAGCGGATGGAACGGCTCGGCAATCATACCCCCCAACGACCCGGGCAGGGAAATCGTTGTCGATGCCTGCCTCGGCGGCATAGGTGGGGCAGACGACACATGGGCCTACTCCATGCCCCTCACCCACGGCTACCACAACAAGAACGACAGCATCACACAGATAGAGGCACTAAATGTCCTCGTCGCCCTACATACCCTCGCACGCCCTGAGGACCATGGAGGTCACATAGCCATACACTGTGACAACATGGCCGCAGTCCACGTACTAACCACCGGCAAGGGCCAGGACCCCCGCCTCCTCAGCATAGCCAGGGCCGCCTGGATGTTCCAGGTGGTACGTAACATAAAGCTCACATACCACCATATCCCAGGCGAACAGAACATAGTCGCCGATGCCCTTAGCAGGGCCCACATCAGTCCACGCCACAGGGACCTGGCGATCCAGATCTGCCAACGTAAACACCTCGCCCCCATACCACCAGCCCTCCTTGACTACAGCCCTTTGCAACCTCTTTCTGTCCACAGGGGCCGAATACAGCAGACTGCACAGGGCGGCCGAGGCCAGGCAGGCCGACGCGAGGGCACCGGGGACCTGGGCCAACTACAACGCGACGATCCGGTACTACATGGCACACTGCCACAACTACGCGGTCGACATGCTCCAGCCGACCCCGATCCAGCTGAGGTGCTGGATAGAAGAGCGCGCGGACCACTTGTGCCCATCATCAGTGGCGAACTCGGTGTCACACGTCAGGCTCTTCCTCAAAATCAAGGAGGCCCCGGTGACCCCCCTCGACCACATCACGGTCACCCTGGCGCTCGATGCACTCAAGAGGTCCAAGGACCACAGGCCCAGGCAGCAGGCCCATGCGCCAGTGAGCGTCATCAGGACGGCGGTCATCCACCTCGCACACTCGCCACAGGGGCAGGTGGTGGCCTTCGCCATATTGGTGATGTTCTACACTGGAGCCCGACAATCCGAGGTGGCACCAAGATCTGCAGCGACCTACGACCCGACGCGCCATGCTTCCAGACAAGACGTGTGGGTCGAGGATGCCCACCTCATCATCGACCAGAAATGGGCCAAAAACATGCAGGCCAACGGCAGATCGAGGACCATCCGGCTGGCGCCCAGCCCGGACCCACGACTATGCCCGGTCAATGCATACAATCGCATGATCGGCATAGCACCCACCCGGCACCCGACACAACCCCTGCTGGTCTTCCCGGCGGACGGACAGACCATGTCCATCCCCTACATTGCTAGGGCATGGCGCGACGCCCAGCAACCCCACCCGCACCAACAGCCCTTCACTCTCCATGCCATCCGGAGGGCGGCTGCTACCGTGGCATTCGCATCCGGTAGCTCCGAACTGGAGGTACAGCGATTTGGTGGCTGGGCCTCACAAGCCCATAAGGTATACATTGACACACGCGACTCGACCAGAGTCAACTCTGCCTTGGTAAATGCCATGGTCCAAAAATAACACTCTACCACGAACAATACTTGGCTTGGCCACTTAATCATGAGAAATTATATATATATTATCATTATACCATACATCGCTATTAATTAACCAGCAATTCACATAATTAATATCGCCATATAATATAGCAATTATACTAAACAATTACTATAATTACATATCATATTATATTACAATAGGTTATTTATGCTACCCGCTAATAACCACTATATACACATGTTCATCGCCTATGCTCATATGTCTCGCCTCACTCATCCCACTCTCATATTTGACCGCGATCACCCCATGACTTTGCTCCATGCAGCCTCCGGCTCGCTCACATCATGTAATGCCCCCGGGGGCTGCCCGGAATAAATGCCATGTTATCCCAACGTCATGCCTCCTCGTCCTGTGTACCGATGCTGCAATGATATAACATGCATATATATCCTGTATAATATATATTTATAACATCTAGTATATATATTATATATAATATAAATATAATTTATAATATATGTAAAATATAAATATATAATATATATTATTTATCATATATATGATATATATATGACATGCTATATATAGGTACACATATAACATGGCAAGCATAATTATCGTCCTCACATAGAGGCTGCCTTGTTTGTTGAAGGGGACACTTCCGTTACATACACAATCAGTCTCGATCCATCTTCTGCACCCATCCATCTTCAGGGTGCTCCTAGATAGCGTGGAATTCCCGCGATTGTGCAATATGACTAACCACACAATGTTATCTGCTATAATTAATTCAGAGTTAATCTTTTACGCTCACTAAAAGAAAAAAAAAGAAAGAAAAAAAGAACAAACTAAAACTTGCTACTTAAAACAGAGCTGATGTCAATTAATAGGATATCACTAAAAAGCATTAAACTAACAAAATACTAACACTTTTAATGCCGCAATTGTGCAATATAACTAATTTAATACGCGGAGACGGACTGCTGTAACATGGCCTTTATTAAAGTGATAAGCGTAGGTTACAAGTTCCGCTAGTCGGAAGTAGTCTAATGAATAAGGCTTAAAGCTGCATAGTCCGATGAAATATCAAATTTTCAAAACCAAACCAATTATCTAGATTTGATTTGACATATGTAACTTCGATACTGATGCACTTATTAAGCATTTGTTTCTGTCTATAAGGGAACACTGAGTCAATTTAACAGTACCTGTTACTGCAGAAGTCTCTGGTGTCAGAGTTTTGGCAAGCCTGCCAAAACTAATTTTCCATGTTTCCACTCAAAATATCTAAAAAGTTTACCATTTAAAATCAAATAACTTTGAACTAATGGAAAGTAGATACTAGTCATCGATCTAATATATTTATCTCAGAACAAATACAGAATTCAAAACCATCGGACTTTGCAACATTAAGTTCAGCTAGTGTAAGTAGTCTAATCAATGAAGGTATGAGTCAACGTTTAAAGTTCAGCTAGTCATAGTAGTCTAATCAATCAAAGTTACATAGTAATCAGTTTAGTCACAAGTCTCCGGTGAGTCAGACTTTTTCCCCAGGCACTCAACCCTCCCAACACCTGTCCTAAATGAGGGTGGGTGGGCGGCAAAATTAGATATGGGAGGTCAGCTCGTGGTGTCCGAGCGGCGTCTTGTCTGTGAGTGCCATGAAGCCGTGGATGCGCCGGAAAGGCGCGTTTGGGAGGTGGTTCTTTATATAGCCGCCAGGGTATGTAGTTCGAATCCGATACAAGAGGTGGCGGCACATGTAGTCCTTTCTCCGCGCCAGAATTCCCCATGTTACGAGTGCAACGTGGACGGCCACACACTGTTAATCTTAGCTGTAATTAATTCAGTGTTAATCTGTACACTCACGACGATAAAACAAATAAACAGCCCAAAACACAAAAACGTGCTACTTAAACCAGCTGACGGAGTAATACTGATGTCAATTAATAGAAGATCACTAAAAAGAATTAAGTTAGCAAAATATTAACAACTTTAATGCCACATTTTTTTTTTTATGCACCAGAAACAAAAGTTATGAATATAATAAAACGGATTTATCAAAGGCTGATGCTGCCTAAATGGTTAAATGCATTTTTCCGATCAGCTCCACAATGTGTTCAAATTGGTACATTTTTGTAATGGTCATGTAACTACGTTATTAATACTACCTCAACTTTCAATATCACTTATTCTGTAAAATTGTAGAGATGCTAACTTGATTAATTATTTGTGTGTGATAGGTAGAACAAGTTGTCATGGTAATAAGATTACTTTACTGGATTTAAATTTGTTTTGCTGCATGTATTGATTAAAAAGGGGAATTTTCAATCGCTGTAAATTGGTCTTCCTCATTTACGGCTCCTTGTCGTATTCTAGTAATGTCGATCCCCAGGCTACATTTTTATGTAATTTATTACCAGACGGGATGACCGAATGAGTTTCAGCATTAGTCCCCCATGTTGGTAGACCGTATGTTCGAATCCTGGTCGAGTCAAACCAATGACTAAAAAATTGATACTTGTCGCTTCCTAGCCAGGCCCTCGGCATTATTAGGATAGGGCGAGGACTGGTTGGTAAAGTGTCAGGAAAATGTGACTGAGTGGGATATCAGGTCATGGTACTGGTGGCCTGGTCTCCCAGTGGGGCAGCACTATAAATCACCATGAGTGCGCACTGTCACAAGTCGGTAACCGTCCTGATATGACCTTAAATGTTGCTAGGACGTAAAACAACAAACAAAACAAACACACATGTAATTGATTTGACTTCGCTGGGATTCAAACCAGTAACCTACCACAGAGGAGGCGTGGGCTCACCTCATTCAACCATCCCGTCCGGTGGGTAAAACTGACCTTCTGATAGATATTCATTGAAACTAAAAACAGGGTCCACATTTTCATCCCCAGGGTAAATTCGTAGAATTAAAGTTGCATAATCCGATAAAAGCAGGCAATTTTTCATAAGCAAAACACTAATCTAGATTTGAACCTACAAATCCATCGTAAAGCTGCATAGTCTGATGAAATATCAAATTTTCTAAACCAAACCAATTATCTAGATTTGATTTTGCATGTGTAACTTAGATACTGATGCACTTCTTAAGCATTTGTTTCTGCATAGAAGGCAATACTGAGTAAATTCAACAGAACCTGTTACTACAGAGGTCTATGGTGTCAGAGTTTTGGCAAGCATGCCAAAACTAATTTTCCATATTTGCACTCAAAATATCTAACAATTTTACCATTTAAAATAAATGTAATTTTGAACTAATGTAAAGTAGATACTAGTCATCGATCTAATATATTTATCTCAGAAAAAATACAGAAATTCAAAACTATCGGACTATGCAACATTAAATACTGGTGTACTTATTAAGCATGTGTTGTTGCATAAAAGGGAATACTAAGACAATTTAATAGAACCTGTTACTGCTGAAGTGTATTGAGTCAGAGTTTTGACAAGCACGCCAAAATTAACTTAGTATATTTACTCTTTAACTATCTCCCAAATTAGTCATTTCCAACAGAGTTATTTCAAACTAAAGTTAGACTTAAAGAGACGCAAACTGCAGTGGTATGGTCATGTGTCCCATTCATCAGGTCTAGCCAAAGCCATGTTGCAAGAGACAGTGAAAGGGAAAAGAAGACATGGGCGACAAAGGAAAAGGTGGGAGGATAATGTTAGGGAATGGACAGGCCTGAAGATGGGCAAGTGCTAGAAGGCAGTGGAGAATAGGGAGAAATGAAGAAAACCGGTCGCAAAGTCATCTGTCGTGCCTCAATGACCCTCACAGTTAAAGGATTAATTATGATGACGATGAAGGTAAATTATAATGATCAACCTAATGAAGAATTACGCTGGCCGTCGCAGGACAACTGTCTGCCAGTCTCCCCCGACTAAATACCAAAACACATCTCATAAGAAAGAAAGGTAGACAAGTCATGCAAGATTGACAGTGATAAGGTTGAGCTTTATTGCTACAACTCTTGTTCACCTACTCGTGACCTGCCACCCTGACTCACTTACAACCTGCCACACAGACCCACATGGTTCCTGCTTGTTCAGTCTAAGCAGTGCCTACAGCCCATTGAACATAAGTCCTATGGGTCATACACACAGCTCAGTGGTGAACTGCTTCTTTTGGTATCTCTAGAGTGTGTGTCTGCATCGCAAGTGTAAGGAGTATGAGGGTGACTGGGCTTACACAGCCAGCCAATCAAACACCTCTGCAGCCTGGGAGGGGTGGCACCCAAGACGGGCACCTGTAACTCAAGCCCCAGTGCAGGTGGTGTCCCTAATATATGCAGAATGGCTGGGTATGCTTACCCAGTAATCCTGTGGTAACAAGTAGTCATCATACAGTTACAATAAACATTAATATATATGATCCTCCTCCTTCACTCTTCCTGGGGCATGGAGGGCACATTTCTTTAATTCATAACCGTATCTTAATATCCGGACATCATACCGCAATCCCGGTGACCATGTGTCTTAACATTTCCACATAGTTATTTATATGTCACACAGTGAGTGGGCACACATTGCGTCGCTATTACATGACAATGGTCCCCAACTCTGTCGCCCGAGGTATTGATATGAACCGCGACTGAAAGACCGCATATTTTTACACTAATATATTATCTGAAAAAAAACCATGATAAACTAAAAGCCAATCGGACTATGTAACTTTGAACAACATTACACCATGCAACCATTCTGTTGAAATAGAAAGCAGCAATCCTTTATTGAAAGGACGCAAAATATGTCTTTGCTTTAATTCAGGACCACAGTTTCTTCTTTATATTCCAACACAATTAACAGACTGATTCAATAATGGGAACTGACCAGACGGGGTGGCGGAATGAGTAGACCGTCTGTCGCCTGTTTTGAGAGATCGGGAGATCCGAACCCGTGAGTTTGTGGGTTCGAATCCTGGTCGAGTCAAACCAATGACTTAAAAATTGATACTGGTCGCTTCCTAGCCTGGCGCTTGGCATTATTAGGATAGGGCAAGGATTGGTTGGCTCAGTGTCAGGATAATGTGACTGAGTGGGATGTCAGGTCATGGTGCTGGTGGCCTGGTTTCCGAGTGGGCTAGCACTATAAAGTCACCATGAGTGCGCACTGTCACAAGTCGGTACCCGTCCTTATATGACCTTGGATGTTTCTAGGACCTAAAACAACAAACCATAATGATAATTGCTTCCATTATGTGCACGATTGAAACCTCGCAATTGGCTGCCAAAACTACTACCTAGTTACAACACCGAGCTAAGGAACATATTAATATTGAATGAATGACAAAGCAAACACTGCGAATTGTATTTTTGCAAACACTATATTTATTTCCAAAGTTCATCTTTCATCTCACACTCTTAAAGTAAAACACACCATAGTTAGTGACTCATCATCTCGGGGTGGGGACGCACAGGGATTAGCGACAATGTATTTCACCCACAGTTAAAATTGGGTTTACTCTCTGTTATGAACAGTATCCATACAACGTACATATAAGTATGTATATATGTATGTTGCATACATATAAATAGTAGTTTTCGCGGATGAGCCCCTTCCTGATATGACCTTAGATGTTGCCAGGACATAAAACGCCCAACAACCAACCAATCATGGATGAGGAGTAATTTTTAGGTCAAAGCTGTAAACTTGACCCAGTTTAAATCGCCAAACCCACAGGTGAGGACTACAACGTAAACCTACACACATGTAAATTAAGTAATTAATATTTGGTTTAATTAATACATGTACTGAATTATTTCATCATTTGCTATGGACCTATATTCTAATTAGTTGATATGGCAGTAGTGCCATTCGACGGAGCACAAAGCACCCTTGGTATAAAAAATGACAGGTGTGCAATGGATGTATAATATAGCAATGGAGCCCTTTTATTCATTTATTATATGAAATGAGCAAATATTTGTTTCGCTTTCATTGAGTCAACAAGAGACAATGCCATGGGTGTGCTGTTGCGGATGGTCCCGTCTGGTCTGCTCTATCTCTGTGGAGGTTCTGGTGGATGCCTGTCAGGGGCTGTTAATTCATGTAGCTATGACAACCATGGTACATAGGCCACGCCTCTCCCAGTGTCTGAGGCTTAGTGTGTGTTAGCGCGATTAGATACAAGATTCAACCATATGCAGAGTAGGGTTGAATTACAACCTAGTCTAAATAAGGGTGAAAATAGCTTTTGTATGGAACAGGAAGTGGAATTCCTGGTTCCAGTATCTAATGGCTATTTATATCAGCACAGAGTTGGTGAAATTGGGGAGAATGCAAATAGACAAGATGATGATAACAGAATGCTGTTGATTTCACTTTTAAAGTAGATTAAACTACATTTAAACTATTCTTCAACTCAAGGGTAGCAGGTAAACGTGAAAATCTATAGCGCGAATATATTTTGCTTCTTACGTTAAGAATTTCTGTGCTGATTTCATTTACCCAGCCTTTCGACACTTTTTCTAATGGGTTATTTTTCACCTCTACTACAAATACGGGATGAATCTTTTATCTAGGGCGCAATCAGATCAATGCGGTAGACGCCTCTTGGGAGGTGACACTGCCGGTTTGCATTCATGGAGTCTGCGCAGAGCTGATGTTTGCTAACGCATTCAGATATGTACTTAACTGACTTCCGGTTTCGCAATTACCCGCCATTTTAGTTGGATCACTAGTAAATAGGTAGAGCTAGTTTATGTTTAAACTTTGCATAGTTTTACATTTCTGCTGGGTAAGCCTATCTTTTGATAAATATATTAGGTCGATAGCAATTATCTAACTTTCTTTACTTTGAAGTAATATTTATTATAAATGGCTAATTTTGGATATATTTGAAGTCAAAATGCGGTATTTCTTTTGGTGTGAACACCCACATGCTGGGGACTATCGGATTCAGTTGTCACATGTTCTATTTAATTGATTTTTATACATCAATAAATGTTTGATAAGTGCACCCGTATCTAAATTGGAGGCGTAGGATAAAAGTTGGTATAGTTGTGGTTAATAAAATTTGATGTTATTGGACTATGCAGCTTAAATTACCTCATATAATTTGGTCACCCGCCTCATTTTAATAATTCTATGAACATAAAAATAAAAGTAAATAAACTATACTATTGTACCTTTAAAAAAAATAACACAATGTAGCTGCTCTTTTATTTCATGATGTAATTAAAGATTATTTGGTGTTTCAACAATGGTATGTTTAAGCTATTATATGGTAATATTATGAAAATGGACTTCATGACCTATATTAATTTAACTTTTCACTTGTACCCACCAATATGACAATTGAAGAAAGTCTTTGCTTGGTAAACCACAAAACAAAGAAGTTAATATTATGAAAATGGACATCATGACCTATATTAATTTAATTGTTCACTTGTATCCACCAATATAACAATTGAAGAAAGTCTTTGCTTGGTAAACCATAAAACTAAGAAGCTAATATTATGAAAATGGACATCATGACCTATATTAATTTAATTGCTCACTTGTACCCACCAATATACAAATTGAAGAAAGTCTTTGCTCGGTAAATCATAAAACAAAGAAGCTAATATTATGAAAATGGACTTCATGACCAATATTAATTTAATTGCTCACCTGTATTCACAAATATAACATTGAAGGAAGTCTTTGCTCAATAAACCATGAAACAAAAGAAGCTATTTATGCACCTCAACATTGATTCCATTAAACACGAACACATTTATTTAAAAGATTACTAATGGCGCCAAATAATGATTGCGACAATTCTTTTTTGTTAGAGGTGTAGGACTTAATACCGATAAACCGAGACAACACAAACATATTACAGAAAGAAATAGGTAACACTTTTCGTTTTCCCTTTTCAACATTTGGACTGCATTCAAATTTTGGACATGCACTGGAGCCTAGGGATTCTACCCGTTGCTGGGCACTGTTGTTGTAGTATGTTTATGTAAACATGTCGCCATTACTAATGTAGACTTACCACTCACTACATCTGCTAGAAACTGCTTCTTCTGGGCAATAATCGAAAGATATAATTTTACACACACATAGGCAGATGTAATAGTCCAAGTGGCAAGGCAAAAGGTGACTTAACGTGATTCGAAGCTGAAGGTCCAATTTCATCTAAAAGAACCAAAAAAACAAAGCTCTCCCACAACTGTGCCTACACATAAGGACTATACCGATCCCTACCACTATGCATTTTCATGTCTTTATTTGTTATTACACATTTACAGAGCCATGTTGCTTTATTTTACGGCACTAATGCCATTCGGCCGAGCAAAAGCCACCTCTGTATTAAAGTAATGCATTGTAATAACAGTTTAAAGGGGCTATCACACTACAATGTATAGCGTTAGCGTATGCCGATGTATGCAGTTTTCGACCAACACGTCGGCATACGGCGTCATAGGTTACGTATCCGTTGGGCATATGTCAAGTACGCTCGGGGTATGGCGGCATAGGTCGGCATTGGTCGAGCCACTAACAATATTTTGTGCATGTTCAAAATTGTCGACGTATGTCGCCATATGGCTCATGCGTTTCTCATACGGTTGGCGTACATTATGCACACATTACTTCGAACGTATGCCTGCCGTATCTCCAGCGTACTTAACGTATATGCCATACTTCTAGCGATGAAGTAACATATGTAACTTGGTAAGCGTACTGTGAGCGTATGCGATAGGTCAGAGATACGTTCTTCATACGTTATGTACGTTGTGTGTATGTTGTGTATACGTTGTCTGTACATTGTGTGTATGCCCATTTTTATCCCCCGACCATGCAAAGTTTGATGAATGCCGACGTACTGGCAAATTGTCGTACGTTGGGCACACGCTAACGCCATACATCATAGTGTGACAGGGCCTTCTTTGTGGCGATATATGCTCATACAATGCACCAGTATCCAAGGTGAATATGCAGAATCAAATTCTGGGAACTACTTTTGTTTGGAAAATGTGATGCTTTCATCGGATTATGTAGCTGTAACTTCCAGCTAGGTACAAAAAGCAAAGACATAATAACATCGTCCTAAAACCATGGAGATGACGTCGGATAGTTTACTCACAAAGTTCAATGCTGATAACACGTATAACTGACAAATAGCCGACCAACAGGCACCACCCATTTCCAGTATCAAAGTGAAATCAATGTTTCTTTTATATGTCTTACCTGGCTACACGAATATCTTCTTAGAAGATATCAATCAGGGAATCTATAACTATGCCATTTGATGACAGTTTATTCATGAAATCGATACAAAATATCATTCTTTTTTACAATGCCCTCATTCAAAAGTAAACTAAACTCATAATATTATCTAGGACCCTTCCAGCTTAACATTCATTCCTCTTCCTCTTCTCCATACCCTGACACTGGGGAATGGTGAATGGGGGGGGGGGGGTGGACCTGTAGAGAATAACAATATGGCGATTTGACCTACAAACTGCGTACGAAATAACATGTACATGGATATAAAATTGATACAATAGCTCCTTACTAAACCAGTTCTGACATTATCGAATCGAACAGAAATTCAAATTCAAAATGCCCCTGGAAACTTGTAACTGGTATTATCGCCCAGACACAAAAAATAAGTTGAATAAATCCATATCTGAGATCTGTCCCATTACTAGACTGGCTTACACCAACTATTATGCAATGCAGAGCTACATAAGGAAATAGCCAGTCAGACTTACATTCGCATGATAATAAAACAATTAGATACGAGGCACCGTATTCCATCCAATTCCCGGTAGATCACTATACGGTTCATGATGCATTTTCCTATATTGTATTCTCCAAATTGTCGCTGTATTACGTTCAATTTCTTTTCTACCATATCCCTCCAAATTTCCACGAATGACCATACATCTTATTTCCTATTGATCACCAATTGTCTGGTTACTTTCTTTCAATATTCCAAATTGTCGGTTAATCACCATTAATTTTATAGTTATTTCTTTTTTCCTATGACATTGTTCCAAATTTCTGGTAAATTACCGTCATTTTTTTTCTAGGGTATTCCAAATTGCCGGTTAATCACCACCAATTTTATAGTTATTTTTTTCCCCTACAATAATCTTCCAAATTTCTGGTAGATCACCAGCAATTTTTTCTAGGGTATTCTAAATTGCTGGTCAATCACCATCAATGTTAACATTATTTATTTCCTATGATATTCTTCAAAATTTCCGGTAAGCCATTGTCAATTTTTGCGGAAATGCTTTTTCCTTACATTTATTACAGCAGGAAAAGCGCCTCTGCCTTTTGTCTTTCACATTCTGCTGTTTATCGTAATTCAAATATAGCACAGGTCCTACTATAGTAATTTAGTTATGTATCCAGTTTCAATTAAGGGACCATTTACAAACAAGGCTCTGCGACAACAATTCAGCCTACACACCATGATTCACAGTGGATTGATTGAGTGATCAATTGATTAATTGATTGATTGATTAATTAATTACACTATCACCAGGTTCTCATGCAATCAGTGCATCTCACGAACAAACAAAGACTTTACCTCATAGTGCACCAATGGAAACTTACCCCCAACATACTTTACAATAGGAAACCAACAACAAAAATCCATGAATGACCAAAAACACAGGAAAATAGACGGACGCTTCGATTCTTTTTTAACACCGTTGGTCGACATCCTTCACGCAGGAAATAGTGTCTCTCCTTGACGTCACGGCGCTGTGTGTGTCTCCACACCCTTAAAGTTGCATGGTCCGATCGTTTTGAGTTTCTGTAATTTTCTGAGATAACTATATTAGGTTGATCGTTATAATCTACCTTACGTTAGTTTGAAGTAACAATTTTACATGGCTAACTTTTGAGATATTTCCAGTGCAAACATGCTAAATTAATTTTAGCAAGCATGCCGAAACTGTAACACCATA
This sequence comes from Branchipolynoe longqiensis, assembly GCA_030323885.1. Taxonomy (NCBI): domain Eukaryota; kingdom Metazoa; phylum Annelida; class Polychaeta; order Phyllodocida; family Polynoidae; genus Branchipolynoe; species Branchipolynoe longqiensis. Next base: position 34,109,086 of record CM059196.1, on the reverse strand, counting down.
GCGATGATAGGCTTTTGTAGGAACAGATTCTATCAAATTGCCTCAGTATTCACTTCTATGTTGTGGCAACTGGTTTATAAGGCAACACGTGTTCATTAAGTGCCCCAGTATCTAAGTTAGATATGTAGAATCAAATCTAGATTTTCTTTTTGGTTTTGAAAATTTCATCTTTTTATCGGACGATGCAGCTTTAATCCATGTGACAATCACAGCACGCGTTTAATCCATGGTCCAGGGCGCTGGATGGCAGAGGTAGTTAGGGGGAAAATTCACTGCAGCGCGCCTGGTGGCGACTGTGCTTTTAACTTCTTGTTCCTGCTTTTGCCACTGCTTAATTGCACTGTGACCGTCCTTATGCCCTTAGATGTTGCCACGGCGTAAAACTCCAACAACTAAACGATTTGGACTTTGGTTCAGCCACCTGTTGCACTTGAACTAGCCAAGCAGTTGTCATAGTTAGCGGTTGCCATGGTTACGTGGTTAGCGGTTGCCATGGTTACGTGGTTAGCAACAACTCACTGATGGCTACAAAGCTCCATTGCAATGCAACAACCGTGTTATGTATATACACGTGGAGCATGTGGGACACCCACCACATCATTTACATGCTCGACTTTCCCCAAATTCCACCACAACCCTAACACCAAACAAACCTGTCTGCTCTGAATATTGCCACCTACCTCACCTTCTTATTTGGCTACTTCCTATCAGTAGGAATCCATGGTGCTATATATTCTGGAAACAGTGTATTTGATCGCTATTATTAGCTGACATTAATACATAGATATTCGATGTACTATTTTTGTGTAAATGATCCTGAATTTAAAAAGAAAAATGGCTGGAAGACCAGTGCTTCATCGCTGACAAATGAACTTATTCAGCGGAATAAAGATATTTTATTTACTTACTGATCATCCATTATAATGCGAACGTGTATGGCTGGTATGGTTGGGAGGGGAGGTACTTCTTAATGAATAACTATATAGATATACTTGTGCTTTTAAAACATGGGATAGATAAAAAAATATTTATTAAAAAAAGAACTCTTGTCTGCGCGGGTTTGTGGAGATAGATAGATATATAGAGAGATAGATAGAGAGCTGTAGAGATAGAGAGCTATAGAGATATAGAGAGATATATACAGACAGAGATATATAGACATACATAGAGAGTAGAGAGAGGTAGAGAGATAGAGAGATAGAGAGAGAGTGGGGCAAGCTGTGATAGCCGTCGTGTGTTCCGGCCACCTACCGGGGGAAACATGAACTTAGCGTAATGGTGCGGCACTGTTTAAAAGAAGAGCATTCATGTCCCTCCTGGTCGCTCATCTACCTCGTTGGTCTGTGATGGCTGTTGGGTGACGAGTGTGTGTGGGGGCGTGTGGATGTGTGTAGGGGTGTGGGTGTGGGTGGCGATGGTTTTGGGGGATCCTCTCTGAAAGATCTGAGGATATTTGAGGCCACCGGGTGGGTGAGTGGGTGGGGAGATGTGGGTGTATGTGTGGGTGTGGGTGTGGGTGGGTGTATTTGTAGGTGTCTGGGTGTATGTGTATGTGTGGGTGTGGATGTGGATGTGGGCGTGGTGAGGGGTTGCCAGCCTAGTGATCAGTGATCACCTCTCGATGTAGGACAGCACTTGGTTCATACCACCATTACCACCACTTCCACCACCAGCACCACCTCCACCACGACCACCACGACGTCCACCACCACGACCATCGTCATTCACACCATGTCCGTTCACACCACCGTGGGAAATTCACGGCTCGGATCGTCTCACGGGTCTCTTTGGCCTCCTTGAACCACCCGGTGACTGATATGGATAGGGCGTGCATGTAATAATACCATCATCATCATCGTCATCATCATCATCATACACACGTACATATCTAATATATATACTATCTTCTATACAATAACAGTCTGTGTGGTGGCTTTATTGCATTTCTACTACTACTAGTAATAGTATCGACAACAGCGACATTGTGAGGTTAGGTTGTGGTGTTCTCTGTGGCGGAGTGGTTAGAGTGTCTGACTTTTTTCTAGGTCCGTCTCCTAATCTGAAGGTCGGTGGTTCGATTCCGCATGCCACCCCATCTCTGCCAATTTGGATTTCCACTGCTGTCTGTAACTTACAGCGTCATCAAAGGCCAGTTGCTCTCATACCATGTCTATGTGGTGTGGGAGGTTAAAAATCCCTTGGGTCGGTAAAAGTGTAGGCTCGGGCTTTCTATCGACAAACTGTCTAATGGTGAAAACAAGCCTATTCAGGCTTATCCATGATAGGCAGTATAAATCTTCAACAACAAAAAGGTTAGGTGTTAGGTTAAGCTTGTTGCCACGCCCCCTACCACTACGCCGGTACCCGGGCGGTGGCTGTTACGCCGTATACTGCAGGATCCCGTCGGGGGTGCTCTCCCTGGAGGGAATGTCCTTGAACGTGCCTAGGGTGCGCAGCTCCGCGCCCACAAGGTCACCGCGCCGGTCTAACGTCCGCACCACATCCGGGTCAAAGTCACAGAAGGTCACGTGACTTGCACCGCCGCCACCGCCGAGCGCGTCGGACGGCGACGTGGCGAGCCTCGACGATGGCGGCGGGGAACTCATCATGCCGCCCATGCTGCCGCCAACGCCGACAACTCCCCCGCCGCCGACACTGCCCCCGACGCCGCCCATGACGCCGCCGCCGCCCTGCTGCGTGCACTGCGAGGTGTCCCGGATGTCGAGCTCCTGCAGCTTGATGGGCACGCACTTGCACGTGAGCGGACCGTAGATGCCGGCCGAGTAGAGCTTGTCGTATTTGATGCGGCGTGGCTTCGAACCCGGCGAGTCCCACATGTAGGCGTAGTCGCAGTTCGACAGTGACGTCATCTCGCGTGAGCACACGGTGCACGCCTGTGGACGGGCTTCGTAGATTGTCTCCCGCTGCTGGTAGATGTCGCCACCGCCGCAGCTGGTGTTGATGCTGGTCATGGCATCTTCGGGCGAGCACGTCATGGAGATGATGTTGGCCGGCTTTGAGGCGCGTTGACGCCGTTGTCCTTTTCTGTGAGAAAAATAAAGGAAGTAAGTGGAGTGTGTTACTGTTAGGAAGTGTTATAGCAAAGCAGGTTACGCCTCTAGAGCACATTGATTTTTATCATCAGCTTTGGATGTCAAACATATGGTCATTCTGACATATTTCTTTGGAGGAAACCCACTACCACCACATAGGCTACTCCATCCGATAATCAGCAAGGGGTCTTTTATATGCACCTTCCCACAGACAGGACATCACATACCACAGCCTTTGATGAACCAGTTGTGGACCATTGGTTGGAACGGAAAATAGCACAAACTGCAAATGTCTCCACTGAGAAGGATCGATCGGTTGACCCAAACCTTCACAGGTGGACACTCTACTGCCTGAACTACGTCCAGCTCCCCATAACAGATTATAGAGTACATATATCAAGTATTCTACTAAAACTTAGTGTTTTAGCACTGCTATGTTCTGCACTCATCCTAAATGAAGTTAAATGGAGTTAGTGATTTACCAAAGTGCTTCACAACATATATTAAGCAGTTATTGCCTGGTATGGGAAGTATATGCAGGTATTGCAGGTATAGCAATACCTCAGGGAGTTTGATGCCCCTGCCTTGCAGAGTTGTAAACCACTGCCTTGTGGTACAGGTCCTTGACAGAACCAAAGGCTAAGGGAGCAAACCCTAAACAGAAAACCATGTCACTGTGGCAGCATTAAGGGCGGTTGATGTATGGAACTCCCAACATCTCCCGACCAGCCACTGCAGGGACAAATAGTTTTGCGCCTGTCTTGACATGTTCTTGCCGGTGTGAAAACTCTATTTGCTCCCCGAGAGAGTGCCGCTGGTAACTTACAAAAGCCAGCAGCACTTCAACACTTTTGCAGGCAGCTTTCACGAAATGTACTCGAACGGATGGGGCTGCCCTCTCTGGAAGATCTTCTGATAAAAAAGGAATCTCCGGTGGACTGGACACCTCTCATGAGGATGTCATCAGACAGGCTACCAAAGCAGATCCTCTATTCTTAACTGTCTTCTTGTTACAGAAAGAGAGGGCGCCCTCATCTCCGGTTCAAGGATACAATCAAGAGAAACCTAAAGCTGAGAGACATTAAGACCGACTCATGGATGCAACTCTCACAGCAGAGAGCTAAATGGAGAGTGGCAGTCAAGTAATGAAAGCAGTCTTTGTCGCATCACGACTGACAGCATGATGATGATGATGGGAAGTGTGGCCTGGCGCATTGGGAATGAGTATCGACCTCGGCAATGCTCCCTTTGATATGCATTCCACAGGGCTTAGGAACTCAAATTCAAAATAAGGATGACAAAATGGGCGCCGTGGCCGAATCGGTAGAGTGCAGGCCTCCCGTATGGGAGATCGGGAGTTCAATTCCCGGTCGCATCAAACCAATGACTTAACAAATTGATACTTGTCGCTTCATAGCTCGGCCCTCAGCAGTAATGAGATAGGGCAAGAACTGTTTAGCTCAGTGTCAGGATATTGTGACTCAGTTTAAGATCGGGTCATGGTGATGGTGGCCCGATTTCCCAGTGTGGCTGCACTATAAAGTCACCATGAGTGTGTGTGCACTGTCACAAGTTGGTACCCATCCTGACATGACCTTATATGGTGCCAGGACTAAAACAATCAAACATCAGAATGACAAGCACATTACTTCAGTGTTCAAATCTTACTCATTTTTTGGATAGCATTAGTAGAAATGTACATTTGAAAGCATTTTCAACAAATAACTAGAATACCCATAAGTGAACCTATGCTGATCAATCTAATATCACTTCTATCAGACTAGTGAGGGGAAATGGCATTTTAATTTGTAGTGGATATCTCCATAGTGAAGGCATTATCAACATTATGGATTAATGTGATCTAAAATTCTCTTTTCTCTTGTGGAAAAATACTGATATAAATATCAATGGTCACGTGGAAATGAATATTTTATTATTATTATCATTTATTATTATTATTATAAAGAGCCCTCCAGCTCATTAGAACTTATACACATCAACAAAATAGCTGATTTAGATGATAGCATCCCCTCCTTTCCGCCCCCCCCCCACACACACACAGAGTTTTCAAAGGGCCACCAACTTGGCCAGTTGGTCGATCCGGAAGCGGTGTGTAGGTGCCATTGCACAACATCTGTCACTCCCCAAAGCTGCAACCTACCGGACACAGGTGTGGTTCACTTGGAATAGACCCATGTAAAGGGATTTGGAGGGAGGGGAGGGGGGCAGGCACTGGCCTGGTTAATGGACATCTGATCCTGCTAAGGGTGGGGTGGAAGCTATCTGCATCAATCCAGAAGCTGATGCAGTGTGCATGGCCTACATAGGGGTCGCACCCACAGTGGTTGGGTGGTTATTGGAGTTTTACGTCCTGGCAACATCTACGGTCATATGCCACAGTGGTAGCCATAGGCAATGATCAGTGTGTGTGGTCGTGTACTGATGGAACAGTTTGTTTGTTGTTGTTTTACGTCCTAGCAACATCTAACGTCATATCAGGATGGTACGTGGAACCCTGATGACTTGCACACAGCGGGTGCAGGGGGGGTTACTATTGTGACATTCGATGGTGCTAGGACGTAAAGCAACAACAAACAAACCAAGCACCTGGCTACGTGGTGGCAAGAATACATTTATTAAAGTCATTGGTTTGACGCGATCCAGGTTCGAAACCACGACCTCCTGCATGGGAAGCCAGCCAGTGCTCTTACCAATTTAACCACCGCCTCTTGTTCATCATGTCTATACAAGTTGTATGTACAAAGTGAAGCCAGCCGGTGCTCTTACCGATTTAACCACCGCCTCTTGTTCATCATGTCTATACAAGTTATATGTACAGAGTGAAGCCAGCAGGTGCTCTTACCAATTTAAACACCGCCTCTTGTTCATCATGTCTATACAAGTTGTATGTACAGAGTGAAGCCAGCAGGTGCTCTTACCGATTTAACCACCGCCTCTTGTTCATCATGTCTATACAAGTTGTATGTACAGAGTGAAGCCAGCAGGTGCTCTTACCGATTTAACCACCGCCTCTTGTTGATCATGTCTATACAAGTTGTATGTACAGAGTGAAGCCAGCAGGTGCTCTTACCGATCTAACCACCGCCTCTTGTTCATCATGTCTATACAAGTTGTATGTACAGAATGAAGCCAGCAGGTGCTCTTACCGATTTCACCACCGTCTCTTGTTCATCATGTCTATACAAGTTGTATGTACAGAGTGAAGCCAGCAGGCTGCTAGTTTATGCTATGCTATGCTGTGCTATACTATATTATCCTATACTATACTGTGCTATGCTATTATATGCTATGCTATACTATACTATAATATACTATACTATTCTGTACTAGGCTATGCTATAATATATTATACTATACTATGATGTACTATGCTATGCTATACTATATTATACTATACTATGCTGCCTTGTGGTACAGGTTCTTGACAGAACCGAAGGCTAAGGGAGCAAACCCTAAACAGAAAACCATGTCACTGTGGCAGCATTAAGGGCGGTTGATGTATGGAAATCCCAACATCTCCCAACCAGCCACTGCAGGGACAAATAGTTTTGCGCCTGTCTTGACATGTTCTTGCCGGTGTGAAACCTCTATTTGCTCCCTGAGAGAGTGCCGCTGGTAACTTGCAAAAGCCAGCAGCACTTCCAACACTTTTGCAGGCAGCTTTCATGAAATGTTGGAGAGCGGCGGTCAAGTAATGAAAGCAGTCTTTGTCGCATCGCGACTGACAGCATGATGATGATGATGCTGCACTATGCTTTGCTATACTATATTATACTATACTATATTGTACTATACTATATTATACTGTACTATGCTATACCGTACTATGCTATGCTATACTGTGCTATCCTATACTGTACTATGCTGTACTGTGCTATGCTATGCTATACCGTGCTATGCTATACTGTACTATACTATATTCTACTATATTATACTGCACTATATTATGCTATACTATACTATACTATACTACAGTGCACTCTTCTGTATTAAGTGATACTACATCTGGGCTGTGCACGTATGCCTGTGCTGTGGGTCACATAAAATACACCTGATTCACCCCATTAAAGTTGCATAGTCCGATGGTTTTGAATTTTCTGGTATAAATACATTCGATTGATCTTCATAATCTACTTTATTTTAGATTGAAATACGTTTTTTGTTTAAATGACTAACTTTGGAGATATATGAAGCATAAACATGGAAATTAATTTTGGTAAGCATGCCAAAACTCTGACACCATAGGCATTTACAATAACAGGTTCTATTAATTTGACTCAGTATGCCGTTCTATGTGGCATCAAATGCTTCATAAGTTTATCAGTATCTAAGTTAGATATGTAGAATCAAATCTAGGTGATTGTTTTGATTTTGGAAATGTTATGCTTCATCGGACTATGTAGCTTTAAGCAAAGCTCGTTAAGATGACGCTATCAGACTCCATTTATCTGTTTTGTTTTGTTTGTTTTGTTGTTGTTTTACGTCCTAGCAACATCTAAGGTCATATCAGGACGGGCCATTTATCAATAAGGGCTAGTCATGACCGCTTCAAGGAAATGAAGACAACATCCTGGAAATTGGGCCCTGCGACACTCAGTCTATTTATCGCATTGATTAGTGGACGGCGTCTAGGGTAGGTGGCGGTGGCGGTGGCGGTGCCTAATTATATGGACTGGACGCGGTGGCAAAATCGATAGAGCGCAGTCCTCCCGTGCCATACGTCGTGAGTTCAATTCCCAGTCCAGTCAAACCAATGACTTACAAAATTGATACTTGTCACTTCCTAGCTTGACGTTCAGTTTTATTATTACAAGGCAAGGACTGGTTGGCTCGGTTTGTTTGTTTGTTTTGTTCGTGTTTTACGTCCTAACAACATCTAAGGTCATATCAGGACGGTTACCGACTTGTGACAGTGCGCACTCATGGCGACTATATAATGCTGCCCCACCGGGAAAGCAGGCTGCCAACACCATGACCTGATATCCCACTCAGTCACACTATCCTGACACTGAGCCAACCAGTCCTTTCCCGGTCCTAATAATGCCGAGCACTTGGCTAGGAAGTGACGAGTATACATTTTTAAGTCATTGGTTTGACTCGACCAGAGTGCGTACTCATAAGTTCGAATCCCACGATCTACCAAAACGGGAGACGGACGCTCAACTCGTTTGGCCATTCTGTCTGGTAGGTATCCCAATGGGGATACCTACCAGAATAAAAGTTGAAAAAAAAAAAGAAAAAAAAAGAAAAAAGTTTATTATTGGGGGGAAGATGTAGTATATGATATGTACAGAGCGCTGAACGGTACCAGCGCCGGTAGACACGCATGCGCGTGCGCAGGAAGTTGATGTGGTAACTGAAGAACAATAAACTAGCACTTGCTACTTGAACCTGGAAGCAGTCACATCGTCTCTTCGTTACAGTACTATGCAGTTATGTATGCATACTGTGAAAAATCACTCCCCATTCTACTGTGCCTTTGTTTGTTGGGGCTTTATGTCCTAGCAATATTTATGGTCATATCAGGATGGGTACCGACTTGTGACAATGCACACTCATGGTGACTTTTATAGTGCCTCCCCACTGGGAGACCAGGCTGCTGATACCATGACCCGATATCTCACTCAGTCACATAATCCTGACACTGACCTACCCAGTCTTTGTCCCATTCTAATAATGCCAAGTGCCAAACTAGGTAGCAACACGTATACATTTTGTAAGTCATTGGTTTGACGCGGCCGGATTTCGAACCCCTGACCTTCCACACAGGAATCCAAAGCTGTTATCGATTCAGCCACCGCGCCTGTTAATGACAAATGAAGCACTCTGATTTATATATGTTGTTTGTTTGTTGTTGTTTTACGTCCTAGCAACATCTAAGGTCATATCAGGGCGGGGATTTATATATAGATTCAGCTGTGAATATGTTACTATTGTTAATACATTATGAAGCCTAAAGCCCCTGTCACACTTCACTGGATCAAGGAAATCGATTGAAACGGAACAAAGTCCGTTGATATCTGGCAAATTTCGGTTTGTGTCCCTTGCATATCCGTTGATATCGTTTGATATCCATTGATATCCGGCTCGATCCGTTACCAGTTTTGAGCATGCACAAAACTTGTAATGGATTGCACCGGACTGATGTATGCGGTTATTATCCATTACTGTCCATTCCCTGTCCATTCCCTGTCCATTCCCGTCCGTTACCCATCTATTCCCGTCCATTACCGTCCGTTACTGTCTGTTCCCGTCCATTACATATCCATTACACGTCCGTTGCCGTTCATTATAGTTCTTTTTGTATACTGAATTGTCTGTTGATCGTTAGATATCTTATCAACCATTACCGTCCGTTACGATCTGTTACTGTCCGTTACCGTCCGTTACCGTCCGTTACCGTCCGTTACATAATCGATACATTTCAAGTCCGAATCACACCGGATTAGAATATTTTTGTCCAGGTCTGCCCGTATCCTCACTCCGGTAAAGTGTGACAGGGCCTTAATGGCTTGTGCAAGAGGAAGGATTGTTAATTATAATGACTAAAGTGGTTTGTGTGCAGGCTCACCGCGTTGCGCATGCGCTAAGTGGCATAATGGAAGCTGTTTAAGATGTGTCAAAGGGTATCAATGCATGGCCACTTGTTGGCAGCTCACCTAATATTAATAATAACCTAGACTTAAAGCTACACTGTCCGGCACTTAAAGCTGCACTGTCCGATGAAAGCATCACATTTTCTAAACCAAAAATACCTAGATTTGATCCGAAATACCTGAATTAAATAATGGTGCATTTATTGAAGCTGCATAGTCCGGTTGTATGCGGGTAATGCAGTACCTCGGATACCTTAAGTGCTAAAATACCTCAGGGAGGTTGATGCCCCTGCCTTGCAAAGTTGTAAACCACTGCCTTGTGGTACAAGTTCTGGTTCTTGATAGAATCAAAGGCTAAGGGAGCAAACCCTACCAGAAAACCATGGTATTGTGGCAGCATTAAGGGCAGTGATGAATGGAACTCCCGACATCTCCCGAACAGCCACTGTAGGGACAAATAGTTTGCACCCGTCTTGACATGTTCTTGCCGGTGTGAAACCTCTATTTGCTCCCTGAGAGAGTGCCGCTAGTAACTTGCAAAAGCGAGCAGCGCTTCAACACTTTGCAAGCAGCTTTTATGAAGTTTACAACTGCACAAAGCGGCGGTTAAGTAATGAAAGCAGTCTTTGTCGCATTGCAACTGACAGCATGATGATGATGACGATGATGATAATCCGATGAAAACATCACATTTTCAAAACCAAAGCAATTACCTAGCTTTGATTCTACATATTTAACTTAGATACTGGTCCACTTATTAAACATTTCTTGCCAAATAGAAGGGAATACTGAGGCAAATTAATAGAACCTATTACTACTGAAGCCTATGGTGTCAGAATGTTGGCATCCTTACCTAAATTAATTTGGCATGTTTGCATTTCAAATAAGTTACTTCAAACTAAACTAAGGCAGACTATAATGATCACCCTAGTATGTTTATCTGAGAAAATGCCAGAAACTCAAAACCATCGGATTATACGACTTTAGCCAATTATTGCTGCATATAAGGGAATAAGTCAATCTAATCAAACCTGTTATTGCTGAAGCCTAATGGTGTCAGAATCTCTATCAGTTTATGTGGATATCAACACTAATTTAACAGGTTTTCATTACAAATATCTTAAAATTAGTATGTAAAATACTAGTGACTTTAATACCCCTGTCACACTACAACGTAATGAGCCAACGTGAGCCTAACGTGGTGATATTTCGTCATTACGTTGATGTACGTTGGATTACGTTATGATGACGTCATAATGACGTTAGAGTGACGTCGAGCTACGTCACATTACGTTGTGTTACGTCGAGATACGTCGAGGTTTTGGACATGTTCAAAAGTTTCGACGTAGGTCGAACGTAAGGGTTTACGTTCGCCGTACGTTCTGTTCACGTTCAGCGAACGTCAATGACGTTAAACGGACGTTATTCCAACGCTCCTCACTACGTTCAACTACGTTCCACTACGTTGACCCCCATTAAACCAAGTGCAAATGCCCACGGGGCGTAATGGGAACGTCAGGACAACGTCAGGAGAACGTCAGGAGGACGTCAGGAGAACGTGCATTCAACGTACGTTCAACGTCTCATGACGTAGCTAACGTCACGTAACGTTCTTCTGACGATGGAATAACGTTCATAACGTTCCGTCAGCGTCATTACGTTCACCTCTCTCGTCGAACGACGGTATCACTACGCTTTACCGACGTTACTCTCTCGTCCACTACGCTGCATCCACGTTCAACTTCTGCCCAAATTTGCATACTACGCCGAGAAGTTCAACGTTCTTCACGTTCTCCCTACGTTGATGTCGTTACGTCGTAGTGTGACAGCCCCATTAAGTAACGTAAAGCAGATTATATCGAACAACCCAATAGGCCAATATATATATATATATAAATATATATATATATATATATATCTTTAATGGCAGAAACTCAAAACCATCGGTTTATGCAACTTTAATAGAGCAACTAGAGGAGCCAATCATAGGCACTATGCAATAAATCCACAGTGTTACCTAATTACAACCTGGACTTGGGTAGGGGGGGGGGGCATCTCTCATTCTTTTGCCATGCTATAGGCAGTATCTATGTAATTGGCCAACATACAAATACCATTAATTATTCCAAATATATTACATATATTTTAATATGAAACAAAATTGACATTCCGTTCTAATACTACAAATTATTCAAAGTTCTCTAATCGTCTGTTATCAAGTTAACACTAAAGACGCAAATAATACAGAATTCTCTGTTCACATTTATGTATATAAAGAGGTCAGGTGCCAAAACCAAAAAACGCCATCCAGGCTGAAATGTAACCAGGAATAACACATTTGAGCTGAAGCTGCCATCATTGCGATAATCAAATCCGTTTATTTCCGCAGAAGCTGCCACATCCCCTATGTAATAATAATACCCTACTCAATATGAAATCAGTATATTTGAACTATTCTAAGTCTATTTTTCGGATATCATCTAAAATGGATTTGTTGGGTTTTCTCCCTGAACCCTCCATATTATAAACACCTCCAAACGGCTCCTTCACAAACACAGGTTGGCCAAGCCGTATTGCAATCCCATGAATATAATATATACAAGTCTGAAGCCCCGGTCAGATACACGTTAGTGAACGTAGTTGAACGTCGTTAGAATAACGTGGGTGAAACGTGCTGTCACTACATTCAAATACGTTAAGGCATGGCAGGTTTTGGTTGATGACCCATATAATGGTACAGATAAATACAGTACGGTACGGATCCCGGTATGTTGTGGTACAGATCCGAGTACGTCCAATTACATTCAACTATATTCAACTACGTTCAACTCCGTTACCCTCCACTACGTTCAACTATGCTCAACTTCGTCCACTAACAGCTATGTGACCACGGCAGAACGGCCAAGGTTTTGTGTGGGTCATAGTACGCTAAGGTATGCTAGAGTACATTAAGAAGTACGCTAGAGTAACCTAGAGTATGTTATCATCACGGAGGCTACGTCTGTTATTATCATGTTATCATCATGGAGAAGTACGGATGCCGGTACAGTGCACTACGTCCTGGCAATGTTCAACTACGTTCAACTACGTTAGCCTCCACTATGTTCAACTACGTTCACTAACGTGTATGTGACCGGGCCTTTACTATAGCATAATAAACTACACGGCTGGCAGGCGAGACCCTGCACTAGACCCGGGGGTAAAAGGGGGTGGAGGGGTGCGGGGTGGGGGTAGGGGAGAGTAGGTGGGCAGGAGGTAGTAGGGGGTTAGGTGGGTTGACAGCGGTTGAGGGGTGCATGGTGGATTTTAGGGTTGGGTGGTTGTTGGAGTTTTACGTCTTGGCAACATCTAAGGTCATATCCGGACGGGTACTGACTGGTTGGTTGGTTGTTGGAGTTTTACATCCTTGCAACATCTAAGGTCATATCAGGACAGGTACGGATATGAGACAGTGCGCACTCATGGGGACGTTATAGTGCTGCCCCACTGGGAGTGGGAGACCAACCCACCAGCACCATGACCTGATATCCCACTCAGTCACATTATCCTGCCACTGAGCCAACCAGTCCTCGCCCCATCCCAATAATGCCGAGCGCCTGGCATTGGGTTGACTCGACGAGGGTTTGAACGCATGTGTTCGAATCCCACGATCTACCAAAACTGGATACGGGCTCTCAACGCGTTCGGTAGTAAGATTGTATTTTCTATGCATTGTGGTTGGATGGGGAGGTGGAGGAGGAGGTTTTACAGCGGTTGGGGGAGTGGGGTTGTGCAGGGCGGATTTAGGGTGGATTGCCAACAGCCCCATATTAGGGCTCTCCCCGGAGGCTACTCTACTGGAGTTTGGTGACCACCCTGAGCTGGCCGAGTGGATTTAAGTACTTCCGGTTCACAGACAACTCTATGCGCCCCGAAGAAGATGTATTCACGGGTTATTCGGGAGAGGAGCATCTGTTCAGTTGGGTAGGAGGTATAGAGAACGGCATCAAGAAGGTGATGGGCGAGTAGGTATAGACAGCGCCATCAAGAAGGGGATGAGCGATTAATCTCCTCCTCCACTTCTTTTGCATTTCTTTCGTGACTTATTGGATGCGTTACTTAGATATGTCATTCTTTTTACAAGCTAACACTGTGGGAGTGTATACACATTAATAAATTCATACATACATACATTCATACATACACTCACTCACTTACGCACTCCTGTCCTGATATGATCTTAGGTGTTGCCAGGACATAAAACTCCAAGAACCAACTTACTTACGCACATGCACACATTTATTTACTTACATCCACACCGGGCACGGTGGCAGAATCAGTAGAGCACAAACCTCCCATGTGGGAGATCGGGAGTTCAATTCCCGGTCTCGTCAATCCAATGACTTACACTCTGCATTAATAGACTAAAACAATGACTGGTTTAGCTCAGTGTCCGAATAATCTGACTGAGTAGGATATTGGGTCATGGTGTTGGTGGCCTGATTTCCCAATGGGACAGCACTATAAAATTGCCATGAGTGCACACTGTCACAAGTCAGTACCCATCCTGATATGACCTTAGATTTTGCCAGGATGTAAAACTCCAACATCCAACCAACTCTTACATCCAACGATGAATAAATACTATATGTATATGCTAGATACAACCGTTAAGACCAGTGTCTTTGCGTTTGGAGCATCTGTATTCTCATGAATAAATCATTTAGACCATACCATAAAAACAAAGCTACTCGCGAATAATATTTAAAAAAAGAACTATTCTAAATTCAAATCAAAATACAGCTTATACTTGCAACCTCCATCTATAGCTGTGCTGCAATTTGTGTGTGTGTGTGACGCGCGTGTGGGTGGGTGGGTTTATGTGTGAGAGTTCGGGTGTGTGGGTGGGTAGAATGGACGAGCGAGTCTGGCTGGGAAAGCCAGAGCCGCCTGGCGGTACCATATGGCCACACAGGTGATTTGTGTGGGGTGCCTGTCACCTAGCCAAGTCATCTGATCACGCGTGGATCTCCCAATATTACCCTCCCGCTTCCATCCCCTCCCCTCCTCCCCTCCTCCCTGCTCCACCTTCTCCCCTCCTCCGGTACTCCCCTCCTCCCCTCCTCCCCAATTCTCCCGCTCCCCACCCCACCCCTCCACATTTCCCCCTCCACATCCTCCTCCTCCCCCTCCTCCTCTGCTCCCCCCCTCTGCTCCCCTCCCCCTCCCCCTCCTCCCCTCCCCCCTCTCCTCTCACCCCTCCTGCTCTCCTCTCCTCGTTCCCTCCTCAGTCCTCCCACCCCTCCTCTCTCTCCTCCTCACTCTCCCCCTCTCCTTCCTCTCCTCCCCCCTCTCCTCCTTCTCCTACCTCTCTTCCCTCTCTTCCCTCTGCTTCCTCTCCTCCCCGCTCTCATCCCCTCCCCTCCTCCTTCTCCTTCCTCTCCTCCTTCTCCTCCCTCTCCACCCTCTCCTCCCTCTCCTCCCTCTCCCCTTTCTTCTACCCCTTCTGCTTCCACTACCCCCGCCCTCCTCCTCCTCCTCCTCCCTCTCTCCCCCACCCCTCCTCCCCCATCCCTCCTTCTCCCTCTCCCAATCCCTCTCCCCTCCCTCTCCCCTCCCTCCCCCTCCTTCTCTCCCCCCCCCTCCCCCTCCTCCCCCCTCCTCCCCCCACTCACTCCTCCCTCCCTGCCTCCACTAACCGCCACCATCACGTGACCCACCACTCATGCCTTTATCGCAGCCTATCATTGATTATCAGACACGATCCAGACCTAGCCCACTCAACCACTGCCACACCGACTCCCATATCGGTCTCCACAGTCCTCTACCGCCCCTCCCCCACTACCGGCCCCCTCCCGCCCCCTCCCGCCCCCTCCTGCCCCGTTCCAGCCCCGTTCCGGCCCCATACCGCCCCCCCCCCTACCGCCTCCCTACCGCCCCCTCCGGCCCCTTCCCGGTCCCTACCGCCCCCTACCGCCCACTACCGCCCCCCCCCCTACCGGCCCCAACCGGCCCCTACCGCCCCCTACCGGCCCCCTACTGGCCCCCTACCGGCCCATAGCGGTCCCCTACCGCCCCACTACCCGCCCCACTACCCGCCCCCTACCGGCCCCCTACCGCCCCCCACCCCCCCACTACCGGCCCCCTCCCGCCCCCTCCCGCCCCCTCCTGCCCCCCTCCCGCCCCGTTCCAGCCCCGTTCCGGCCCCATACCGCCCCCTACCGGCTCCCTACCGCCCCCTCCGGCCCCTTCCCGGTCCCTACCGCCCCCTACCGCCCACTACCGCCCCCCTACCGGCCCCAACCGGCCCCTACCGCCCCCTACCGGCCCCCTACTGGCCCCCTACCGGCCCATAGCGGTCCCCTACCGCCCCACTACCCGCCCCACTACCCGCCCCCTACCGGCCCTCTACCGCCCCCCCCCCTACCGGACCCCTACCGGCCCCCGTACCGGCCCCCGTACCGGCCCCCTACCGGCCCCTTACCGGCCTCCTACCGACACCCTCCTAAATTCCTCCCGGATTCCCATACCGCCCCCTCCATCCCAGCCTCTACCGCCACCTACTCGTACTTTCACTTCTGTCTACCCCCAGTTCAACACTCATTTAGCAACACCCACACCAACACCCACTTAACATCTAGAAAAATGCCATTTCATACCAACCTATTCACGCACACTATGCATCACCCACTCCACCCCCCAAACACTCACTCCACCCCCAGTCAAACATTCACTCCACGCCACGTCAAACACTCACTCCACACCCAAATCAACACCCACTTCCCACCCAGTATGCAACACCTGGGAACACAGCATTTCAAATTCATTCCAACACCCACCTCAACACCCACCACACCACCCACCTCAACACACACCTCAACACCCACCTCAACACACACCTCAACACCCATTTCAACACCCACCTCAACACACACCTCAACACACACCTCAACACCCATTTCAACACCCACCTCAACACCCACCTCAACGCCCACCTCAACACCCACCTCAACACACACCTCAACACCCATTTCAACACCCACCTCAACACCCACCTCAACACACAACTCAACACACACCTCAACACACACCTCAACACACACCGCAACACACACCGCAACACCCATTTCAACACCAAGTCCAACACCCACTTCACGCCTAGTCCAACACCACCCTCCCCTTCCACCCCGCACCCGGTCACACTCCCCCCCCCCCCCCACCCCCGACAGGCACACCCCGCTCCACTCCCCCTCCCCTCCCCCTCCCCTCCCCCCTTCACCCTCCCCTCTCCCCCTCCCTCCCCCCTCACCTCCTATCTCTCTCCCACCCCCCTCCCGCACCCCCTCCCCATCCACACACCCCTCTTCCTCCCCCTCCCCATCCCAAGCACGCCAAACCCCCAACCCCAGCCCCTCCCCCTCCCTCTCCCCCTCCCTTCCCTCTCCCCCTTCCTATCCCATACCAGGCACACCCCACCCCCGCCCCCTGGCGGCCGGCGCCCAGCTGATGACCGCTGCCCTATCTTGTTTCTCGTCCGCAGGCGGATTAGCAATTTGCTGACGCGGGGAGGGGAAAGGTTGCGAAGATACATCTCTATTACATGGGCCCCGACGTGCCGTGTATGTGCCAGCCTTCACCAATTTCACACCCACCCTGCACTACGCATGCGCGGGCCTATGCGCGTGTGTGTGGGGAGGGGGGAGTTGTGTGGTTGGTTGTTGGAGTTTTAAATCCTTGCAACATCTAAGGTCATATTTTGATGGGTACTGACTTGTGACAGTGCACACTCATGGTGACTTTATAGTGCTGCCACATTGGGAAATCAGGCCGCCATTACCATGATCCAATATCCCACTCAGTCACATTATCGTGACACTGAGCTATCCTATTAATGCTGAGCGCCAGGCTAGGAATCGACAGGTATCAATTTTAAAGTCATTGGTTTGACTCGACCGAGAACCGAAGTACCGACCTTCCACACGCAAGGCCCGCGTTCTACCGATTAGGCCACTGCGTTCGGTTGGGGGGGTTAGAGATGATAGTGTTGGTGTTGGTGCGTGGTGCGTGGTGCGTGGTGCGTGGTGCGTGGTGCGCGGTGCGCGGTGCGTGGTACGTGGTGCGTGGTACGTGGTGCGTGGTGCGTGGTGCGTGGTGCGTGGTGCGCGGTGCGTGGTACGTGGTGCGTGGTACGTGGTGCGTGGTGCGTGGTGCGTGGTGCGTGGTGCGCGGTGCGCGGTGCGTGGTGCGTGGTACGTGGTGCGTGGTACGTGGTGCGTGGTGCGTGGTGCGTGGTGCGTGGTGCGTGATGCGTGGTGCGTGGTGCGGCGTGCGTGGTGTGTGGTGTGTGGTGCGTGGTGCGTGGTGCGTGGTGCGTGGTGCGTGGTGCGTGGTGCGTGGTGTGTGGTGTGTCTTGTGTCGTGCGTGGTGCGTGGTGCGTGGTGCGTGGTGTGTGGTGTGTGGTGCGTGGTGCGTGGTGTGTGGTGTGTGTTGTGTGGTGCGTGGTGCGTGGTGCGTGGTGCGTGGTGCATGGTGCGTGGTGCGTGGTGCGTGGTGTGTGTTGTGTGGTGGATGGTGAGTGGTGGCTGGTGTGTGGTATGTGGTGCGTAGTGCGTGGTGCGTGGTGCATGGTGCATGGCGTGTGGTGTGCAGTGCATGGTGTGTGGTGCATGATTTGTGGTGCGTGGTGCATGGCGTGTGGTGCGTGGTGCGTGGTGCATGGTGTGCCATGCGTGGTGCGTGGTGCATGGTGCGTGGTGCGTGGTGCGTGGTGCGTGGTGCGTGATTGCGCCTGCCAACTATATAAGGACATGCCCACGAGTAAACACAATTATAAAAAAAGACTTATTTTCGAGTGGACAGTCTAAAACGCACGTTCTCATTTGGTCATCTCGGGTAGCAACGGTGTAAATAAGGGGTATAACTGCGGAGGGGGTGGGGGCGAGCAGAATAATAATAAAAGTAAAAAATAAATAAGTGAATATATTTTTACTATGCCTGGTTTTGACAGGTTTCATGATGTAAGGCTTTCCAGGAAACACAATTTCTTACAATATGCCACATTGCCAGTGTCACAGCAATGTTTTAATATCGCGAAAGCAATGTTGTTAAAAAAACAGGGTCCGTACTGGCCTGGGAGGTATTGAAAAGTCGCAAACTTCATTTGCTTCTATTTAAGGCCTTGAAAAGCCTTGAATTTAACCTATTTTTGGTAATTACTAAATTAGTCTTGAAAAGTATGGAAATCCATTAAACTGTCCCCACTGATCTAAATTAGTCTGAAATCAGAATTCACCATTGTTTTCCCTCCCCTGAAATCCAAATGAAAATAGTCTTGAATTCCTATAAAAAACAAGCTTGAATAGCCTTCAAATAGCTTTGAATTCCATATATTCACATGTATATGGAAGTAAGAACATAGAGTATCCAACTTGGTAACTAAGGACCAATGTGGTAACTAAGGATCAATATGCTAACTAAGGATCAATGTGGCAACTAAGGAGCAATGCCAGGTCAGCCAGTTTGTGGGGAAAAACCTTCACAAAAACATTTCAACCCAATGTAAAATATTCTGATTTACGATGTTAGGGGAATGCAAATGTTCTATTATGAAAAAGGTATACATGACCAAAGTGCGTGTATGTATATATATGTAAGTGCTGGTGGTGCCTGAGTGGAATGTAAATAGACGTAAGGCTTTGACTCAACTCTCCTCCTTTCTCTTTCCTAGACTCTACCCTTTTTCTCTCTCCAGGCATACTTCTCTCCTTGACCAAGGGAGTTGTGTGCTTGGGTTTGGCCCTTTACCTTTAGGTTTCTCTCACTTTGTTCTCATTGCTGGAACCTCTGGACCCATCTTTACCCGCCCTTCCTGGGAAACCCTTGCTGCTGTCTGCTGGATACAAGTGCTGTGCTACCGCCGGACCGGAGATTCTGGACTACCCCAACGACTTGTCGTTTAATAGTTGTAAAGACATCCCCCAGCTTCTCCAACCGTCCCACCAGTAGATTATTCTTCAACCAAAGATTGGCCCGATTTATCGGAGCCTCTCTATAATGTTGCAGTTCTGCAACTGGTAACCGTCATAAGGTTACAAACAACCCAGTATCTCTCTCTATTGCTTGGACTCTCTCTTCTCACACTCTTACTTTGCTTTACTTTCTCGCTTTCTCTCCATCTGTATTGTTTTTCAACTTAGCCTACTTACATAGCCACAGACTCGAACACGCAACCCTACACCAATATCATTTCGTGGTTCTCAGTGAAGACAACAATGAAAGAGAACAAATTACTTGACAGTTTGTAGGGGTTTTATGTCCCAGCAACGTCTAAGGTTTTTGCTATGTAGTCATTGCCTGTGATCGGCTCTCACTTAGGTTCTGCGCCATCCCATCATGCATTGCGCTCTGTGAAAACAGTACTGTTGAACAGGCCATCACAACAAATAGGCAAACTGTGCAAAATTGTTTACTTTTAATCAATTTTGTTGTTGTTTTTAGATGAAATTGTGTTGACTAAGGAGAGAGGCAGTCAGGAACAGGCTAATGTAACTGAGTGGGGTATTGGATCAGGGTACTGGTGGCGCGTTCTCCCCGTGGGGCAGCACTATAAAGTTGCAATGACTACGGACTGTCAAAAGTCCTGATGTGACATTTTTTTGTTTTTGTTATTTTTGGTCCATTAGTTGTTTAAGCAGGGGAAATTTCAGTCATAGATGACTGGTCTTCCTCATTCCACTGCTGGTCGATAGAAAGCCCGAGCCTACACTTTCACCGACCCAAGGGATTTTTAACCTCCCACACCACATAGACATGGTATGAGAGAAACCGGCTTTTGATGACGCTGTAAGTTATACACAGCGGTAGAAATCCAAATTGGCAGAGCTGGGGGCACAGGGAATCGAACCGCCGACCCACAGATTAGGAGTCTGACCTAGAAAAAAGTCAGACACTCTAACCACTCCGCCACAGAGCACAACAAACAAATAAACAGAACTATATAAAACAAGAATTCCTTTAACATCAGCTTCATGTTGGTAAAACATTCCATTTACATGTGATAGGACATGTTTACCCCGCACCTCACCACCACCACCAGCCCAATGTGCCAAAGACCCAGTGACAATAAAAAATGCACCCGTCCTGATTTGGTTTCTAAAGTGAAAGCCATTGCATGGATTCCAAATCAGTTTGCCATATTTTTGGGGGACCAGATTGAGTGATTGCTTTATTGAATAGATAAACCGTATGGGAGTTAACAAAAAAAGAAACTCCGGTACTTGCAAACGGATATCCTCAAATATTGACGTAATTTACGACGCGAACAAGCAGCTCATTGAATCGGGATTTTATTCAATAATAGTGCGTTACAGGACAGAATTGGTGGTAGGTCAATAGTATAGTGGTCAATAATGAGGTGGTGAGTTGCTCGTCTGGCTGCCGGGGTGGAAGTGACGTCTGGTGGGTCTCGAGGTGCGAGGATGGGTGGCGGTGATGTCAGAGATCTCGCGAGAGACTCGAGCCCGCAGGAAATCGGGTAGGGGTTTTGGGTTTTGATTCGAACCCAGGTGGCGCCACAGGAGAGACTCCTTGTTCGCGCGCAAATGAACCATTCACACACAATCTCTTAGAAAACAAAGACATCTGTTTTTATGTTCCTAGTAATGCACACCCTGGGTGTCCGAAGACACTTTCGTTTCCCACACTGCCTGCTGATCTATGTAATTGGTTGTTGGAGTTTTACGTCCTTGCAAAATCTAAGGTCATATCAGGAAGGATACCGATTTGTGACTGTGCGGTTGATGATCAGTGTATAGGGCTACCCCACTGGCAGACCATGACCTGATATCCCATTCAGTCACATTATCCTGAAACTGAGAAAACCATGCCCTATCCTAATAATGTTGAGCACCAGGATAGGAAGCGACAAGTATCAATTTTTAAGTCATTGGTTTGACTCAACCAGGGTTCGACCCCACTAACCCATGGGTTCCGATCCTCCAATCTCCCAAAACAGGAGACGGATGCTCAACTCATTGAGCCATCCCGCCTGGTCGAGAACTTTTTAAAGAAACTCCCGGTACTTGCAGACACATACCCTCAAATATTGACCTCAGTCACACACAATCTATTTATGAAACACAGATATCTGTTTTTAAGCTCCTAGTAATGCGCATCATGGATGTCCCGAGATGGGACACTTCCGTTTCCCACAGTGCATGCTGATCTATGGATGGACGGATGGACAGACGGCTCTGTGCAATCCCTGAGTTATCCCTTTGCATTAAGGTGTCAACAGAACAGTTTCTTCTCCCACACCATCTGGGCAGAAGGCCACTAGTGCCATGGGTATCATGAATGTGTGTCTTACATTAGCATATATTCATGTAGTTGGTTGGTTTTTCGTCCTTGCAACATCTAAGGTCATATCAGGAAGGATACCGACTTGTGACAGTGCGCACTGATGATGACTGTATATTGCTGTCCACTGGGAGACCAAATCACCAGAACGATAACCTGATATCCCACTCAGCCACATTATCCTGACACTGATCTAGCCAGTCCTTGCCCTATCCTAATAATGCTGGGCGCCAGGCTAGGAAGTGACAAGTATCAATTTTATAAGTCATTGGTTTGACTCGATCGGGAGGGCTGTGCTCAACCGGTTTGGCCACGGCACCCGGTTGTATATATTCAGAAAAGCACATATACACACATATACACATATATACACACATACACATAATTATATACACATATATATGTATATATACATATATACACCGATGTAATAGGTAGAGTGCAGGCTTCTCGTGCAGAAGGTCAGGCATCCAAAACCCCGCTGAGTCACACCAATGACTTACAAAATTGATACTTGTCACTACCTAGCCCGGTGTTTGGCATTACTAGGAGAGGGCAAGGACTGGTTAACTGAGTATCAGGATAATATGAGTAAGTGAGAAATCGAGTCATAGTGCCAAAGGCCTGGTCTCCGAGTGGGGCAGCACTATAAAGTCACCATGAGTGCGCAACTGTCACAAGTCCGTACCCATTCTGATATGACCTTCGATATTGCCAGGACATAAAATCCCAATAAAATAACACATATATAGAGCTATATGGCAGGAGAAGAACGGAAAGGGTGTATGTCTGTGGCTGAGTGGTTAGAGTGTCTGACATTTTTCTAGGTCGGACTCCAAATCTAAAGGTCTGTGGTTCAATTCCCTCTGCCTCCCGACCTCTGCCAATTTGGATTTCCACCGCTGTGTATAACTTACAGCGTCTTCAAAGGCCGGTTGCCCTCATACGATGTCTATTTGGTGTGGGAGGTTAAAATTCCCTTGGGTCGGTAAAAGTGTAGGCTCTGGCTTTCTATCGACAAACTGTGTAATGGTGAAAACAAGTCTATTCAGACTTATCCATGATAGGCAGTATACATCTTCAAGAACAACAAATCTCATTATTTATATTCCTATAATGCATTATACGTCACATATTGGATTAGTATTAGGTTCACCATCCTAGCAATATCTAACTCATGTAACATCTGATGTCATAGCAGAGGGCGCACCGGCTAGTAACGGTGCGACTTTTATACTGCTGCCCGACAGGAATACACTTCTGCTGGTTCCATGACCTGGCATCCAGCGTTATCATTAAACCGAGCCAACCAGTCCTTACCCGATCGAAATAAGGCAAGCATCAGAGTAAATGACGCATAATATATATATGCACATATAAGGAGTTTGGGTGAAAAACCCTGTGAACTCCAATCCCAAAATTGAAATAATCATTGAAATTAAACCTTCATAAGGTGGTTTTTTTTTGTATTCTTTTATTTATTTATGTTCATTGCTGGGTAACTATTTCATCGCAAGAAAAGTGGAATTAGTGAGAATTAAAATGACCTTCATGTACACATTTTTAATTTTTAATGAAATCTTTGGATTGGCATTTACGGGGTTTTGCGCCTGACCTCTTCATATATTCATATATGAGACTGTCTCAAAAGGTCCTAAGCAGTATGGGACAAAACTTTGTCCATAGTAATGATCAACACACTACCTACTTATACATTTGCTCAGGATAAACTGATTTGCTTTTTACTTGGTGTTTCATAATCCCAATAGAATACATATTGATTTGAAGCAAATGTCCTTGTGTTTTCAGTGTAACCGTTTCTGTGCTGTTTTGTGTCAATCGTTACTATGGACAAAAAACCGAAGAGCAGCACCTTTTGAGACAGGCTCATATATGCATATATATTCATTCACATTATATATATATATATATATTTATATATTCATCCCAAGGACGAGCTTGCCGCAGGGCGACATTCGAAATCAATATAAGGCCCGACTTGGCCGGAACTGACGCTGACAGACGCCCGTAGTCACGTGGTGCATTGCTGGCCACATTATTGGCTGTCCCGTGAGCGTGCTCAGCTCACGGCCTCGTCCCCATTGCCAGTATAACATATCCCACACACACCGGACATGGTGGCTGAATCCGTAGAGCGCACACCTCCCGTGCGGAAGGTTTGGGGGTTCAATTCCAGGTCGAGTCAAACCAATGACTTATCAAATTAATACTTGTCACGTCCTCCTAGCCAGGCGCCTGGCATTATTAGGATTGGACGAGGACAGGTTGGCTCAGTGTCAGGATAATGTGACTGAGTGGGATATTAAATCTGGTCTTCCAGTGGGACAGGACTAGGAAGTCACCATAAGTGTGCAATGTCACAAGTCGGTACCCATCCCGATATGACCTTAGATGTAGCCAGGACTTAAAGCTCCAAACCAACCAACAACAGCACCACTTATGCCTCTCTACACACAGCGCCACCTACATCGAATGACTTAAAAAATTGATACTTGTTGCTAACTAGCCAGGCGCTCGGCATTCCTAGGATAGGGCAATGACTGGTTAGCTTAAAATCAGGATAATGTGACTGAGAGGGTATCTGGTCATGATACTGGCATCCTGATCTTCCAGTGGGGCAGCACTATAAAGTAGTCTTGACTGCACACTGCTACAAGTAGGTACCCGCCCTTATATCACCATATATGTTGCCAGGACGTAAAGCCCACACCAACACTCACACCCATGGTCCAAACACCCGGCATTAATAACACTCACACTCACACACACTCACACTCACACTCACACCCACACTCATACTCATACTCACACTCACACCCACACTCACACCCACACTCACACTCACACTCACACCCACACCCACACTCACACCCACACTCACACTCACACCCACTCACTCACACTCACACTCACACTCACACCCACACGCACACCCACACTCACACTCACACTCACACTCACACCCACACTCACACTCACACTCACACTCACACCCACACTCACACCCACACTCACACTCACACCCACACTCACACTCACACTCACACCCACACTCACACTCACACTCACACTCACACTCACACCCACACGCACACCCACACTCACACTCACACCCACACCCACACTCACACTCACACTCACACTCACACTCACACTCACACCCACACTCACACCCACACTCACACTCACACTCACACTCGCACTCACACTCACACTCACACTCACACCCACACTTACACCCACACTCACACTCACACCCACACTCACACTCACACTCATACTCACACCTACACTCACACTCACACTCACACTCACACTCACACTCACCCTCACACTCACATTAACACTCACACTCACACTCACACTCACACCCACACTCACACTCACACTCACACTCACCCGCACACTCACACTCACACTCACACTCACCCTCACCCTCACACTCACACTCACACTCACACTCACACTCACCCCAAACTCCATAACACTCGCACCCACACTTACTCACACACACTCAACCCCACACGCATACTCACACTCACGCTTATGCTCACACCCACATCCCCACCCACATCCACACCCTTGCACCCACACTCACACCCACACTCACACCCACACTCACACCCACACTCACACCACCACTTGAACTCACAACCCACACTCACACCGATGACCCACACCCACACCCATATCCACACCCACACCCACATCCACACCCACATCCACACCCACACCCACACCCACATCCACACCCACATGAACATCCACACGCACTCGCCCAATAACACCTGCGCCCACACCTCACAGCTCACGACTAACCCACACCCACACCCACACCCACCCTCACTCATCCCCACACATAAACACCCGGTTCTCACACCGATACGGACACACCCACACCCACACCCGCACGGATACACCCACACCCACACCCACACTCACACCCACATCCGCATCGACGTCCGCAGTTCATCTGATATCCCTAGTCACCCCCTGGGGGTGGGAAGGGGTTGGGGATCTCGGAGAGGGGAGGGGAAGGAAGGGATCGTGGGTAGGGGAGGGGAGGGATGTGGCCTGGTGGGTGTGGCGGGTGAGGCGGCGGGAGGGGAGGGTTGCGGCCGGGTGGGTGTGGCGGGTGGGGCGGGCAAACACCGCCCGGGCACTTTGCGGAGCCACCCGGCCCCCGCGCGTTTTAGTGCCGTGAAAGACCCGTCGGCGCGGCCTGTACGCCGGGTAATCACGGCCCAAATTAAAACCGCAAATTGCTCGTGGGGGAGTCAATATGGCACCGTCCGTGCGTCACATTGCACCCTCATCACCCTCCCTCCCCTACTTCCCCCCTCCTTCCCTCTCTCCCTCCACCTCTCCTTCACTCCACTCTCCCCGGCCCTACTCTTCCCCCTCTCCCCCTCTCCCCCTCTCCCCCCGCCTCAGCCGACTAGTATGACCACCCCTCACCTCCAGCCCCCTCACTTCCCCCTCCCCTCCCGCGTCCCCTCCCTTCACCCTCCCTTCCCCCTCCCATTCTCCCCCGCCTCCCCCTCCTCCTACACCCCCCCCCCCCCTCCCACCCGGCCCCGGCACCACTAGGATTACGCGGCGCGTCCGGTCGGCCGTCCCGGCGCCGTTAATTTAATACGCAGCCCGGCACTACCGTCGATATAGATCGCTGCGGATTGAATCCGGAGCCCCGCCCGCCGCAGTCTGTCGGGCAAATTACAAAAGAATGACTTGTCTCGCCGCATACAAAGTAACAGCTGCAGGAGGGCGGCGGGAAGTGGGTGGGTGAGAGGTAGGGAGGGCGGTAGCTGGGAGGGTGGGAGAGGGTGGGAGAGGGTGGGAGAGGGTGGGAGAGGGTGGGAGAGGGTGGGAGAGGGTGGGAGAGGGTGGGAGAGGGTGGGAGAGGGTGGGAGGGGGAGGAATCAATGGTGTCAAGCCGGGTTGACTGCTGCAAACACAAACCAGACAGGCGATATGACTAGATATGGGGGGGGGGGGGGGTGCGGGAGGGGGGCTGCTCACGATAGGTGACAGCGTCAGGGTATGAGGTGGTGTGGTGGGTGTAAAGGAATGGTGGTGGGTGGTGAGTGGGTGGATGATGGTTGGTTGGTGGTAGATGGTGGTTGGTTGGTTGGTGGAAGTTTATGTCCTAGCAACATCTAAGGTACCGACTTGTGACCGTGTGCACTCATGGCGACTTTATAGTGCTGACCACTTGGAGACCAGGCCACCAGAACCATGACCTGTTATCCGACTCACTCACATTATCCTGACACTGAGCTAACCAGTCCTTGCCCTATCCTAATAATGCCGAGCGCATGGCTAGAAAGCGACAAGTATAAATCTTGTAAGTTATTTGTTCGACTCAAGTGGGAATTGAACTATACACCTTCCGCATGGGAGGCCTGTGCTCTACCGATTCGGCCACCGCGTCCGTTTAGGGCGTGCGGTGGTGGGTGGTGGGTGGTGGGTGGTGGGTGGTGATGAGATGTTGAGAGGGTGGGTGGTGTTTATGTGCGCGGTGCCAGGTTAGTTAATGGTGAGGAAGTGTGTGAGTGTGAGCGTGAAGTTGGGGTGATGTGCAGTACATAGGTGAGACTGAGAGTATGTGGCATGTAGATTGTTTATTTGTTGTGGTTTTGAATCCTATCATCATCGAATGTCATATCTAGACACGTACCGGCTTGTGGCAGTGTGAACTCATGGTGACTATATAGTGCTGCCCCACTGTGAAGACCAGGCTGCTGACACCATGACCCGATATACGGCTCAGTCACATTATCCGGATACTGAGCAAACCTATCATTCACCTATCCTATTAATGCTGATTTCCTAGCTAGGTAGTGACAAATCCTGTCATCAGACAGGATACCAAAGCAGATCCTCTATTCTCAACTGTCTTCTGGTTACAGAAAGAGAGGCCGCCCTCGTCTCCGGTTCAAGGATACCATCAAGAGAAACCTGAAGCTGAGAGACATTAAGACCGACTCATGGACGCAACTCTCACAGCAGAGAGCTAAATGGAGAGCGGCAGTCAAGTAATGAAAGAAGTCTTTGTCGCATCGTGAATGACAGCATGATGATGCTGATGATTGACAAATATAATTTGTTTAAGCCACTGCTTTGACTCGGCTTTGGTTTGAACTCACAACCTCCCACAAAGGAAGCCAGCCAGTCCTCTTACCGATTCGGCCATACTGTCCAGTATGGAATGTAATAAATGGAGATGTGATGCGGATGAGAAATCTGCTCTCTGTATGAAGTGTATGAATGTCTTGCTGGAATTAGGAAATGAATGAGTTTGATGTATTGCTTAATTTGGGGGAATTTAAGTCCTAGGAACATGTTCAGTCACCTTAAGACGGCTACCAATTTGTGACCGTGCTCACTAATGGCGACTTTATAGTACTGTCCCACTGATATACCGTGCAACCAGCACTGTGACCCTACATCCCACTGTCACATTATCCATGACACTGAGCCAACCAGTCCTTGCCCTATCCTAGTGATGTAAAGAGAGCCAGAAAAGGCGGTAACAAGTCTGGACTCAATAGCTCCTTGCTTTGAATCGCCGGGAATTGTTCATGTTGGATCGCCAACATGGGTGATTCAAGTGCGAACAAGGAGTCTTCCTGGTGGCGCAACCTGGGTTCGATCCCTTACCCACAACACCCCTCCTGGGTTTCCCGCGAACCAGGTCTCTCACGAGACCTCTGACGTCACCGCCCCCCCCACATCGTTGGCCCCAGAGGTCCATCAAACATCACTACGACTCCAGCAGCCGGACAACCAACACCCCAGCCTCACTCAACCGCCCACCCATCCCTTCAAATAGACAAACAATATCAAGTGAGGTTGAGGGCCTGAGTCGAGGAACAACTAACAGACAAACACTCAACTGACCACCTATTTTTGTAATGAACACAACAAATCAATGACTTATATAAAAAATGATAATTGTCACTACCAAGCCTGGTACTGAGCATTACTAGGATAGGATAAGGACTGGTTAGCATAGTATCAGGATAATGTGACTGTGTGGGATATTGGGGCATGGTGCTGGTGCCCCGGTCTCCCAGTGGGGCAGCACTATAAAGTCACCATGAGTGCGCACTGTCACAAGTCAATACCCATCCTGAAATGACCTTAGATGTTTCCAGGCCGTTAAACAACAAACATTTTGCGCAAATGCTGCATGAGTCTTCATTGGCTCAGCTGCCAGTGGTGATCATTATATTTTTTGTTTGTTTTGTTTCTCTCTCTTTTAAATCTATGCATGAGCTAGAATTTGCGGAAGTGATGTCTTTATTCATCTAATGGTGCAGTCACACTATGACGCTTCTCCCGGCGTCCCGTCAGCGTTAAAAATAAAATCTTGCACGTCGAGAAACGTCCAACTTTTCGGCGGTTTGGGGAAAAAGTTTGGCGTCAGCGCGGCGCGTTATTCGCGCGCGGCCAACGGGTGTCGACGCGTGAGGAAAAAAAAAAAAAAAGTTTGCCACGACGTCTTCATATAGCCTTAGATGTTGCTAGGGGGTAAAACAAAAATGCCCCAGTTTGCCGCAACGTGTGAGCAACGACCCTCCCACGCGAACGCCGTCTTTCTACAACTGTTAACGTTATTCCGGCGCGTCCAACGCATCGCGACGCACGCCTAATGTCCTTACCCATATATTTGCGCGCGCTGCCGGTCGTTTTTTATTTTTTGACAAGTTTAAAACCTTGGGCGACCGGCAACGCGCGCCGACGTTGTCCGCCGACCATCAACGTCAAGCATAGTGTACCGACGTGTACCAACGTGTACCGATGCGCGCATAACGCACCCCCAGCGTGTCTCGATATTTCACCCATTTTCGCCCAAAAACACCACACGTCGCCAGGTCGCCAGCGAGAAGCATCGTAGTGTGACTCCACCATTAGTTCAGCATAAATTCAGATTAGCTACACATAACATGAACGTGGATACAACTGCTGCATTTGGAGAACACTGCACAAACAGAGGCATCCCATTTCTCAGCGAAATCGCTGGTTTCAGAAAAAAACTGAGTTTCCAAATCAGCACCAAAAGAAATCCCATCCGCGAAAAAAAAAAACACACTCCAAAAATAAAAGCTGAACATGAGTTACGCATGTCATACAAGGCGACTAAGCAGTAGTTTGGGACCACCTTTACAAGCAAAGATGAGGATTGAAATTTGTTAACTGCATCATAGTTTTACTTTGTCTTGTTGCTGATGTAATTCATTGAGAATGTTACTCACTCAGTCACACCAACGACCCTATAATACTAATACGGCTCACTCAGTCTGTACTGTGTAATCAAAATGATCAAACCCACCACTTGGTGCGCTGGCTGTTCTCTTGGTTAAACAGATGCTATATTATATGTATAAATGTATATATGAATGTGAAAGATGTGTGATGATGGCGATGCTGATGATGATGCTGATGATGATGTGTGTTTGTTCATAACAATTTCATATTGATGTGTATTCATACTTACCTATATCATGTATAATATAATTGTATGTCTTTACATGTGAAGCACCAAACAGCAGCTGGGTTGATCAAACCCACCACAAGGTGGCACTGCAAAATTTACATTACCATGGGAGAGATAGGGAGTGAGCTGTCTTAGTATTATAGGGTCTTTGGTCACACTCAGTCACGTTATCCTGACACTGAGCCAACCAGTCCTTACCCTATTCTATTAACACTGATTAATGCCACGCGCCTGGCTAGAAAGTGACACATATCAATTGTTAACAGTGGTTAAGTCATTGGTTTGACTCTACCAGGGTTCAAACCCGTGGGTTCGAATCCCACGATCTACCCAAACGGGAGACGGACACTCAACTCATTCGGCCATCCGGTCTGGTCGGTTGATTTAAGTATCAT
This sequence comes from Branchipolynoe longqiensis, assembly GCA_030323885.1. Classification (NCBI taxonomy): domain Eukaryota; kingdom Metazoa; phylum Annelida; class Polychaeta; order Phyllodocida; family Polynoidae; genus Branchipolynoe; species Branchipolynoe longqiensis. The sequence continues at coordinate 34,078,161 of CM059196.1, read as the reverse complement.
GTTCATCCCTCGATACCCTCTATCTACAAAGTGATACCCTCTGACTACAAAGTTTACTCTGTTAGTGTTACCCCTCACCTCCCCCCCCTTACGTGCCCTCCCACCCCCTTTGCCGTGATGTGGTGTTCTCTGTGGCGGAGTGGTTAGAATGTCTGACTTTTTTCAATGTAAGACTCCTAATCTGAAGGTCGGTGGTTCGATTCCCCATGCCCCCACCTCTGCCAATTTGGATTTCCACTGCTGTGTAGAATTTACAGCGTCATCAAAGGCCAGTTGCTCTCATACCATGACTATGTAGTGTGGGAGGTTAAAAATCCCTTGGGTCGGTAAAAGTGTAGGCTCGGGCTTTCTATCGACAAACTGTCTAATGGTGAAAACAAGTCTATTCAGACTTATCCATGATAGGCAGTATAAATCTTCAAGAAAGAAAAACAAAAAATGTGCACTTTAATTCATTAGCCTCCAGGGGTTATGGAGCACAGGGATCTAACAATATGGGTGAGGTGATGCTTAGCAGGTGTTCCTATAGTGGATAACCCAATTGTCGGGCTGGCTTATGTGGTTGAGTGATTGGGCTTTGTGGTTAGTACATGAATACGAAGCGACCGGACGCGGTCACAGAATCAGTAGAGTGCTGGCTTCCCTTGCGGAAGGTCGGGAGTTCGAATGCCGGTCGCGTCGATCAGAGTGCAGGCTTCCCGTGTGGAAGGTCGGGAGTTCGAATGCCGGTCGCATCAATCCAATGACTTAGAGAATTGATTCTTGTCGCTACCCAGGCTGGCTCTGTTTGTTTGTTTTTGTTTTACATCCTAGCAACATCAAAGGTCATATCAGAATGGGTACCGACTTGTGACAGTGCGCACTCATGGTGACTTTTTAGTGCTGCCCCACTGGGATACCAGGCCACCAGCACCATGACCTGATATCCCACTCAGTCACATTATCCTGACACTTAGCGAACCAGTCCTTGCCCATTCCTAATAATGCCGAGCGCCTGCCTAAGAAGTGACAAGTATCAATTTTTAAGTCATTGGTTTGGCTCGACCAGGGTTCGAACCCACGATCCCATGGTCTACCAACACGGGAGACGGACGCTCTAACTCATTCGGCCATCCCGTTCCCAGGCTGGCACTCTGCATTATTAGGATAGGGCAAGGACACGTTAGCTCAGTCTCAGAATAATGTGACTGAGTGGGAAATTAGGTCATAGTGCTGGTGGCCTGATCTCCCTGTGGGGCAGCACTCTAACATCACGATGAGTGCACACTGTCATATGTCGGTAACTACTCTGATATGATCTCATATATTTTGCGGGCCTAAAACCCCAACAAGCAAACAAAACACACGAGGCGTGGTAGTGAGTGTGGGAGGGGGCGGGTGGAGGGGAGGGGACGGACGGAGTGAGGTGTCCGGTCAAGAAGTGGCACTCCTATAGACTCAGGCACTGTGCCTTAGCCACAAGTGGCACAGAATGTCCCCTAGATGTTGGTATTGTGTTGCTAGGACGTAAAACCCCAACAAACAAAACATACAAGGTGTGGGAGCGGGGGTGCCTGGTGTTGGCGGGTAAGTGTTCGGTCAAGACATTTCCCTAAGCGTCTAAGAAGTGGCCCTCCTATAGACCCAGGTAATATATATATATATATATATATACACACACACAGAGGGACTGTGCCAGAGCGACAAGTGGCACCGATTGTTCCCTAGAGGTTGGTCTAGTGTTTGGTATCACTTAGCACTGGACACGGCGGCCCGGGGCGCCCTCTGGTATGTATACTGTGTAGTAGAAGCATGCTGTGGCTACTGTCAACACCAGCTACCAATCTCAGGGCCACTTCGCTACACGTTAAACACGTCACGCCGGGCGGGAAGGCCTAGCGGGTTAGGGCGCCCGCTTCCTGTGTGGCATAGTCATGGGGATCATTCAAACAATCTTTGCCTGACTGGGATTTAATGCGGTGGACGAATCAGTTGAGCACAGGCCTCCCGTGCGGAATGCCGGGAGTTGAATTCCCGGTTGACTCAAACCAATGACTTATATAATTGATACTTGTCGCTTCTTAGCGAGGCACTCATCATTATTAGGATAGGGAAAGGACTGGTTAGGTTGGTGTCAGGATAATGTGACTGGGTCGGATATTGGGTTATGGTGCTGGTGGGATGGTCTCCCAGTGGGGCAGCACTATGAAATCGCCATGAGTGCACACTTTCACAAGTCAGTACCCATCCTGATATGACCTTAGATGTTGCCAGGATGTAAAACTCTAATAATCAAACACACAATTCTGAGCTCCAACTTCCACAAACTCTACCCTACTATATTGCATGGTAGAATAAAATCGAATTAAATTAAATTCACTTCGAAAGATAGGTCCGTTTAATTCGCTGGATACCACCTGAAGTGAATCTGTTGGCTGGTCCATGTTCTGTGGGTGTTCTGTGGGTGTTCTGTGGGTGTTCAGTGGGTGTTCTGTGGGTGTTCTGTGGGTGTTCAGTGAGTGTTCTGTGGGTGTTCTGTGGGTGTTCTGTGGGTGTTCTGTGGGTGTTCTGTGGGTGTTCTGAGGGTGTTATGTGTGTGTTCTATGGGTGTTCTGTGTGTGTTCTGAGGGTGTTCTGTGTGTGTTCTGTGTGTGTTCTGTGTGTGTTCTGTGTGTGTTCTGTGTGTGTTCTGTGTGTGTTCTGTGTGTGTTCTGAGGGTGTTCTGTGTGTGTTCTGTGCGTGTTCTGTGTGTGCTATGTGTGTGTTCTGTGGGTGTTCTATGGGTGTTCTGTGTGTGTTCTGTGGGTGTTCTATGGGTGTTCTGTGTGTTTTCTGTGTGTGTTCTGTGTGTGTTCTGAGGGTGTTCTGTGTGTGTTCTGTGGGTGTTCTGTGGGTGTTCTATTCATGGCTTATAATAGACAAATAAAGCAATTCATAGCGTCATTACCACACCCAAGCTAGACTCGTTGAGTTTAAGTAATGTTAGGTGACCATGAACACTAAAACAGGAAACTGCAACTAACAAACTCACATAGCTAACTGCAATGGGGTAACTAACACTAGAATATTCCTTTCGAACTGACATTTATATACTCCATGTCAGATATTAAAAGTTATTGCAACTTTCCCCAATAAATACAGAAAATAAGTTCTGCTTACATTCTAAGTACCATGAAAATACTCGTTTCGAATCATCTAATATTGATGTAGTCACATGACACTACTGTTGCCATATTGCTGTGGACTAGTAGGTAACTGTCAGAACTCCATCGTGCTATATGTTGCCAATTGTGTGATCAAGAGCTACTGTTAGGTCACTTTAATACACATATGCTCTATATCACATTTTGTGTAAATAAACCTAAATTAAGAAATGGCTTCGACACCAGCGCTTTGGCACTGACAAAGGAATTTATTCGAGCAGAATAAACATATTTAACACACAAAGAAATTAATGCAACCATTGCATGTTTCAGATATAGGTCTACTAAATCACCCGACCAGACGGGATGGCCGAATGAGTTGAGCGTCTCTCTCCTGTTTCGGGAGATCCGAACCCATGGGTTCGTGGCTTCACACCCTGGTCAAGTCAAACCAATAACTTTAGAATTGATACTTTTCGCTTCTTAGCCAAAGCGCTCGGCATTATTAGGATAGGGCAAGGACTGGTTGGGTCAGTGTCAGGATAATGTAACTGAGTGGGATATCAGGTCATGGTGCTGGTGGCCTGGTCTCTCAGTGGGGCAGCACTATAAAGGCACCATGAGTGCACACTGTCACAAGTCGGTACCTGTCCTGATCTGACCTTAGATGTTGCTATGACGTAAAACAACAAACAAACAGATAAACAAACTAAACCATCCTATTGCGAAGTGATCACATGTCATCACAAACTATTCATTAAGCCCCAGTCACACTTACCCGGATGAGCCCCGGTTTTTTAGCCGGACCACCTCTGGATCAGTCGCCCGGACTGTCCTGGAAAGCCCCGGGTAAAATCACTATTTTGGTCGTTTTTGGCCTCGCAGTCACACGAGGCCGGATCAGCCCGGAGTGGGCCGGACCACCCCCGGACTATCCAGTGTGTCCACGGAGTAGTCCTGGACTTGAAGTGGACTTGCTCCTGCTATATATATATATATAAAAAACGGGGCTCATCCTGGACTGATCCGTGGTAAACCGGGCTATCTGTGGCAATCTGTGGCTAATCCGTGCCCATCCAGATTGTCCGGTGTTATCCGGGCAGTCTGGGAGTGGTCCATGGCTATGTCAGGGCTAGTCTGGGCTAGTCCAGGGCAGGTCCGGGTTAAACTGTGGCTAAAACGTGGCTCATCCGGTTTAAAAAACACCCGGACTGCCCCGAACGGTAGACCGACTACCCCCGGAGCACCCCCGAACTACCCGGACCACCCCCATATTACCGCTGGATCATCCCAGACGATGCCGGATCGAGCCCGGATCGCAAAATTCTCCGGACCGCCCCAGATGTTTTAAACATTTTAAAACATCCAGGGCGGACCCCAGATGAGGCCGGACCAGCCACGGATCACCAAGGATCACCAAGGACCAGCCACGGATGAGCCACGGACCACACCGGATCACTGTCCGGGACTCGTCTGGCCGCTGATCCGGGTAGGTGTGACTGGGGCTGTATGTACACATACACAGAAACAAATAATTGAGCTACCACAAAAGACGATAGCACTACACCACCATTATCTCAGCACACCTGTCATGCCCGCTTTTATCTCGTTTACTTCACTATGTGCTGACTGTGGCGTGCGCTATATATAATATGGTATATCTGCACTGACCTCTCAGGGCAAAGAGTCACACAGACAGGTACGTATGGATAGCGTGATTGAATCAGTGGGCCTAGCTAGTCTAAACGTTAAGATGCTAACTCCAGAATGGCAAGAAGTGTCAGAATGACAAGAAGTGTCAGAATGACAAGAAGTGTCAGTAGACACATTATGAGTAGTCATATTTGATAATCATAATAGTGAATAAGTAGACTTACATAGCTAACTGTGCTTGGGATCATGTCTCAATGCACATGTACCAAATCCTATGCGCGACCAAAGTATAAGAGGTCATAGTCAGTAGACAAATTATGAGTAGTCATATTTGATGATAATAATAATAATTGTGAGTATGTAGAAATGTTTTGGTCATACTACATCCCCTTTATTTCCCCTTGGAACTATGTTTTTATGCACATGTAACAAATGGTATGCGCGACCAAAGTACCTAATGTGACGAGGTGACCAGTGTGATGGTGTGATGGATGAGGAAGGGACAGCTGAGGCTGAGGCTGAGGCTGTGACACCAATTCCTGTTCCTGGGAACTGATGCGCAATATAATTAATAGCGACAACATGTAGTGGGATGGCTAGGGGCAAGGCACACTTGCAGTCTCGCTGCATGAGTATATCAGGGCGGTAGGGATCCATGGAAGCATGGTGGGTGGTGGGTGGTGGGGGGTGGTGGGTGGTGGGTGGTGTATTGTAGGGTGGTGTATGGTAGGGTGGTGTATGGTAGGGTGGTGTGTGGTCTGGTGGTGTATGGTCGGGTGGTGGGTGGGTGGGTGGTGGGTGGTGGGTGGTAAGTAATGGGTAGTGGGTGGTGTATTGTAGGGTGGTGTATGGTCTGGTGGTGTATGGTCTGGTGGTGTATGGTCTGGTGGTGTATGGTCTGGTGGTGTATGGTCGGGTGGTGGGTGGGTGGGTGGTGTCTGGTGGGTGGTGGGTGGTGGGTGGTAAGTAATGGGTAGTGGGTGGTGTATTTTAGGGTGGTGTATGGTCTGGTGGTGTATGGTAGGGTGGTGTATGGTCTGGTGGTGTGTGGTGGGTGGTGTGTGGTGGGTGGTGGGTGGTAGGTGGTGGGTGGTGTGTGGTGGGTGGTGGGTGGTGGGTGGTCGGTGGTGGATGGTGAGTGGTAGGTGGTAAGTAATGGGTAGTGGGTGGTGTATGGTAGGGTGGTGTATGGTCGAGTGGTGTGTGGTGGGTGGTGTATTTTGGGTGGTGTATGGTGGGTGGTGTGTGGTCGGGTGGTGGGCTGTGGGTGGTGGGTGGTGTATGGTCTGGTGGTGTATGGTCTGGTGGTGTATGGTCTGGTGGTGTATGGTCGGGTGGTGGGTGGGTGGGTGGTGGGCTATGGGTGGCGGATGGTGGGTGGTGTATGGTGGGTGGTGTATGGTGGGTGGTGTATGGTGGGTGGTGTATTGTGGGGTGGTGTGAGGTGGGGTGTGGGTCTGGGTGGTGTCTGGTGGGTGGTGGGCTGTGGGTGGTGGGTGGTGGGTGGTGGGTGGTGGTTGGTGTATGGTGGGATCGGGTCTCGTGGGGTGGTGTGAGGTGGGGTGTAGGTCTGGATGGTGGGTGGTGGGTGGTGGGTGGTGGATGGTGGTTGGTGGTTGGTGGATGGTGGTTGGTGGGTGGTGGGTGGTGGGTGGTGGGTAGGATGTAGGATGTGAGTTGTAGGTAGCGGATAGTCAGTGGTAAGTACTAGGTGGTGGTGGATAGGTAGTGGAACAGTTGTAGATGAATATAGGGTGGGAATATGGTGTGACAGATGAGTGGGAATAGGGTAATATGGTGTGAGGAGCAGTGGGAATAGGTCAGGATGGAGATGGGGTGAAAAGGAGGGGCAGGAATAGGGTAGTGTGAGAAAAAGGGCGGAATAGGGTAGGATGGGGAATAGGGAAATAATGAGGTATCGGAATATGGTATGGTGGGAATAGGGTGAGAAGGGCGGGTGGAATAGGGCAGGGTCAGAAGGGCGGGTGGAATAGGGCAGGGTCAGAAGGATGGGTGGGGATAAGGTAGGGTGCACAAGGTGGGTGGGTAATAACAACGAGCATTTTCCGAACTAAATGCTTGATAGATGTGAAGTGGGGGTGTGACATGTGAATGGCGTAGATACAGGTGGACAAATAGAGATGGCAAATGTTCAACTGTGGGAAGAATGAGGTGCCGATAAAATGACTGGAACCGAGGATTGAGATTATTCTACTCCAATCGACTGAAATTAAAACAAATATATCAGCTAATGTGAGGTGGGTTCTTTGATCCTTGCACCTACACACACACACTCCACCAACGCCTCGTCTTCCCACACCCATCCACCCACCCACCCACCCACCCATCCACCTACCCACCTACCCACCTAGCCACCTACCCACCGAGCGCGGTGGCCGAATTGATAGAGCGTCGGCTTCCTGTGCGGAAGACGAGAATTCGAATCCCGATCGAGTCAAACCAATGACTTACAAAATGGATACTTGTTGCTTCCTATCCAGGCATTCAGCATTATTAGGATAGGGTAGTGACTGGTTCGCTCAGTGTCAGGATAATGTGACTGAGTGGAATATCAGCTCATGGTGGTGGCAGCCTGGTGTCCCAGTGGGGCAGCACTGTAAAGTCGCCACGAGTCACAAGTCGATACTCATCCTGATTACGACCTTAGATGTTGCCAGGACGTAAAAGTCCAACAACCACCACCGACCCACGTACCGACCCACCACCCACCACCCACCCACCCACCTATCCATCCACCGTTTCACAAGATGACCCAGGATGAACTCTGGGCCTGACCTTGTTTAGCAAACAGTGGAGATGGGTGCGGGTATGTGGGGGTGACTTTGACAAGATGGAGGATGGGGGGGGGGGGCGTGTAGGTGGAGGGGTGGGGGAGGTGGTGTCGGCATGATTTGTATGCTTGAAAGCCGCATCGCGCCTTATGACAGATGGCTTCTGGGTAATGCAAGGGACTAGAGTAGCTTTCGCTTGTGGGAGCTCTGCTGTAAAGTGAGAAGAGTGATTGTTAGACTCGATGGCCGATTTGTTTTCTAGGACTCTTGCTGACAGTGACAATGACAGTAACACTGACAGTGACAGTGAGGAATAAAGACCCATGGACAGTGCCTGCTGTCCCATCCATAACCACATAACTCAGCCAAAAGTCTGAAAGGCCACGCACATCATGTTATATGCAATTTAGCGGGAATCAATGCAATTAAAACAGGAAAGTCCGATGATATGTCCAATTTTCAAAACCAAGGCGATTATCTAGATTTTATTCTACGTATCTACCTTAGATACTGGTGCACTTATCAAACATTTGTTACCACACAGAACGGAATACTGAGGCAATTTAATAGAGCCTGTTACTGCAGGACCCTATGGTGTCAGAATTTTGGCATGCCTGCCAAAATTAATTTTGCATGATTACACTTCAAATATCTAAAAATTTTGTCATTTAAAATCAAACTTGCTTCAAACTAAATTAAGGTAGATTATAACAATCAACCTCATTTATTTATCTCAGAAAATTGGCAGAAACTCAAAACCATTGGCTAAAATTCCACTTCACAGCTTTAATATTTGACACAGGATATTTTTTCAATGCTTGAATGTTTACTGGTGTATTCCCTGCATTATTTCCTGACTCACGGCTGTGATAAACACAGTGAGTGGGATGTAGCTCCTGCGGTTGGGTGCCCACCTGTGAAGGTGTAGGTCATCCTATTGATCCTGCTCAGGGGACCCATTTGCAGTTTGGGCTATTTTCCGTTCCAACCAGTGGTCCACAACTGGTTCATCAAAGGCTGTGGTATGTGCTTCCTATCTGTGGGAAAGTGCATATAAAAGACCCATTATCAGAAAGACTAGCCTATGTGGCGGCAGTGCGTTTCCTCCAAAGAAATATCTCAGAATGACCATATATTTGACGTCCAATAGCCGATGATATGAAAATCAATGTGCTCTCGAGGCATCATTAAATAAAACAAGCTTTTTTGTGTGATAAGCACTTTACACCAGACATCTGTTCATGTTCAGGTTTAGAACCAGCATGTTTATGACCATTTCTATATGATTTGATTTCAATGGCCTCTCATGTATTGCGATAATTAATCACAACCCACGTCATTGCGGGCGCGATACCAGAAATATCACAAGCCCTAATTGCTACTTCACAGGTGATCATTGAACAATGGGAAGGTCATAGGTAGAACCTTTTGAATTTCAGCGATGCTATTTTGGTGAACAAAAATTAAGCACAGGTATGGCTTGGTTATTGTGTTCTAAGCTTATAAGTGCTTAATAAATGAAAAGAAATACATCTATTGTTTGTAATGCATGGCAAAGATTGCCATTATTTTTACAAACAGGACCAATATTATCGGGAACACCGCTGCATTATTATTATTATTATTATACAGCCTCGGCTTCCAGAGATGTCCATATAGGGTAATATAAACTGCTGTCTTGTAATGTCCACCAAAGGGCCAAAAATGGAGAAATTTAGGTAAAATTTGACTTCACAGCAGACTAGGCCATATCAATTTAGTAACACAAAGGGAACGGGACGTAGCTCAGGCAGTAGAGTGTCCACCTGTGAAGGTGTCGGTCATACTATCGATCCTGCTTAGTCGACCCATTTGCAGTTTGGGCAATTTTCCGTTCCAACCATTGGTCCACAACTGGTTCATCAAAGGCTGTGGTATGTGCCGTCTCTGTGGGAAAGTGTATATAAAAGACCCCTTGCTGCTTATCGGAAAGAGTAGCCTAAGTGGTGCCAGCAGGTTTCCTCCAAAGAAATATGTCAGAATGACCATATGTTTGATGTCCATATATTTGATGGCCTATGATAAAAATCAATGTGCTCTAGAGGTGCCATTAAATAAAAAAAGGCAGTGAGACCTATTTTCATAGACCAGTCAATGGGGTTCATGTGTGTAGCTAATTAGTATAAGTTTTCATCCATAGCTTGATAATTGCCAAAATTGGCCCAATTTGTCTGAGCTATGAAATAAAGGTCAATGCGACTTACGATAGGCAAAAGCTAGATGCGGTGGCCGAATCAGTAGAGTGCAGGCTTCATGTGTGGAAGATTGGGGAGTCCAAATCCCAGCCGAGTTAAACCAATGACGTACAAAATTGATACTTGTCACTTCCTAGCATGGCGCTCAGCATTAATAGGCTAGGGCGAGGACTGGTTAGCTTAGTGTCAGGATACTGTGACTGTGTGGGATATTGGGTCATAATGCTGGTGACCTTATTTCCCAGTGGGGCAGCACTATCAAGTCGTAATAAGTGTGCACTGTCACCAGTTGGTATATGTTCTGATATGACCTTAGATGTTTCCAGGATGTGAAAGAACGACCAACTATGATAGGCACATCAAACAATTTTTATCCCTCTAATAAAGCCACAGCAACACCTCCACCCCCGCCGCCCCCCCCCCCCCCCCCCCCGCCGCCAGAACCATCTGCAGCAATGCTTTACATATAAACCCAACATTACATGAGGACTGTTTTTTTCCCCCCTTCAGTATAATCACTAACGTTAAAGCTGCATTTAGCCGGAATCAATGCAAACTATGTCAGCAGCAAAGTCAGATGATACATCAAATTTTCAAAACCAAGGCGATTATCTAGATTTTATTCTATGCATCTAACTTAGACACTGATGCACTTTTCAAACATTTGTCATCGCCCATTGACCCCATTCTATTCCATCTGAGGAGGAATAATAAAGTGACCCGAAAGTTGCTTAAAAAACCAGGCCATACCCTAGTTTATTCTGACGAGGTCAGATTAGAAGTGACCTGACACTACCTAGCTAGGATACACATCCCCTCCTCTCGACATTATTAGAATAGTGCAAGGACTGGTTGACTCAGTGTCAGGTCAATGTGACTGAGTATGATATCAGGTCATGGTGCGGGTTGCCTGGTCTCCTAGTGGGGCAGTGCTATAAAGTCGCATTGAGTGTGCACTATCACAAGTCGGTCATCATCATCATCATCATGCTGTCAGTCGCAATGCAACAAAGACCGCCTTCATTACTTAGCCGCCACTTTGTGCGGTTGTACATTTCATAAAAGCTGCTTGCAAAGTGTTGAAGTGCTGCTGGCTTTTGCAAGTTACTAGCGGCACTCTCTCAGCGAGCAAATAGAGGTCTCACACCGGCAAGAACATGTCAAGCCAGGTGCAAACTATTTGTCCCTGCAGTCTGCAGTGGCTGGTCGGGAGATGTTGGGAGTTCCATTCATCACTGCCCTTAATGCTGCCACGGTAACATGGTTTTCTGTTAGGGTTTGCTCCCTTAGCCTTTGATTCTATCAAGAACCAGAACTTGTACCACAAGGCGACGCCCCCGTTTTCCGTTCCTCACACGAGACACGGCAGACACACGCAAACACAAGTCGGTACCCATCCTGATATGACCGTAGATGTTGCCAGGACGTAAAGCTCCCGACAACCAACCAAGCTTCCAAATCAGTGATTGGACCACACAAGTGACAGAAAGCCTTGAGGATTGTGAGCCTGCTTTTCCCTCACTGCCCCACCTCGCTTGTTGCTGGCTTGCTGATGGTGGGCGGGTGCCATGCGGGTCGGCACCAGAGACAGGTGTGAGGAGCCGCCAAAGGTTCTCATAGCATCCTCCCTGCTCCATCACCTCTGCCCCCGCATTAAGCCTGCCATACATCACCCAGCACTCCTTAAACCTGCAGGAGCCGCTCCCTACAAGGGGACGCTCGCTCCTATATGTAGGCGGCAAGCCTGCATGTGCGGACCCGATGGTGGCTGATTCTGTAGAGCGCGGGCTTCCAGTGCGGAATGTTGGGCGTTCGATTCCTAGTTGAGTCAAATTGATGACTTACAAAATTGATACCTGTCACTTCCTAGCCTGGCGCACGGCATTGATAGGATATGACAAGGACTGGTTAGCTCAGTATCGGGAAAATGTAACTGAGTGGGTAATTATGTCATGGTGCCAGTGGGTTGGTCTCCTGGTGGGGCAGCACTATAACATCGCCATGAGTGCGCACTGTCATCACAAGTTGGTGCCCATCCTGATATGACCTTAGATATTGCCGGGATGTAAAACTAAATAAATCTTTTTAAACCAAGCCGGGTGCGTGCACATAACAAGGAGACCAACACAGGGACTTCTTCGCCTTGTTCATTTTGTGGATGCTACCGTCATTGATAAAACTTTTCTTTTTCTATGGGAATATGTTTCCCTTGACCACAAATATATATGATTGTGAGCTTTCTAATTTAATGAGTGTCTATTGGCGCATAATTGATTGTCTGCTTTTACATGTAAAAGCGATGGTTTGAACAAAAAACAAACATTTCTCGCCGTGAATATGGACTATGCTGCCGACATGGCGTAAAGCAACCACCAATCAATCAATCAATCAACCACCATTGAGGGACAGTGTTGGATTAGCGAGATGGTCTCAGACATGAACACTGTTTGATGTTTTGAGGATAAAAAGGAAAGCTAACAATCTGTTTTGTGGATCGTTTTGGTCAGCTGGCGAGAAAATAAACTTGTAAATGAGTGCTTTTAATTCTGTAAAAATATACTTTCACATATGCAGTTCACACACACATAGACTTATATACATATCTATATAAATAAAAGCCAATGTATGTTTGTCTCTGTGTTTTTCAAGAAGCAGTGGGGTCACTGCTTACAATGATCTCAAATTGATTGTGATAGTTATATTTTATAGCTTTTGTTCACTCCAATAAAATGTTAAAAATATCTTTTTATATATATTCCAGTTATGAGTCAAAAGCCCAAATAACCCTCCACAGGAGAAAGTTTTAAATTCCGCACAGAGCGCGGCTTTTAAGCTTGTGTGAATATATATATTTGTGTTTGTATTTTCATTGACAAACCATGTAGTGATACTAGAACACTCATTATTAAACCTTTCTTGCAGGTTTGGATCTCCTGTCATATACTACTACACTTGAGAATATATAAACAGAACTTATATCCATCAATTTGTTCTGCAAACCCACATTAATTTGGTATGCTTTCATTTCAAATATCTAATTTCAAAATTAAACCTTCAGATAAAAGTAACTTCAAACTAGATTATTATTATCAGTCTATTTTTGATTAAATACTGTCGGGTTATAGAAGTTAAGCAGGTTATTGCGCGATATGGCGTTTGAGAACTGACTGGCTCTGTGCTGAGAATTTCAACCAATATGAAGCACAGTCTGTACACATTCCAAAGGTCTGAAGAATATAAAGCAACTAGTATTAGACTTAAACTTCCAACATTTAACTGTTTTAATCTTTAGGAGCTGAGTTTTCAACATACTTGAATTAGACGATTTCCAACACAACCCACTTCCTGATATGACGACAATAGATGTTGCCAGGCCGTAAACCTCCAACACCCATCCAATCCAACCCAAACCCGCCCTCTGACGTCAGTGTAGGAACTAATGTGAGTAACAACTCAGTTTTCAGCAGTCTGTGAGGAAAAGCTCTAATAGAGGATTTCCACCACCAACATGCTCTCTGATGACAGTCACAAGTAATAATGTGTCCACCATTTCACTGCGCATGCTTCTCGGCAAAGGTCTAATGGCCAGTGCACTATACAACAGAAATAAGATGCTTATGCATTGAGGCCAGTCCAATGACAGACAGCTGGACATTAGAGTAGGTGTGTGCTGGACATTGCAATAGGAAACACCCAACAAACAGTTAAAGTGATGTATGAACGCCATTTATGCAGTTAATGAATATGACACATGACATCCTGGTGACGTCTAAAAAAATGTAAGATGGCGCGGCGCGTGCCAAATTTATTATCCACAAAATGAATAACCCATATCGCAAGCGTTGAACTCATTATAACTGCTTGGCAATGTGACCCTGCAAATATCGGCTTAACCAGGGTGAGTGTGGGGTTGGTGTCGGTGTCGGTGCTGACACCCGCCCCCCCCCCCCTCCCCCCGGCCCTCGTTGTCATACAGAGTAGGGAGCTGCTCGCACCAGCTCCCTATAGCCAACTGACACGGCCCCGACAGCGGCCGAGTTAATAAAGACCTCTCACGGTGACTGACTGTCCACCTTACAACCCCGACCCCGGATCAATGACCCGCGGTAATTATGTTTCCTCCCGGTTCCGGGAGTGAGTGTGTGAGGAGGTGTGGGGGTGTGGGGTGGATGGGTAGGGTGGTGGTGGTGGTGGTGGTGGGGTGGTGGGGGGACGAGGTACCGGCCGCGCTCATATTGGATTCCTTTCTAATGATTTGCGCCATAACTCGATGCGAGCTGCTCCCACTGACTCTGAGCGACTCTGAGCGACTCTGAGCGACGATGAGCGACGATGAACGACTCTAAGCAACTCTGAGCGAATCTGACCTCCTCTAAGCGACTCGGAGCTACTCGGAGACATGCGGAGCTACTCGGAGCTATTCGGACCTATTCGGAGACATTCGACCTAATCTGTTGGAGACAGGTCGACTATGAGCGATTGGAGCGAGTCCGAGTGACTCCGAATTGGAGCGACTTTGGGTGACTGTAAGTGACTTTGATCGACTCTGATCGACTCTGAGCGACTCTGAGCGAATCTGAGCGACTTGAAGCGACTTGGAGCGACTCGGAGCGACTCAAATAGATTCGGCGCGACTCGGCATGACTCGGCGAGACTCCGCGCGATTCGGCGCGACTCGGCGCGACTCGACGCCAGTCTGCGACCCTCGTCACAGCCACGTGACCTTCCGGAACCCGGCAGTGTGAGGAAGGCGGGCCGCCATCTCAGGAGGACACGTGCCTTGTGTATGTATGGTAGGTGATAAGGGATGGAGATTGGTTCTGGGTGCTGGGTGGTGAGGAGGGGCGTTGATGGTAGGTGGTGGATGGGTATTGGTAGGGGTGATTAGTGGATGGTATTTGGTGAGTGGTTATTGGTGCCTGGTGGCAGGTGGGTATGTAGTAGTCTGCACTGACCTCTCCGGCAACAGGCTACATAGACAGGTATACGAATATAGAGTGATTGCATCAGGGAGCCTGATCATTAGTGTGAAAGTACAACGTCTGAACACTTTGACTTCTGGATACTGAATGGTTTATTCACGGCCTAGGGCTCACTTGACCCACCGGCTAAACTTTCCATGACGTCATCTCATTAGCATATTCCTTTGTCTCAAACTCTGCATCTCGTTAACATATATTAGCCACACACCTATACATCTATTACGCATATATCACAGTGAGCACACTAGCCCTGGAATGGCAAGAAGGGTGGGTTCGAATCTTGCTCTAGGTACACTATTTCCCATTTTCATCAAGCCTTGACACTGAAGCCTTGACCCGGATCCTGTAAAGCTACATGATGTATGATTATTGAACTCACCCTATGTATGTATATGTAAGTACATTGGCTGTATGTATTGAGTCGTCAGTTTTGGCTTCTGTGTCCAGCATATTTACACTTTTTGGCTTCTGGGTATAACATATTGACACCGATATTAAGTCACCAGTTTTGACTTCACGGGGAAACATATTTACACTGACATTGAGTCATCAGTTTTTTAATTCTGGGTTTAACATATTTGCACTGATATTAAGTGGTCCGTTTTGGCTTTGGGTATAACATATTTACACTGATATTGAGTAATCAGATTTGTGTTCTGCGTGTAACATATTAACCTCAATGTTGAGTTGTCAGTTTTGGCTTCTGGGTCTAACATATTTACACCGATATTTTGATAAATCAGATGTGTCTTCTGCATGTAACATATTAACCTCAAAGTAGTCAGTTTTGGCTTATGGGTGTAACATATGTACACCAATATTAAGTCGTCAGTTTTGGCTTATGGGTGTAACATATTTGTACCGATAATAAGTCGTCAGGTTTGCCTTATGGCTGTAACATATTTACACTGATATTCAGTTGTCAGTTTTGGCTTCTGGATACAACATATTTACACTGATATTGAATAATCAGTTTTGACTTCTCGGTGTAACATATTAACCTCGATGTTGAGTAGTCAGTTTTGACTTCTCGGTGTAACATATTTACACCGTTGTTGAGTTGACAGTTTTGGCTTCTCTATGTTTGGTGCTGGTGGCGACTAAGGTGGGAGTGTTGACACGGATGTGCGGAGATTAAGGCTGGGAAGGTGAAAAGTAGTGTAGGTTTAGAGGATGGATCTTTAGGGGGAGAAGAGTAGCGAGGGGTCTGGTACCGGTTTACATCGACGTGGGTGGAGTGAGGTGAGGAGTAGGAAGAGGTGTAAAGTGATGCCAGAAGGTGGGATGGGCTCGGACGTGGTTACGCCTGATGGGAGGATGCGTTGCCGGATTCGATTCCTATCCAGCCGCTCTGATGCTCCGAGGGGTGGACAAGTCGTCAGATCATATGGTTAATCATGCCCCACCTCTCAGCGTACGTGATGTTCGGGGCATAGTGACATTTTTCCAGTCATACGGAAGAACCGCGTATGTCCTGACTGCGGCAACGCTGTTAGGTTATTTCTCTTTCCTTAGGCAATGCAACTTAGTACAAACAAGTGGTGGTGATGACTCGAGTCATTGGCTGCGTTGGTCGGATGTAACCTGGCATCGAGATTATATCAGCTTGTGGGTGCGCTCAACCAAGACTACGATGAAGAAGTCTGATGAGTTTGCAGTGTGTATCCCCGAGATACATGGCTCTCCCTTCTGTCCAGTCTGTGCGTGGAGTGCTTATACAAGTAGCCTCAAGTTCTCACCTCGTCCTCAAGATCCGGCAGGTTTTGGTCTGTAGTTCAAATTACTTCTAGCTGAGTAGTAACTACAGTAACTTGCATCTCATACCTAGTAACATTACATTCGCTTAGCTACTGTTCTGTTGTTTCAAATCACTAACTGATAAACTGGCATTCATGCAGCTGTTCTAGCAGACCTAACACACTGTACTGGACATTTCTGAACCATCCCACCCACCCAGCTATTAAATGTTTACTTGGAAGGGCCGAGTGTCCGAGTAGCCTATTTCTGAGTCACTATGCTTCTGTGAGAATGTTTAAATAGTTATCGGTGTATGTCTTTCTTCCACAATGGCATAGGCATCATTAACACAGTCTCTAGTAATTTAGTCATGAGAAAGTTATCTATTGCGTGACGGCATTGTTTACTCACCAAATCACATTGTGAATAACCTTATACCCATGTCACACTATGATGTAACGAGCCAACATAAGCCTGACGTGGTCACATTTCGTCATTACGTTGATGTACATTGGGTTATGTTATGATGATGTCAGACTGATGTCGAGCTACGTCATGTTACGTTGTGTTATGTCGGCGCGTGGCAAGGTTTTGAACCTGTTCACAACTTTCGATGTAACTCGAACATAAGGGTTTACATTCGCCATACATTCTGTACACGTTCGGCGAACATCAATGACATTAAACAGACGTTATTCAAATGCTGGTCACTATGTTCCACTACGTTCCACTAAGTTCCACTACGTTGACCCACATTAAAGCCGGTGGAAACGTCCATGTGGTGTAATGGGAGCGTCATGAGAACGTATGCCGAACGTACATCCAACGTATGTTCAATGTACGTTCAACGTTTCGCCACCGTGTCATGATGTAGGTAACATCACATAACGTAGTTCTGGCGATGGAATAACGTACATAATGTTCCTTGAGCGTAATGACGTTGTCGTCTCGCATGGAATGACGCTATGACTATGCTTTACCAATGTTACACTCTCGTCAACTACGCTGCATCCACATGCAACTTGTCCCCAAATTTGCATACAAGAAGTTCGATGTTTTTCACGTTCTCCCTATGCTGACATCGTTATGTCATAGTGTGACAGGGCCTTAACTATCCACGCTTACCTGTCTACGTGACTCCTTGCTTAAGATGTCAGTGCATGCATTTATATACACTATTCTCGCGGGTTAACGCCCATGTGTGGGTTCATGGCCACCCCCCACTTGGCCAATATTTTGTAAATGCCCTACCCTTAAACGCCCATCTATGTGTAAAGGCTCACCCCTACTTCAGTGATTTGCCAATTTAAACCCCCAGGGCGTTAACCCACGAGAATATGGTATATATGTATGTGATTCTTTAATATATATATGGCATTTATCTGCCATACTAGTCGGAAAGGGTGACTATTTCATCTATTCTCTAACAATTTCATTAGATTTTCCCAATGAGGGCATTTATATATAATTTCTTTTACAAACGTGTTACCAGAAGTGCCGCTCTGCGGGATATCAGAGAACCACCGGTTGTGTTTGCGTAGTTTATTTACTGAATAAATGGCGCCATTTTTTCTCCCTTTTGTGGCATCTGCTGAAGTAATTGTACAGAGGAGAATCAGTGCCAGTCTTACAATCAAAACTGTTGGGTCAGCGCAAATAGTTATTATGGGATAATAGTGACAAAGAATATTGTGCCATTGATTGTATGTCTACCATAAATTATATGTGAGGATAAAGGGGCATAAGGTTCCTATTAATATTGTAATCACTGTTATGTTGTGTCCTACTCTATTGGTGGCCCCAATAATTAATTATACGTACTATAATTATCTGGAAGCCGATTATGTATGAACTGTTTCCTATGGACACCTGACACCTTCAGCCTCGTCTAGTGCCACCATCTGCTGAGTAATCTACTACAGGGCTCTTTACACATTGGTCATCGACTACTATGCTTTGACAACCTCAGGCCTGCTTGTGGCGCCCCCTGTCTGTACACACGCTAACTTGCCAGCTCATGCATCATGACAGTGTTGCGGAAATTATACGAGCACATACCTGATAAGTGTAACACAAATGGTGACAAGGATGCCAATATTAATGCTAATGTTAACACAAATGACTATGCTAATGCTGATGTTAACACAGAATAATGATAATAATGCAAGCCTTGGTGCTAAAAAGAATGTCAATCTTAATACTAATGTTAATGTTAACACTACTGTTGAACGGTGTGCATATGTATACCAGTGCCTATGTAAATAATGTTGAAACAAATGAATCCATTTTGATCTTCTTAACTTTGAGGTCACTTAGTTGATTAAGCCCCAGTCAGACATAGCCGGACGAGGCCCGATTTTGAGCCGGACCACCCACGGACCAATGGCCCGGACTATCCCGGACTGCCACGGATAAAATCACTGTTTTCATCGATATTTGCCTCGCAGTCACACTTTCCCGGACGAGCCCCGGACCAAAGGCTGGACCGCCCCGTACCACCCCCGGACTGCCCCCGGAATGGCCCTGGACGAGACCGGACTGGGCTGGACCGGCCCCTGACTAACCCGGACAAGGCCGGACTCCGACGGACCACCCCTGGACTATCCCGGACATCCCCCGGACTATCCCAGACCGGCTGTCCGGGAGTGGTCCGTGGCTAGGCCGGGGGTAGTCCGGGACAGTCCAGGGATGGTCCGGAGATGGTCCGGGTCAAACCATGGCTCAAAATGACCCCGCACCACCCCCGGACAGGCCCGGTCCACCCGGGATCACTCCCGGAATAGCCAGATCACCCCTCGACCACCCCCGGATCAGGCCGGACCAGGCCGGATGGAGCCCGGATTGCAAAATCCCCCAGACTGCCCTGGATGTTTTAAACATATTAAAACATCCGGGGCCGAGCCCGGACGGCACCGGACGAGCCACGGATCAGGCTGGATCGGGGGGTGTCGGCACGGATGAGCCACGGATCACCCCGGATTGCCCCGGACCACCCCGGATGGCGGTCCGGGGCTCTTCCGGCCCCTGATCCGGGTATGTGTGACTGGGGCTTTACAAAATATATAGCTTACAGCTCACGAGCTAAGAGTGGGAAAGGGTGACTATTTCATCTATTCTTTAACAATATATAATTTCATTACATTTTATCTACGAGGGCAACGAAAAAAAACACAAGAAAATCACCTGGGTGATTAGTGTCGACATTGTAGTACTCAGTTCCTTTCTCTGGCATCCTAATCAACCCACAGTTTAAGTGTAAGTAAACAACCAATAAATGAATGTTTAATGACTGCCAGAGTCCGCCCACTCTCCTGACTTCGTACTGAAAGAACAATAGCCATGTCAAAGGCAGACTGCTGTATTCACGGAGAATAAGAACTATCTTGAGGACCAATCAGAAGTGTTTGCTCTTCACCTCTGAGAGTGCTTATATTTTAATATTTTCTTTACACACTTTTCACCAGAAGCGCCGCTCTGCGGGATATCAGAGAACCACTGGTTGTGTTTGTGTAGTTTATTTACTGAATAAACGGCACCATTTCTTCTCCCTTTTGTGGCACCCGGTGAAGTAATTGTAACAAGGAGAATCAGTGCCAGTCTTGCAATCAAAACTGTCGAGTCAGTGCAAATAGTTATTATGGGATAATAGTGACAAAGAATAGTGTGTCATTGATTGTATGTATACCATGAATTATATATCGATTATTATATATGTATGAACTGTTTCCTTCAAGTGAGAACATGGAGACGGTTGGAGTTGGTTCCCAGGAAATGGGAAGCAGAGAGTGCCCGGTTACAGGGGGGCAGGGGGGGGGGGGCTGCTGGGAATAAGGGGTGTTGTGAAGCGGGAGGTGGCAAGAAGGAGCACTGAAAACATTAGGGACTTTTCTTTATTTATATTCACATAATATATTATATGGCACATATATACACACCTCACTCCTTTGCACTCCTGTCTTAGATGTTGCTAGGACTTAAAACAACAACCAACGACCAACTAACTATTTGCACTCTGGAATTATTCACATAGTTGCATAGGCATTGTTTGTTTAGGGTTTTGCTTCCTGGCAACATCTAAGGTCATATCAGGACAGTCATCGAATTGTGACGGTGCACTTTTACTGCGACTTTATTGTGCCGTCCCACTGATACACCAGGCTGCCAGTATCATGACCTGATCTCCCACTGAGTTACATTATCCTGACACATAGCTAGCTAGACTTTGCCCTATCCTAGTAATGCCGAGCGCCAGGTTAGGCAGTGACAAGTATTAATTTTGTAAGTCATTAGTTTCATTTGGCCGGGATTCGAACTCCCGACATTCCGCATGGGAACCGTGCGCTCTACTAAATCGGTCACCGTGTCCGGTCCCAAAGATTATGGGTCACTATCTTAGTTTTAAAAATAATACATCTCAAGTTACTTGTGATTAATGGTCAGAAGGGTTTTTTTCTTTTTTTTTCGTCTTGAAACATGATTCAAAGAGCTCTGTACATTTGCACTACTCAGGCATAGAACTTGAAACATGAATTAAAAAGCTGATTTCAATGGGTGAATTCCTACATTGCTATAAAGATTGTTGGTATTGCAGTAAAGAAAAACAAAACAACCTTCTGACCATTAATCACAAGTAACTATGCAACTATGTGAATAATTCCAGAGTGCAAATAGTTAGTTGGTCATTGGTTGTTGTTTTACGCCCTCATATGAGAGCTTAATGACCTTGATCTAATTTTAGTTTGTGCCAATTGGAAAACGAGGTCCTCTGATTAAGCCTTCCGACGAGAACTGAAGAACCTTGACCTAATTTTATTTTACAACAATTATAAGACTGGGTCCTTCGGTTAATCCCTCATGCGAGACCTTAATTCCCTTGACCTAATTTAATGTTGTAACTATTGGAAGACTGTGATTAAACCCTCACATGAGAATTGAATGCCCTTGACCTAATTGGAGGACCGGATGCTCTGATTAAGCCCTCACACGAGAATCGAGTGCCCTTGACCTAATTAGATTTTGCAACAATTGGGAGAACCAGATCTTCTGATTAAACCCTCACACAAGAGCTCAATTCCCTTGACCTAATTTAATCCTCTGATTAACCCCTCATTTCCATTGACCTAATATCATTTTGCGACAATTCCAGGTGGCTCCTCATATTAAACACTCACACAAGAGCTGAATGTCCTTGACCTAATTCCTATTGACATCGACGTTGTGACCTGGTATGCCGTCTACTCTCCTCGGTAGAGCGTGGGAACCTATATTAAATGTTGACACAGCACCAACGTTGCATAATAGATGCCGGTGGCGCAGTTTAGATTCTCAGTGGGTTTAGAGTCTACGCTTGGGGTTCTGCGCATGCGTGTATTGGATTAACACGACCCAGGCGACTCGTGTCACCCGAGTTGCTAGAAATCCAAATAGAACACCGCGAGTGGAGTTGATAAAAACACTTGCCGTGTACAAAATGTCCCGACCCCAGTAACCCACTGCTTGGCTGGGGTTGGCTAGGACTAGGAGCGATGACATCACATTTGTGCATCAAAAAGTCGCTTGGGTTCCCCGAGTTGATTAATCGAATACCCTGAAATGCCATTCAATTTTGATGCATTTGCAGAACCCCGAGCGTAGCCTCTAAACGCACTGAGAATTTATACCGCGACACCGGATTAACATTGGGTGTTGCGGAGTAGAAAGAGAGAGAAAGAGAGAGAGAAAGCGCTGGCATAATGTACTTACCGTTTGAAGTAGTAAACGCCCATCATAAGTATGAGGAAGCTGATAAGGCATGCTATTCCCGCGACGATGGCGATAAGAATTGCTGCAACATAGAAAGAAACCGTACAACTCAGGCAACCATAATCACCACATGCCTGACGTAAACAAACTCAAATTCCAGAATGGGCTAAGTTCTTGTTAGGAATATAGTATACCCCCTGGTAACAATACAAAAGATAGTCATAATACACCGACCGACCTGATATGGCCTTAGACGTTGCTAATACGCAAAACCCCAATAAATCGTATCAAACAACAACAACGTTCATAATGCATTCATTGTTTATATTCAGTGTTACTACTGGTAATATAGTAGTAATGTAGTAGACTAACCTGTCCTCACAGGCAAGGAATCATATTGAATAGGCACGTTGAGTTGTTATATTTGCATTATATATTTAATGGTTGGCAGAAATAATGAATAAGCATAGTTGACACTTATATGTAGGATTCTGTGTCATTTATTTATTTATCTAATTATCTATTGATTAATCCATTCATTCGCAATGTTTGAGGAGAGTAATTTAAGACATTTCAGCTGATACAAAACTCTCGCAAGCCCCATTTAACCTCATCTGAGTCACTTGAGCTCGTGGCCCTGTTAGTGGTAGCAGCCCAGCAGCTTAGCAGACTAGCAGCTTAGCAGACTAGCAGCTTAGCAGCCTAGGAGCTTAGCAGACTAGCAGCCTAGCAGCTTCCCGTGTCTATATTTATGAGGCAGTTAAGGTTACCGACTAAAGCCAATAGACTACATCGCCATTCCAGCTGGGATGCATGGAAGAAAAACAAACCCTCGTGAAGCACATGGCTAATGCTAATACACTGGGTGCAGCTAGGAAATCTGCTAGTTTCAGCTCATCTCAGCTCTTCTTTGAAACATAGAATACCAACTAAATATATATATATAATAAATTAAGATATTACTCCTTTATCCAGCATTGCATTTACATCAATATAATATGCACATCTTATGCCATGTGCATTTAGATTTAGACAAATCTGGGCACTCAGATTAGTGTTAGAGCCATAGCCAGAGTCAGTTTTACTTATTTTATTCATATTTTTATTTATATCCTATGGTTAATGACATATATAGAACTAGAAAATGAGTAGGGTTAATCAGATATTGGTAATATATTTCTCTGAAACAAGTGTCTGTTGACACATTTGGCATTTTAATATTTAGAACAAGAATTAATAATGGTGATGTCGATAGCAGCCTTAAAGTGACTGATTATTTTGTGTGTAATTGTATATTTCTTAGCTCAAAATGTTTAACTATGGCTAGTTTTATCCTAGATATATTCAACAGATCATTGTATTGCATGTGTGCATACATGTTTATCCCATATTCTTATGTATTTCTATTAATTTTGAATAACATCAAAGTTTTTCCCTATGTGTATCGGCTAACTCAATGGCTGTACACATTTACTTTGCTGCCAACGCCATTTTTGGCGTATGTGCAGTCGGAACGGTAATCTCGTCTATTATGGGACTTTTCTGAAGAATAGGAAAATTTGTGTCAGCAAAGTCTGAGGTTCCTAGTCCGATGGTGTTGAGTTTCTGTCATCTTTCTGAGATAAATATATTACATTAATTGTTATAATCTACATTGCGACGAGTCGGCGACCAGACTGCGACGAGTCGGCAATTTCGTTGAAAAGGGTCTCATAATTGACACTCGCCTAATAGCTTGCTTAGCCTTTATATTTGCAATATTTTAGTTTATACATTACATTTAATTTAATTAATCCAATTTAATTACCTGAAGTCGAAACAATTTATTGATAAGTTTGGGAATAAACAAATTGTTCCTAGGAGTAGCCTTTATCATTGACATTGTCTTACATACCTGGCGGTAATGACATGACATCAAAGACCATGTGCCCTAGGTCTCCTTCCTCCTCGGCTGAAAGAACAACATAATTGTTGGGATAAGTACTTCTGGCATAATATGTGTAACAGATCCTCTATTCTCAACTGTCTTCTGGTTGCAGAAAGAGAGGGCGCCCTCGTCTCCGGTTCAAGGATACCATCAAGAGAAACCTGAAGCTGAGAGACATTAAAACCGACTCATGGACGCAACTCTCACAGCAGAGAGCTAAATGGAGAGCGGCAGTCAAGTAATGAAAGCGGTCTTTGTCGCATCGCGACAGACAGCATGATGATGATGAAGAAGCACGCAATGTCAGATGTGTCCTAGGTCTCCTTCCTCCTCGGCTGAAAGAACAACATAATTCTCGGGATAAGTACTTCTGGCATGATATGTGTAATGTAAGAAGCACGCAATGTCAGAAGTACACTAGAAGACAATCAGGACAAACTTACGGATCTGCCTTTCTTATTTATCTAATTCACAGGATAATTTTACTGTACGCTACATTTGAAACATTGTTTGCTTATTGTTGTGTTTACATCCTGGACTGGTAGCAACTTGTGACAATGCGCACTCATGGTGACTTTATAGTGCTGCCCCACTGGAAGACCAGGCTACTAGCACCATGAGCCAATATCCCACATTATCCTGATACTGTGCTAACCAGCATTATCCTATCCTATTAATGCCCAGCGCCAGGCTAGGTAGCGACAAGTATCAATTTGATAAGTCATTGCTTTGACTCGGCTGGGATTTGAAAGTCCCGACATTCCGTATGGGAAGCCTACGTTCTACCGATTCGGCCACTGCATCCAGTGATCAGGAGAAACAAATGTGTGGCAAGAACAGTACAAAGTTTAGTCATCGGGCCTATACTGAAGATAGGAGTGGGAGTGGTTTAGTTCTGTAAACCAGTTTCAATCACATTGAGTGACATCGCTGAATCGGGAAGCTGTCTGGCTTCCTGTGCGGAAGGTCGTGTGTTCGAAACTCGGCCGAGTCAAACCATACACAATTCATATTTGCCACTACCTAGCTTACCGTTCAGCATTCCTAGGATTGGGTAGGTATACCAAAAATTGAACGTTATGGTGATGGAGAGTACATAAACAGATTTTGGTGCTTTTATCCGCTGTGTCCCGATTCTTCTCAAATCTGGCTCTAAACCACGTGACTATGCACTGGTTTGGAATCCGGATCTCATGTCTTCACCCTCCCTACATCTTGTATTATATTAGCCGCACTAATTTGCGCAATCCCCGATGCAAATTAAATGTCGATGTAATATTAATATGCATGGTCGGTAAATAATTCAATTCTGTTCCGTCGTCTTTATTTTGTGATAATTTCTTTTTTTTAAAGTTAAAGTATATTACTTTTGAGTGAAATCCATAGACATAGCCTTCCGATGTTTAGATTTTGAGGGAATTCTGGCTAATCTATCATCTGGTTCTCTATCTCTCCAGAGGGAAGTGGATCGCCTCTCGTAGGGCTCATTTTGATGTTGCTATTACAACCGGGAAATATTAGAAAAACAATATTATCATACATTCGAAGTTTTAAAATGTCATTGCTCGCAATGTGAAACTCGTTATTTTACACCATTGCTTTGCTAAAACTCACATTAAAAACATTCATTTCTGCTTACTGTATCTTCTAGAATCAATGTGTGATTTTTGTGGTAAAATAAAATATTAAAAAAATAAAAAATAAAAAATAAAACCCCCAAAATGCCCATGAACACATCCCAATTAGATGGATCACGAATAATATGTCTCATTCAGCGTGTGTGTGTGTTTGCCTGTTTATTGGGGTGTTACATCCGAGCAACATCTAAGGTCATATAAAGACGGGGCTCTCAGTCGGTATCCACTGACACTTGCCGGTGAATATTTTTTGGTAAAACAGTTTATTCATCAGAATATACTTTTTTATTTTTCAGCGCCGAGGCACTGGTCTTCTGGCCGTTTACATTAAATAGTAAATATGTAGATCAGTGGGCACTTAGGTAGGGCATATTAGTAGATTATGAATGGGGTTAGACTTGACCTTAATGTTCTCGCTTCAAACTGAAAACAGGAACCTCCTCACAACCCACCCTCGATTTCCGATTAACCCGATTAAATGCACTATGTCGGTTAGTGTAAGGCGGGCTTGAAAGATAGTCCCTACTGTGAAAGTACAACGTCTGAACACTTTGACTTCTGGATACTAAATGACTTTATTCCCCTCCAGGGCTCAAACCATAGCCGGCCAAACTTGTCCATGACGTCATCTCATTTGCATATATTACAGACGTGTCTAGACATCTAGACGTCTAGACATCTATTACGCATATATCACACCTACGTTTCAAGTTGCATAGTCCGATGGTTTTGAGTTTCTCTCATTTTTCTGAGGTAAATATACTAAATTGATTGTTATAATCTATCTTTCTTTAATTTGAAGTAACTTTTATTTTGAATGTCTAACCTTTGAGATATTTGAAGTGCAAACATGTCAAATTAATTTTGGCTAGCACACCAAAACTCTGATGCCACAGGTTTCAGCAGTAACCGGTTCGATTAAATTGACTAAGTATCCCCTTCTATGTTGCACCAAATGTTTAATAAGTGCATCATTATTTCAGTTAGATATGTAGAATCAGATCTAGATAATTGGTGTGGTTTTGAAAATCTGATGCTTCATCGGGTTGCATAGTCCAATGGTTTGGAGTTTCTGTAATTTGCTGAGATAACTTTGTTTGTTTGTTGTTTTATGTCCTAGCAACATCTAAGGTCATATCAGGATGGGTACCGACTTGTGACAGTGCGCACTCATGGCGACTTTCTCGTGCTGTCCCACTGGGAAACCAGGCTGCCGGCACCATGACCTGGTATCCCACTCAGTCACATTATCCTGACACTGAGCTATCCAGTCCTTGCCCTGTCCTAATAATGCCTGGCTAGGAAGTGCCTGGCTAGGAAGTGACAAGTTTAAATTTTTACGTCATTGGTTTGACTCGACCAGGGATCCAACCCACGACCCCACGATCTACCAGCACGGGTAAACAGACGCTCTAACTCATTCGGCCATCCCGTCTGGTCACTGAGATAACTATAGTAGGTTGATTGTTATAATCAACCTTACTTTAATTTAAGGTAACATTTATTTTATGTGGATAACTTTTGAGATATCTGAAGGTCAAACATGCAAAATTAGTTTTTGTTAGCGTGCCAAAACTTTGACCCTATAGGCTTCAGCAGTAACAGATTCTATTTAGTTGGCTCAGTATTCCCTTCTATCTGGCGGCAAATATTTAATACATGCACCAGTATCTAAGTTAAATGTGTAGAATCAAATCTAGATAAGTGTTTTGGTTTTGAAAATGTGTTGTTTCATCGGACTATGCAGCTATAAAACTAAAACAATCAAAAGTGATATTCACTCTTTCAGGGTTAAGGATAAAAAATCTTTTTTAAAAGGTCACATTTTCATCTCAAATGGCTTTATTATTGGCTAAGGTTCGGGCCAAGTCCGGTGTATGTGGATACTGGACATATTAAAGTTTCATAGTCCGATGAAATATGAAATTGTCAAAACCAAAGCAGTTATCTAGATTTGATTTTTACTATCTAACTTAGATACTGATGCACTTATTGAACATTTGATTCTGCATAGAAGGGAATACCGAGTCAATTTAATAGAACATGTTACTGTAGAGGTCTATGGTGTCAGAGTTTTGGCAAGCTTGCCAAAACTAATAATCCATGTTTGCACTTCAAATATCTCAAAAGTTTACCATTTAAAATCAAAGTAACTTTAAACTAATGTAAAGTAGCTACTAGCGATCGATATAATATATTTTTCTCAGAAGAATTACAGAAACTCAAAACCATCGGACTATGCAACTTTAATAGTAGGCATAGATAGTAGATATGGTACCACACTCCTCTCCAAAGAATTGTATGATGAATAGTGCCTCATACTGCATTCGTCATACACAACGCGGACATATATAGACCCAAGGGACGTGCTCTGTTACGAACACCCATCTTTTTTATGATGAATTTATTTACCCTGCCTATAACGGATAAGTGTGTTAACACTTGCTTTCAACACTGGGCAGCACTAGTCCAATTTGATTCAAATCTTTTGAATTTTGTTTTAGTAATAATTTAGGTTTTGCTGTTGTTTGTTGTTTATGGGTTGTAACTGTTTATAAATTGCAAAAAGTCCAAATTTCTTCTTTTACCATATTTTGTGTTAGTCCATTTACCTATATATGGATGGGAGTAGAGCTGTTTGAAGCAGACCTTCAGTCCTCCAGGCTGCACACCAACCTCTAGCACCCAACTACTAACAACTACAGAAGGTTACAGGAGGTTGGAAGTGACGATAGCAAATAACACGATACTTCCATTCCATCATAATATACGCATAAGTACTTTATACATAAATAATTGGCAGCTCTTTACCCAACAATGTTAGATGCTGCAATTGAAGTAAACTGTCATGACATTGCATACCTTTACAAAAGGTAAGGTATTGACCACGATGTGATAAATATTTACTCAAAGTCTCAATTAGGTTTTTGATGTGAACTATGCTTTCCATATCGTGATGTATTAATTATTTTCGCGGAAAATACAATGATTTCAGCATTTTATTAAACCTAGAACTAACGCTTCATAATAAAGCGAGTGACTTTAATCGCTTCTTTATCTACTTTTCTTTACATTGTGTCAATCTCCCATTTAATATTACACAAGAGGCAATGTTTAATTTTCTGAGTGTGGATTTATTGAAAAATGATAACCTTTTTTGCTGCATTATATCTGCTATTAATCACAATCTTAAAGTTGGATAATCCGATGGTTTTAACTTTCTGTCAGATTTTAAGGTAATGTGATACCTGCAGTCTACCTACTTTTTAGTTTGACGTAAAGTTGAATTCAAATGGCTAACTTTGGAGACATTTAAAGTGCAAACAGGATAAGTGTAACTTGACACATAATTGATCGTGTGATATGCCGCATCATAAAATGGGGACTGGAGCTTCTAAGTATGGGGACGGCAATGCAGAAGGATGTTGATTGGTTGTTGGAGTTTTACATCCTGGCAAGCAACATCTAAAGCCCCAGTCACACCTACCCGGACGAGCCGCGGATCTTTAGCCGGACCACCCATGGACCAGTCACCCGGACTGTCCCGGATAAAATCTTTATTTTGGTCGTTTTTGGCCTCGTGGTCACACCTACTCGGACGAGCCACAGACTAGTCCCGGACCAGAGGCCGGATCACCCCGGACTGAGCAGGACCACCCCTCTGACTACCCAGTGTGTCCACGTAGTAGTCCCGGACTTAAAGTGGACTTGCTCCTACTATATATATATATATATATACAAAATCGGGGCTCATCCTGGACTGATCCATGGTAAACCGGTCTATCCGTGGCTAATATGTGCTCATCCGGCTTGTCCGGGTCTTATCCGGGCAATCCGGGAGTGGTCCATGGCTATGTCGGAGCTAGTCTGGGCTAGTCTGTGGCTGGTCCGGGTTAAACCGTGGTCTCAGACTGTACACAGACTACCCCTGGAGCACCCCCGGACTACCCGGACCACCCCCGGATTACCCCCGGATCAACCTGGATGATGCCGGATCGAGCCCGGATCGCAAAATGCCCTGGACCGCCCCAGATGTTTTAAACATTTTAATGAGCCATGGATTGTGCTAGATTGCTACGGACCACGCCGGATCATGGTCCGGGGGTCATCCGGCCCCTGATCCGGGTAGGTGTGACTGGGGCTTAAGGTCGTATCAGGATGGCAGTGCAGATTGATTGATTGGTCATTGCTTCATACCGTGTCAGTGGCATAGGCCATATTCACGGCGAGAAATGTTTGTTTTTTGTTCAAACCATCACTTTTACATGTAAAAGCATACAATCAATTTTGTGTCATTAGACACTCAAAAACTCACAATCATATAGTTTCTGGTCAAGCTAAATACAATTCTAGATGATAGTATTATTCATGAATGAAATTTGTTTAATAAGCTATATGAGGTGGTACAAACCAGCTGCCCTCAAAAAGGCTAAAATGTTTTCTTGTTTTACTTTAGTAAAAAGGTCATGCATGCTGTTTGCAGTGTAACATTGTTGGCGCTGGGCCATGAAATCCACACAGTTTAATAAAGTGTTTCAATGTCAGTGGGGACTGACATCCAATACATTCAGGGTGATGGTCCCCCTTGAGCAGAAAAATGTGTGTTAGCCATGAGTGGCCAATATGGCATCTTGTTAAAACAACCTGGTCATGTCGCCCTTCAAGGTGACTCTGCTGCAGATGTATTTTTGAATGGTAGGTTTCAGATCAGGGCAGGGAATATTACAATGTTCCAAAGGAGCAGTCAGGGCTCGAGTGGCCGCTTGATCTACTGTCTCATTTCCTAGGATACCCACATGACTGGGCACCCAACATAGGTAGATGTCCTGATATGACCTTAGATATTGCCAGGACGTAAAAAAACTCCCAACATCTTTATTCCTCATCCCACCCCCTCACCACCCTCGCCCCCCTACCCCCCTCCCCCATTGGGCTCCACCTCCCCTTATTCATCATGAACAAACCATCAACACACCAAACATCCTACACAACTATCAACCGGTTTTAAACACGTTGAACATTATATAAAACAGACAAAATGTCTTGTCAATTATAAACTTACCATGTTTTATAAGAGGAAAAATTTAACTCTCAAAGATCGCTTGAGTTGCTATGAGCATATACTTTCTACTAGGTGCTGCTCCCCATTTTTGTATGAACTAAAGTGGCTGGTGCTGTAGATTACACAGCAGTAACCATGCCCTTAATTCTACAGGATTGTGCTGCAACTAATACCACAACACATCAAGCTTAGACTATATAGACTGTCAATTTTCAATTGTAAGATGGCCGGAAGACCAGTGCTGCAGCACTGACATTTCCATTTTGCATGAACCATAGTGACTGGTGCTATACATTATACAGCAGGAGCCACTCCCTTAATTCTACAGGATCGGTGCTGTAACTAATACAGCACTGATCAAACTTAGATTATATAGACTGTACATTTCCAATTGTAAGATGGCTGGAATACCAGTGCTCCAGCGCTGACAAATGTCATATTCAGATGAATAAAGACTTTACCAACAAAAATCCAGAGCAGAAACTGGTCCTTCACAATAACAACACTAATACAAAACTAACATCAACGCGTACACTCCTGCCTTACTACTACTTTCACTACATATATCACATAGCTCATTAGTGATGTAGAATGAAGACAGGCCACCCATGAACCTCTGACATTTCCCTCGCCCTCAAAACACATCGGTGATTCAGGGTGGATTTTAGACGTGTGTGTGTTCTGCCATCTGTAACGTTGCCGTCGCAACAAACACCGCCTCCTTTCTAATTAGTGAGCTTTAATAAATTAATCAGTCGGTCTAATGGTACAGGCGCCGCTTCACCTGTTTTTGTGCATCACATGACTCTAGGGGGAATGTTGCACTAACAGCCAGTCGTCGCCGGATGGCTAAAATTTCAAATATCAACAGCACTATTCTTCTATTTGTCTTTGTATCAAACTCTTGTTGATTTTACTATTTTTAGACTATTATGAACGTGAATGAATGTAATATAATATGGCCGGAAGACCAGTGTCTCGGCGCTGAACAAATGCCTTTATTCAGTGAATAAAATAATCATTTACAAATAAAATAAAATTAATTAATCAAAAATATACCTTTTATCATTGCGTGTATAGCTTTCACTTCTTGCGTTTAAAAATATTCAGATTTTCCCATTAGTTATTCATAAATGGTTTCAGTCCCTAACATGATTAGTGTATAACTATATTATATTTTTGCGACAGCATCCTGTAACTGCCTAGCCCGCTAATTTACCTCTACCCAGAATGCACCTGGGATTGGGTACTAACTATTCGCTTATCAAATTGCACCAACATAATACAAAAATAACATTAATCGATAACCCAATTCACACATATTATATCTTAGGGGGAATATCACCTATGACAGTGTGCTGGGAGAAATGAGCTGGATATAATAATAATAATCATAAAACATTTATATAGCACCGGATCCAGCAAGCCGTTCTCAGGCGCTTTACTTAACAAACAAATATACAGGAAAATAAATTTCACCTAGTTAAAAGCAGATTTAAACAAATGTGTCGTAAGACCTTTATACTGGGTGTGTAATTTTCCCCAAAAGAAAAGTTGAGTTTTTGGCGGTTGCGAGAATGACTGGCGGTGATTAGTTAGTAAGACATGCCTGAGGCTGGGAAGGGGCTCACGGAGAAGGCAGATTAATTAAATTATGACGCAATGCTATCTGATGTCATGGTTGGAGTTGCTCGCATGTTAATACTAGGGTATCAGCGCCCTGGTTAGGTAGGGGAAATGGGTATTTTGGTAGAGGACAGATGAGGCTTATAAAAACCTGATGAAACAATACCATCCTCACCAATCAGCCTGTGTTGAAGTAGATACCCCGCTCTGATATTAGGTAATGTTTGGGTGCATACATTTGATAGTATGCATACAATCCATGGAATGTACGTCTAATAATATATAATGTATCATATATTACATATGTGTTATATATTATATATAAGATATATAATATATATAGAATGTATATCGAATATATATATAGTATATATAAGATATATAATATATATTATATATTATATCATATATACTAGAATATATAGAATATGTATAGAATTTATATAGAATATATATAGTATATAATATATATATCATATACATATATATATATATATATATACTATATATAATATATATAATTCATATATATGAAATAGATCTAATATATTTAATATTAAAAAATATATAAAATGCAAATAAATGTATGAATACTATAAAATATATATAGTCTATGGCCAGGTATGTGTAAATATCTACTGAAATTTGAGCACCTACTCATACACATTTAAATCTTTGAAAGATAGTAATCAAACAAAGCCTTTATCACCCAAATATAGAATTACAATTCCAGGGGCTTCTGTAATGCAAAATCTACTTATACACGATCTCGGTCAATTTTAAACCCAACATATTCCTATTCTCAAATCCCATATTGGAGACACTGATCACTTAACACAAATGCAAGGCATGTTTAATCGTCCGCGTATAATCAACCTCCAGCTTCCCTATTTACATGTAGCCTATCCGATGGGTATTGTAAGTAACATGCGATTCTATACGAAGTGCGACTAGTGGCACCACAACGGTGGTCGGGCTCACTAATCGCTTCCGCCCGAGGATATTTGCGCATCCCGATTAGTGAAATTAATTAATTAAAACGCCGCCAGGTGACTCGAAGAAGTTGAAGCCGCCTTTTCGCTGCCAACCTCACCTGGTGAGGGAGGGAGGGCGGGGGAAGGAGAAAAGCCGGCAGGGCGTGGTGTGGTGTTGATTGATCTTGAAGATGATATATAGATGGCGTCGGCAGCCTGAGTAATGTGCGCCGCGTCCGTGAGAAAGTAGCGGCGCATGTCGATGGCGTGGTAACTTGGGCGCCCCAGTCATTAATTTCGAGGGGAACATTAGCGGCGTCCTCCTCGGGATGCGCAGTGTCGACAGCACGGCGGCACGCCGCGCCACTTCACCGCCCCGGGCCGTGGTGCATGCGGCGGCGGGACGGGGGAGGCGGAGCGGGAAGGGGAGCGGGACCGGGAGGGGGAGCGGGAGGGGGAGGTGAGGTGAGGGGGAGGGGGAGGGGGAGGGGGAGGGGGAGGGGGAGGGGAGGGGAGGGGGAGGGGGAGGGGGGGGGAGGGGGAGGGGAGGGGGAGGGGGAGGGGGATGACAGGGGGACGGGAGGGGGGATGAGAGGGGGGATAGCTGGGGGAGGGGAGGGGGAGGTGGAGGGGGAGGGGGAGGGGGAGGGGAGGGGATAGCAGGGGTAAAGGGAGGGGAGGGGGAGGGGAGGGGGGGAGTGGAAGGGAAGCCCCGGGGGAAAGGCCCGAAGGTAGGGCGAGGGTGGACCGAGGGGAGGACCGAGGATGGAGACGAGCGGAGGGTGAGTGGAGGGCGAGCGGAGCGCGAGCGGAGAGCGAGCGGAGGGCGAGCGGTGGGCGAGCGGAGGGTGAGCGGAGGGTGAGCGGAGGGCGAGCGGAGGGCGAGCGGAGGGCGAGCGGGGGGCGAGCGGAGGGCGAGCGGAGGGCGAGCGGTGGGCGAGCGGAGGGCGACCACATCTGAGATCATATCAGGACGGGTACCAACTTGTGACAGTACTATCCGCACCATGACCTGATATCCCACTCAGTCACATTATCCTGGCACTAAGCCAATCAGTCCTTGCCCTATCCTAATAATGCTGGGTGCATGGCTAGGATGTTTGTTGTTTGTTTGTTGTTGTTTTACGTCCTAGCAACATCTAAGGTCATATCAGGATGGGTACCGACTTGTGACAGTGCGCACTCATGGCGACTTTATAGTGCTGTCCCACTGGGAAACCAGGCCGCCGGCACCATGACCTGGTATCCCACTCAGTCACATTATCCTGACACTGAGTACACACAGTCCTTGCCCTATCCTAATAATGCCGAGTGCCTGGCTAGGAAGCGACAACTATCA
Organism: Branchipolynoe longqiensis; assembly: GCA_030323885.1. NCBI lineage: Eukaryota > Metazoa > Annelida > Polychaeta > Phyllodocida > Polynoidae > Branchipolynoe > Branchipolynoe longqiensis. Next base: position 34,043,334 of record CM059196.1, on the reverse strand, counting down.
ATTTTAAAGTCATTGGTTTGACTCGACCGGGACTCGAACCCATGACCCCACGATCTACCAGCACGGGAGACGGACGCTCGAACTCATTCGGCCATCCCGTCTGGTCTAGGAAGCGACAGGTATAAATTTTGTAAGCCATTGATTGGTTTGACTCGACTGGGACTCCTGACTTTCCGCACGGGATCCTGCCCTCTACCGATTCGGTCACCGCGTTCGGTAGTAAAATTAGAGAATAAAAGCCAAGAGACCAGAAACTGGGACACAAGGCGTTGAATTTGACATAGGGATGTAATCATAATGAAATCCTATATCCCAATCCCAGCAACTTGTGATATTCCTAGCAGCTCTCATAACTCATATAGCAAACACTTTTGATGACACACTAAATAAGCCAAATCATGGTTGCCTCTCTTCCTCTCGGTTCTTCGTCTCGCTCCGCCGCTAGTTCAGCATGTCGCCAGCAGGAGTCGGGGTCCTAAATGTGGCACGTTGTATGCTGGGTAAAGAGCGCCGACGTGATTAGTTTAATAGAACATCACTGTCAAATTAATGCCACATCCAGTTCGTCTAAATGGTGAACTTTTTAGTTTTCTGTCATGAGTGGGGCGGGCCTGGCAGTAGGACAGGAGTGGAGATGGGATGGGTGATGATCAGGTACGTCATAAAATTGCACACCATAAAACAAGCACATGTCGTCGGTTGAGGAGACTTTGTTTGCATATAATTGTAGTAGAAAATATGCATTTAGTGCAAGTTTGTTGTTTTACATCATCGAAACATCTAAGATCACATCAAGTGACAGTGCGCGCTCATGAAGACTTCCTAGTCCTCCCCCACTGGGAAATCAGGCTGGCGGCGCCATGCCCCGATATCCTACTCAGTCACATTATCCTAACACTGAGTCAACCAGTCCTTGCCATATCCTATTAATTCCAAGTGCCAAGCTAGGAAGCGAAAAGTATCAATTTTAACATCATCGGTTTGGCTCGACCCGGAACCGAACTTCCGACCTTCCGGACGGCAGGCCCGCGCTCTACCGGTTATACCATCGCGCCCGGTCCATTTAGTGCAATGACCAGCCGCAGTAGCAAAATAATTGAACTAGAAAACATGTATTTAGTGCAATGCAAGGCCAGGTTTATTACCCTTAAAAGAAGGCGTGTCTTGATTGTAAACCCACATAGACAGACATGAGAAGTTAAATAACCTGTAATGAGTCCCTCCCGTATGTAACTCACGGACAGACGATAATTACAGTTCTAATGAGGAGTTACATAAAGAGAGGATGCCCTCATCTCCGGTTCAATGATACCATCAAGAGAAACCTGGGGCTGAGAGACATTAAGACCGACTCATGGACGCAACTCTCACAGCAGAGAGCTAAATGGAGAGCCGCAGTCAAGTAATGAAAGCAGTCTTTGTCTCATCACGACCGACAGCATGATGATGATGATGATGATGATGATGAACGAGGACGAGCTACAATTATTGTAAAAGGTGACATTATTTATATGCTATCATCTGATTTTAGCATGTATTTCCTATGTGAATATTCAACAAAAATAGAACATCAATATATTCATATTGGAACACCAACTGCACCACACTGACCTCTAGTAAAATAGCCATACTAGATTTGATAATCCCCACCTACAAGCTTTGAGATAAAAAAACACACCCCACAATTTCTTTTTGTACATATGGGTAAGTTTGCCTCATATTTTTTAACACTCTTATATAAACCGGAAGTCAAATTCAAGCTTTCTCTTTGTTAGATGCAAAGTGGGATATGGATAGTGTCATGGTGCTGATGGCTCGGCATCCCAATTGGGGGTTGGGGGAGGGAGCAGCTGTAGTCAATTCACCAGGAGTGCGCACTGTCCACAATTTGCCAGCTCTCCTAATATATTGCCTTAGATGTTGCTAGGATATAAAACCCCAAACAAGCAAGCAGCAAACTCCGCCCGTGAGCACATGGTCTCAGAGGGACCGTGTCTCCGTTCATCTCATGGTAGTGCCTTACCAGATTCAGTTGACAAGCTGACAAACCAAATTAACCAAATTAACCAAATTAAGCAGATTTAACCAAAATTTAACAAATTATGAATTGTATTTGGTGTGCAGAGAAATGCAGCGAATATCCTTTCAACAGGCTATTTGATCCAAAGTAGAGCGGCACAAATTTGAAACTTGGAGCTTGGATCAGCTTTTATATTTATAATAATTATTGAAAATTAACCGAATGACAGTTGGCTCGCGATGAAGAGGAGGCAGGGAGGAGAGAATGCCCGCTCCGCAGTGAATAACATGGAAGTTAAGGTGGTTAGAGAGAAACATTAACCTGGCTGTCGTTATTTATATCCACATAATAAATTACATAGTGCATAAGTATAAGCACAGCGTGGGTATAGTTGTCTCGGGGCGGTGATGAAAATGGGAAATATTGCGCCTAGAGCGGGAATCGAACCCACATTCCGAGCCAGTGTCCTAACCATTACACCATCTAGCCTTCCTGATGTCACCACCCTACCCACACCAACCTGTTTATGCGGCTCCTTTGCTTGAGAGGTCAGTGCAGACTACTACATTTGTAAAATTGATATTTTGTTGGGTATGATCAGTGAGGTTTTAGGGTAATCATTTTTCGTGGAATTACACAGTGCGATTGCCTGGACTGCTCGCCTACAGCATTTATGTGGTTTAACATGTTATGTCTGAGGTGGCCATGACAACTTCAAGGAAAGACCTGGCAGGAGGGAGGGGGTGTGGGAAGAAATGTGATGTTATTATACCCCTGTCACACTATGACATAATGAGCCAACGTAAGCCTGACATGCTCACATTTCATCATTACGTTGATGTACATTGGATTACGTTATGATGACGTCAGAATGATGTTAGACTGATGTTGAGCTACATCACATTATGTCGTGCTACGTCGGGACGCATCAAGGTTTTGAACCTGTTCAAAACTTTCGACGTAACTCCAACGTGAGGGTTTACGTTTGCCATACATTCTGTACACGTTCGGCGAATATCAATGACATTAGACAGACATTAGTCAAAAGCTTCTCACTACGTTGCACTACATAGCAGTACATTGCACTACATTGAACTATGTTGCACTACATTGCACTACGTTGCACTACGTTGCACTACGTTGCACTACGTTGCACTACGTTGCACTACGTTGCACTACATTGCACTATGTTGCACTACGTTGACCCACATTAAAGCCAGTGGAAACGTCCACGCAGCGTAATGGGAATGTCAGGAGAACGTATGCCAAACGTACATCCAACGTATGTTCAGCGTTTCGCCACCGTGTCATGATGTATGTAACATCACGTAAGGTAAGGCAATGTAGTTCTGGTGATGGAATAACGTACATAACGTTCCGTGAGTGTAATTATGTTGTCCTCTCTCGTTGAATGACGCTATCACTATGCTTTACCAACGTTACGCTCTCATCAACTATGCTGCATCCACGTTCAACTTGTGCCCAAATTTGCATACTACGCCGATAAGTTTGACGTTTTTCATGTTCTCCCTACAGTGATGTCGTTACGTTGTAGTGTGACAGGGCCTTTAGATGGCAAGATGTCATTTTCAGGACCTCTTGGAAAACGAAAACCCATTGCAGAATTAAAATAAAACACACCGCGGGAAATATTGGCCATGGCGAATTTCCACAGCATTTATACCTGGGACTGTGTTGTCTGTTGTTCGATGTGGGTGGTTACCAGGTTAAAATGGGTAGCTACTTCACTCTTATAGTTCATTTTAAAGAGTCGGTTGGTTGGTTGCTTTGAGATCCTGGCAACATCTAAGGCCATATCAGGACGGGTACGGACTTCTGAAAGTGCGCACTCATGGGCTGACAGTGTGCAATCTTGGCAGCTTTGTAGTGCTACCCCACTAGGAGATAATGCTGCCTGCACTATGACCTGATATCCGACTCAGTCAGATTATCCTGACACTGCACCAACCAGTCCTTGCCGTATCCTAATAATGCCGAGCATCTGGCTAGAAAGCGATAGGTATAAACTGTTAAGTCATCGGTTTGACTCGACTAGGGTTCTAACCCGTGGGTTCATAGCCCATGATCTACCAAAATGGGAGACGGACGCTCAACTACTCCAGCCATCCTGTCTTGTCTGGTCTGCTCCGCCTCTTTAGTGACTTTCATGAAGAGGGACAGGTGGAGTAGAAAATAAACCAGCTCCGCAACTGTGAGACAGACACCGTTTGACAGCCGAGAGAGGTCCCCTGATCCCTGGCCTTGTCACCGTTTGGATCTCCATCCCTTTGGATGTGGGCACAACCTCATGCCACAACACACGGGGGAACCTGGCATGGCTGGTAGTCGAGGGGAGGGTGGGTAGGGGAGAAGGTGGAGATAGAGGTGGAGGAGGGGAGGGATTGTGGGTGGGTGAGGGAGAGAATGAGGAGATGGAGGAGGGGAGGGTGGGTTGTGGGTGGGGGGATGAGGAGATGGAGGAAGGGAGGGTGGTTGTGGGTGGGGGATGAGGAGGAGATGGAGGAAGGTAGGGTGGGTGCGGGGATGAGGAGATGGAGGAGGGAGGGTGGGTGTGAGGGGGAGAATGAGGAGATGGAGGAGGGGAGGGTGGGTTGTGGGTGGGGGGATGAGGAGATGGAGGAAGGGAGGGTGGGTTGTGGGTGGGGGGATGAGGAGATGGAGGAGGGGAGGGTGGGTGCGGGGATGAGGAGATGGAGGAGGGGAGGGATGGTGGGTGGGTGGGTAAGGGGGAGAATGAGGAGATGGAGGAGGGGAGGGTGGGTTGTGGGTGGGGGGATGAGGAGGAGATGGAGGAGGGTAGGGTGGGTGCGGGGATGAGGAGACGGAGGAGGGGAGGGTGGGTGTGAGGGGGAGAATGAGGAGATGGAGGAGGGGAGGGTGGGTTGTGGGTGGGGGGATGAGGAGGAGAAGGAGGAGGGTAGGGTGGGTGCGGGGATGAGGAGATGGAGGAGAGGAGGGTGGGTTGTGGGTGGGGGGAGAATGAGGAGATGGAGGAGGGGAGGGTGGGTTGTGGGTGGGAGGATGAGGAGATGGAGGAAGGGAGGGTGGGTTGTGGGTGGGGGGATGAGGAGGAGATGGAGGAGGGGAGGGTGGGTGCGGGGATGAGGAGATGGAGGAGGGGAGGGGGAGTGGGTGAGGGGGAGAATGAGGAGATGGAGGAGGGGAGGGTGGGTGGGTGAGGGGGAGAATGAGGAGATGGAGGAGGGGAGGGTGGGTTGTGGGTGAAGGGGAGAATGAGGAGATGGAGGAGGGGAGGGTGGGTTGTGGGTGGGGGGATGAGGAGGAGGAGGAGATGGAGGATGGGGAATAGGGGGAGGTGCAGAATGGGGAGATGGGGAATAGGGGGCGGTGGAGGGAGGGTGTGTGGGGGGGATGGGGTAAGGGGCGTCTAGGTGGGTAGACACTCAGAGAGAGAGACCCAAGCTTTTGAGCAGCTTAGCAAAAGGCCAAATAGAACAGCAACGACAAACATCCGACTACCCTGATCCTGTGTGGTGTGTGTGGGGTGTGGGGTGGAGTGCTGTGTTTGGGGTGTGGAGTGGTGTGGAGTGGTGTTGAGTGGGATCTGGCGTGTGGACTGGGTTGTGGGGCGTGGAGTGGGGTGTGTGTGGTGTGGGGTGTGTGTGGTGTGTGGTGTGCGTGATGTAGGGTGTGTGTGGGGTGTGGGGTGGAGTGATGTGTGTGGGGTGTGGAATGGGATGTGCGGTGTGGAGTGTGTGTAATGTGTGGTGTGTGTGATGTGTGTGTGATATGTGGTGTTGTGTGTAATGTGGTGTGTGTGCGGGGTTTGGGGTGGAGTGGTGTGTGTGGGGTGTGGAGTGAAGGGGGGTGGAGTGGGATGTGGGGTGTGGAGTGCGTGTGATGTGTGTGTGTTGTGTGTGATGTGGGGTGTGTGTGGTGTGTGTGATATGGGGTGTGTGTTATGTGTGTGATGTGGGGTGTGTGTGGTGTGTGTGATGTGGGGTGCATGCGTGATGTGGGCGCTGTGTCATTTGTTTGTGATGTGGGGTATGTGAGGTGGGGTGTGGGTGGTATGTGTTATGTGGGTTGCGTGCGTGATGTGGGCGATGTGTGGTGTGTTTGTGATGTGGAGTATGTGAGGTGGGGTGTGTGTGGTGTGGGATGTGCGTGATGAAGGGTGTGTGTGGGGTGTGTGGTGTGAGGAATGGGATGTGCGGTGTGGAGTGTGTGCGATGTGTGGTGTCTGTAATGTGGGGTGTGTGTGGTGTGTGTGATGTGGTGTGTTTGTGATGGGGTGTGTGTGTAATGTGGGTGTGATATGTGGTGTTGTGTGTGGTGTGCGATGTGGGGTGTATGTGATGTGGGGTGCATGTGTGGTGTGGGCGCTGTGTGGTATGTTTGTGATGTGGGGTATGTGAAGTGGGGTGTATGTGATGTGGGGTGTGTGTGATGTGGGGTGCGTGTGTGATGTGGGCGCTGTGTGGTGTATTTGTGATGTGGGGTATGTGAGGTGGGGTGTAGTGGTGTGTGGGATGTGCGTGGGGTGTTGTGTGCGATGCAGAGGTATGATGACGGGTGTGATGCTTACTCTTAAAGTACTCTGCAAAAAGAGAACACTAGTAGCAAGAAAACCACCCAGAAAACATGTTATCATGACTTTGTCAAATGACTACAAATACATTTTTGAATAGAATAATCTCTATATCTTATGCAAGGGAGAGGGGGAGAGGGGCTCGAAGGAAATGAGGAGTTGAAGGGGTTTTACGTCCTAGAAACATATCAGATTACATCTAATGCTTGTCCATTATGAAGCACCGGTCTTCTGGCCTTGCGAGGTTGCAGTTATTCAAACAACTGTTTGTTGACGATGATGACGATGATGTTGATGATGGTGATGATACGTGTTAGTAATGGGCTTGTGAATGAAAATGCACGCAATGTTGTAGATATATTATATCCTTTGCCCTTTTTGATTTTGTTGATTATATTTGCTTGCTTTATTGTGCGCTAAACTGTTGGGAACATAGCAACAATAATCTGGATAGTAGGTTAAATCATAACTACACATGCATCTACAGTAATTAAGTTCCTCAGGGAAAGGGATATAGGTGGTGAATGGATCTTTAGTGGTTTAGTGGATTAGAAGTCGTATGTAGATGCAGAAGACTTGTGAACCTGCAGATTGATGGCGACTTTATAGTCCCATCTCACTAGCAGACTGTGCCAGTAGCACCATCACCTGATTTCCCACTCAATCATATCATCCTGATACTAAGCTACCCAGTCATAGTCCTATCCTATTAAAGCCGAGCACCAGGCTAGGTAGCGACTCATCTATATTTTGTAAGTCGTTGGCTTGACTCGGCTGGCGTTCTAACCAATGATCTCCCACACTGATTCAGCTATCCAATCAAACAGAGTTGCTGCAGTGTGGAACTACTTATATAGTGATATAGTGATCGGTAGACAGGAAGTGTGAACACTTATTTGTCTCTCATTTTTGCTTGAGTGCAAGTAATTAGCAACACAAGGAATAAATTAGTAGCATGTGGTGAATAAGTGGTCAAATTTCCCTGTATCATCAGCCCATGCTTTTTCTAATCGGTTCTTGAATGAATTTATTGAGCCAGCATCTATAACATTTTGTGGGAGACTATTCCATATATTTATGATCCTGTTTGAGAAACTGTGTTGCCTTAGTTTTGAAACGGCTCTGGGTTTTACTAGTTTGAGAATATGGCCCCGGCTGCCTTCTCTTTTATTCAAGGTGAAAAATTGGTTCATATCTATTTTATCAAAACCTTTCATAATTTTAAAAACTTCAATTATGTCACTTCTTTTCCTTCTGTAGGAAAGGGTAGGAAGTTTCAATTTCCTGAGCCTTTGTTCATAGGGTAAGTCCTTTATAACTGCAACTAGTTTCGTTGCACGTCTCTGAACCTTTTCGATCTCCAGAATATCTTTCCGAAAAATTGGGCTCCAAATTTGTGGACAGTATTCCAAAATTGGCCTAACAAGAGACTTAAATAGAATGAGAAAATTGTTCTTGTTGAGGCGATGGAAGGTTCTTTTAATTATTCCTACTCTCTGGTTAGCATTTGAGATGATAGTCCTCATGTGTTTCTGAAAGGAGAGTTGGGAGTCGAAGGTTACACCCAAGTCCTTTTCATAGCTATCTTGTTGCAGGACAGTGTTCTGCATAATATAGGCATAATGAGGATTATTTTTCCCGTAATGAATAATTTTGCACTTCTTTTCATTGAAGGGCAATTGCCATTTCTCAGACCATTGTGAGATTTTCAGAATATACTCTTGTAAGAGATTTTTTTCTCTTACGTCTTTTATTGCTTGAAAGACCTTTGTGTCATCCGCAAATATTTTTACGTTTGATGAGACACTGCCTGGCAGGTCATTTATAAATATTATAAATAATAATAAGTGGACTAGCACTCATTCTGGAACAGGAGGAGAGTGTTGTCTTTCGCATTGGGTCATCATACTAGAAAACAAATTCGGTAATGAGCGGGAGCAGGCTGGATTGGATTATTTATTGCCATTGCTCCATTCGAGTATAAAGAGTTTGTTTACGCAGATGTCCTGGTCTCTAGATGAGTGTGAGTTGTGCTGTGGGAATAGAAAAGCTCGCAAGGTGGCGCCACACTAATCTGGCTTTATTACAACTTGTTTGATAGGTGGCGCTGATGAGCAGTGTCTGACTCTCTCTATTCTGTTGACTGGTACTCACAGAAATTAGGTGGCGCCACCACCATTGGGGAAATTATGTTGCTTACCTATGTATCTTACTTATATGTATAGTGTATAATAGTTGGCTGGTTGTTGGAGATTTATGTCCTGGAAAAATCTAAGGTCATATCAGGATGGGTACCAACTTATGACAGTGTGCATTCATGGCGACTGTATATTGCTGCCCCACTGGGAGACGAGGCCGCCAGCAACGTGATCTGATATCCCACTTAGTCACAATATCCTGACACTGAGCAAACCAGTCCTTGCCCTAATAATGCCGAGCACCAGGCTAGGAAGCGACAACTTTTAGTCATTGGTTTGACTCGACCAGGGTTTGAACCCATAGGTTCGAATCCCATCATCTACCAAAACAGGAGACGGATGCTCAACTCACTCAGCCATCCCATATGGTAGTGCATATATATATATATAGTGATATAGTGATATAGTGATTGGTAGACAGGAAGTGTGAACACTTATTTGTCTCTCATTTTTGCTTGAGTGCAAGTAATTAGCAGCACAAGGAATAAATTAGTAGCATGTGGTGAATAAGTGGTCAAATTTCCCTATATCATCAGCCCATGCTTTTTCTAATCGGTTCTTGAATGAATTTATTGAGCCGGCATCTATAACATTTTGTGGGAGACTATTCCAAATATTTATGATCCTGTTTGAGAAACTGTGTTGCCTTAATTTTGAAACGGCTCTGGGTTTTACTAGTTTGAGAGTATGGCCCCGGCTGCCTTCTCTTTTATTCAAGGTGAAAAATTGGTTCATATCTATTTTATCAAAACCTTTCATAATTTTAAATACTTCAATTATGTCACTTCTTTTCCTTCTGTAGGAAAGAGTAGGAAGTTTCAATTTCCTGAGCCTTTGTTCATAGGGTAAGTCCTTTATAACTGCAACTAGTTTCGTTGCACGTCTCTGAACCTTTTCGATCTCCAGAATATCTTTCCGAAAAATTGGGCTCCAAATTTGTGGACAGTATTCCAAAATTGGCCTAACAAGAGACTTAAATAGAATGAGAAAATTGTTCTTGTTGAGGCGATGGAAGGTTCTTTTAATTATTCCTACTCTCTGGTTAGCATTTGAGATGATAGTCCTCATGTGTTTCTGAAAGGAGAGTTGGGAGTCGAAGGTTACACCCAAGTCCTTTTCATAGCTATCTTGTTGCAGGACAGTGTTCTGCATAATATAGGCGTAATGAGGATTATTTTTCCCGTAATGAATAATTTTGCACTTCTTTTCATTGAAGGGCAATTGCCATTTCTCAGACCATTGTGAGAGTTTCAGAATATCCTCTTGTAAGAGATTTTTATCTCTTACGTCTTTTATTGCTCGAAAGACCTTTGTGTCATCCGCAAATATTTTTAGGTTTGATGAGACACTGCCTGGCAGGTCATTTATAAATATTATAAATAATATTGGTCCCAGCACACTTCCCTGAGGTATTCTTGAGGTGACATTCTTAAAGGAAGATTTTTTATTACCTACAACTACCCTTTGCTTTCTCTCAGACAGGAAGTCCTGTATCCATTCAGAAATTGATCCGGATATTCCCAGAGCTTTGACTTTGTTTAATAGTCTTTTGTGGGGCACACTATCAAAGGCTTTGGAGAAGTCCAGATAGACGGTGTCCCATGCCAGGCCATGATCCAGCCAGTCAGTCCAAATTTCCATCACTTCTAGTAGTTGTGACAGACAAGATTTTCCTCCAGTGAATCCGTGTTGGTCTGGAGATATCAATCCTAGTTTTTCCAAGTGTTCTACGACACAGTCTCGGATTATTCTTTCTAGCATTTTACAGCATAGGGAGGTTAAACTCACAGGTCTGTAATTTGATGCCAGGCATTTTGGTCCCTTTTTATGCAGGGGTTTTACCTCAGCATCTTTCCATTGTTTGGGTATTTTCCGTTCAAATAGGCTTTTACGGAATAGAGATGTCAAAATAGGTCCAATTTGCTCAGAACACTCTTTGATGATTTTTGCATGGATCCCATCTGGCCCAGGTGCCTTGGAGACATTTAGTTTTTTCAATTAATTTGTCAACTTTATCGTCTGTTATGTCAACGTCACTGATGAATTCTGTGACTCCTGAATCTGGAGAGGGTGGGATATTATTCGTATTTTCATTGGTAAACACACTGACGAAGAACTCATTGAGTAGTTCAGCTTTGCCTTCATCGTCTACGATTAGTTCGTCATCACTATTGGCTAGAGCTGGTATGCCATTGCCATTTTTTGATTTAAGTGAAGCATAACTCCAGAAATTTTTCGGGTTAATTTTAATGTCTTGGACAATTTTGTCCTCAAAAGTCTCTTTGTGTCCACTGACAATGTCATTTGCGGCATTCCTAGCGATAGTGTATTTTTCCCAATTTTCCAATGTCTTATTATTGAAGTAGACATTCCATGCTTTGTTTTTCAATTTTCTGGCAGTGGTAATATCCCTGGAGTACCAAGGAGGTTGTTTCCTGGTTGTGAATTTTCTGAGTGGTACGTGCCTTTTGATAGCACCTGATAGCACATTTTGAAACAGGTCCCAGCAGTCTTGCACATTTTTCTCCTTAAATCTATTTAGCAAGTCATGGGACATGATATCCTTACTCATGGCAATGTAATCCCCTCTATAATATGAGTATCTTAGTGGGATGGTCTCATTTTCTGTTTTAACATCGATTTTGAAGGATATGACAGCATGGTCACTCTTTCCGATCGGGGCACCTATCCTGATGTTATCTATGAGATTATCCTTATTGGAAATGACCCAGTCCAAGGGATTTGGGGTCTCATTTCCTCGGAACCTGGTTGGTTCCTGAATAAATTGTTGCAGGAAACAGTCATTTAGGTGGTCGAAAATAATCCGCGCATAATGGTCATCACGGCAATGTAAGATGCCAGTGGCCCAGTCGATTTCTTTTAAGTTAAAATCCCCAACGATAACCAGGTTATCATGTTTCATTTCTCTTACCTCATTGACTAATTCTAGAAGAGCATTATTGTTTTGCTCATTGCTAGATGGGCTACGGTAAATACATCCTAAAATGGTTATGACTCCTTCAGTAAGAATTTCGCACCAAATTGATTCGTCAAAAACTGTTTTTGGTGTGAAATGAGTTGCTATCAAATGATTTGCAACGTACATTATCGTACCTCTTTTCTCTAAAGAGTTGGTAAGTAGATAATATCCATTTATTTCCAAGCTTATTTTACTGATCTCGTATAATCTATTTTTTGGACATACTTCGTTGACGCATATTATGTCAGGTCTCACTGAACTGATTTCAACTTCCAGTAATGACTTTTTAGTGGTAGTTAAGACATCTATGTTGGTGTACTTAACTTCTAAGGTTTTTATTTTGTTTACTATTCTATGATCTATTTTGCCTGACCTGGCTTTCTTATTTTTAATTCTTTCATGTTCCAGGGAGGACCCCGGACCTTGTATATCCAGTTTTTTGACCGATCAGTATTTTCTTTAGCAGCTTGTACATGTTCGCTAAGAGTTTTTACGATCTTCTTTGTCGAGATCGTAACATACTCCTAAGTTCTTTACTTTATCGGGAGCATCCTTGAGTTTGTTCAAGTTGCTCATAACAGACTCCTGTGTTTCAACTGAGTCAAATATAACTTTGAGAGGTCTGTTTAATTTCTGACCCTCCTTATATTGGCCGAGTCGGAATGCGTTTTTTGGTCGCGCTTCTATGCCGATGGCTTGTAGCAAATCGTCTACCAACCCTAGATCATGGGTTTTCCTGGCTGTTGATTCACTATGTATCTTGCTTATATATTACGTATCATCAGCTACTGTGTGGTAAGATAACACCAACACTACAACTGGCCAGCATTGAAAACAAGCCTGGGTACCCGGGCTTATATGCTATGGACAGTATAAATACAGCCTTAACAAAACAACAACAAAAAAAGAACTTCTCAACCACCTGGTATTACTGCCATCCACCACTTTGCTGTCTGAACATGGCCACACCTCCACTAATGTCTCCACTTCGCGTTGATAATTCTTCATGGTTCGTCTTGAACAGTGAAGACTGGCACTTTTGGCAGTTGGTAAAACAGCTGTGAGTAGCAAGACGCCATTCATTTTGACCGATCGATTCCGTATTTCTTTTATTACCTCCACAAGCGAAAGTCAATATGAATAGCCTCTTCTCATGCAAGGTGGCAATTCGGCTTTAATTCCATATCCCATATATATATATATATATACATATATATATATATTTGTGTACTATAACGCCCCGTGTCAGATCCATTCTGGAGGTAGCCATTTGTAACCGATTGTATATATGGGTTATTCTCCAAAACTGAGCACCACATATTTGGTCTCCATGTTATGATGCTGATAATTAAGTCTTTGTTTTATTGATAGCAAGTCAAATCATTATTGTAGCCTCTGTATATTAGGTATGTTAGCAGTTCTACATGTATTGAATTTATCCCCAAAAAGATATCAAAATTATAATTGTATGATTTTGCGCTAGAGTGAAAATGTGAAAATTTACACATTGACACCATATGTGTAGCCAACCTTTTTTTCAACTTATTTTTCAACTTTTTTCTTGTAAGTCATAACCTTGTCTGCTTAACAGTAATCCATAAAATCGTGTTTGACTATGTTGTATCTGTTAAAATGAGGTTCAGGATGTGTCTTTGATTTTCATGTTACACAAGTGATATTAATGTATTGCTCAATTGGTATAAGATCTAATTCAAAAAGTGAAACTCATTTTTTTCAACTCTGACATATGCACAACATGCAAACCTTCATATCACATTGGATTAGGCAATTATTTGGAAGGATTTTTGCTATTATTTTGAAGGTTTTCACTTTTGGTTTCCATGTCACAGTTTTGTGTCCAGTTTTAGAGAATGAGCCATATATATATATATATATAAATTGGGCTACGATGTAGGAAGAAGAGACAAGACGGGAAGTCTTAGAGAATAAGCCATATATATATATATATATATATATGATCCTCCAGTGAGACTGACACTTGTCGACACCCGTTGGAGGGGAGGTGGGCTGCAGGTGGCGCCACCAGTCAAGTTTGGAGTCTTACGGAGAATAACAATGGCAATAACTAAAATATAATATATAATGGAAACACTTCCCTTCGTGTTTTTATACTCGCATAATTAGTTATGCATCATTATATATATAATGTAGTGGTGTAGTACTTTTAATCAAAGACGTAAGGGAACACAGATTTGAATTTCTTTGAAATAGAGCGGGAACACCATTCCGCCTCCCAAACAAAACAAGGGAACGCTGTTCCCACATGTTCCCACAGAACTACACCATATATAGAAATATACTTGTGATGTATAACGCATTGTAGTTATATGAGTATAAATGCAAGGGAACATATACTTTATATATCTATTCCGCCTTGGCGCATCCGTGGAGTGCCCCCACCCCCCAGCTGTGGGGATAATTGGTAGGTGGGCCCCTCCCTCGCGCTTTGCCATATAAACCTGTAATATGATATTATGATATCATATCATTGCATGTAATATAATAAAATAAGCATATAAAATAGTTTTTATATAAATTGACAGTGCTGTATTTATTATTTATATTTGAATATATTATTACACTGCGTGTCCATTTGCCATTTGCTGCGGGCCAGCGCCTTGATATGCGCCTGTGGCGCCACCTCCTGTGTATTTCCTCGTGCTCTTACCCGCATTTCTCTACTATTCGCCACGAATTTTACCTTCCAATGGGCGGAGGTGTATTTGTGTGTTTGTAATTATTGCACACCGCTTAAGCCCTGGTCACATAGGCGTCAGTGGGCGTAGGTGAACGTGGCGGAGGCTAACATAGTTGAAAGTAGTTGAAAGTAGTTGGACTTAGTTGGACATAGTTGGACGTAGTTGGACGTAGTTGAACGTAGTTGAACATAGTTGAACATAGTTGACCGTAGTTGAACATAGTTGAACGTGATTGAACGTGGTTGAACGTACTTGAACGTAGTTGAACGTAGTTGAATGTAGTTGAACATAGTTGAACGTGGTTGAATGTAGTTGAATGTAGTTGAACATAGTTGAACATAGTTGAAAGTAGTTGAACATAGGTGAACGTAGTTGGACATAGTCGAATGTAGTTGAACGTAGTTGAATGTAGTTGAAGGTAGTTGAATGTACAGGCATCCACACTTGTCCTTGATGTTAACTTGGTAATAACGTGGGTGAGTCATGATCTGCGATTAAATATTTGGACATGTTCAAAAGAGCGGTATGTTAGAGGCTGAATTTGCATCCGTGATGCTAATGTACTGTGGCGCGAAGTCGAACATAGTAGAACATACCTATTAATGTACTCTAGCATACTCTAGCATACTCTAGCATACTCTAGCATACTCTAGCATACTTTGACCCGCACAAAACCATGGCCGTTCCACATCGCACATGCCGTGGTCACATAGCCGTTATTGGACATAGTTGAATGTAGTTGAATGTAGTTGAATGTAGTTGAAGGTAGTTGAACATAGTTGAACGTAGTGGAGGCTAACGAAGTTGAAGGTAATTGAACATACTGACATCCATAGCGCATTTATCCATATCATTCGATGGCTCATCAACCAAAACCTGCCGCGGCTTAATGTATTTCAAAGTAGTTTAACAAACTTACACCACGTTTGACCACCGTTTGCCTCCACTACGTTCACCTACGTCCACTAATGGCTATATGACCAGGGCTTTAGAGTACTAGAAGGGATGGCCGAATGATGTGAGTGTTCGTCTCCCATTTTGGTAGATCATGTGGGTTTGAAACCTGGTTGTGTCAAACCAATGACTTAAAACAATTTATGCATGTCAGTTACTAGCCAGGCGCTCGACATTATTAGGATCTATGGCAAGGACTGGTTGGCTCAGTGGCGGGATAATGTGGCTGAGTGTGATATCAGGTCATGGTGCTGGCAGCCCGGGTCCTAGTAGGGCATCACTATAAAGTCGCCATGAGTATGCACTGTCATAAGTCGGTACCTGTTCTGATATGACCATAGATGTTGCCAAGACGTAAAACTCCCAACAACCAATCAACACATTCACATCCTCAACCTCGTCTCCCGCTCACAATCACACTGACCAGACAGGATGGCCGAATGAGTTAGAGCATCCGTCTCCCCTGCTGGTAGATCGTGGGGTCGTGGTTTCGAACCCTGGTCGAGTCAAACCAATGACTTAAAAATTGATACTTGTTGCTTCCTAGCCTGGCGATTGGCATTATTAGGATAGGGCAAGGACTGGTTGGCTCAGTGCCAGGATAATGTGACTGAGTGGGATATCAGGCCATGGTGCTGGCGGCCTGGTCTTCCAGTGGGGCAGCACTATAAAGTCAACTTGAGTGCGCACTGTCACAAGTCGGTACCCGTCCTGATATGACCTTAGATGTTGCTAGGACGTAAAACAACAACAAACAAACAAACACAATCACACTAACACCACACCGACTGTGGTTATGTGTGGCATAAGGTATCATCAGAAATAACAGTGCATGTATGTTTCGCTACAAATGATCGGCGCACATGTAGTGGGCCGTGCGCTTTCTGTCTTTCAGGAACATGGTTCGCCTTAATAACAATTCATCGACCATTTCCGCACAAACCAATCGACAAGGAATACTTTTATTTGGATTTTAATGCACCTTTGATTGGTTTGTAATAGCAATTCAGTCATGGTGCATATTCACAGAAAATCCACTTGGACCGGAGTTTATGATCACTTGAACAAAAGTTATCTTGTTATATCTTGACGTGGTCTTGGGTGTCAGAACTGTCAATGAAGTGTGCCCAAAGTTAAACCCCGCCTGTGACATCACACAACTCGGGCCATAAGAAGATGTTTCTTAGATGATATGATCTGAAAGTCTTGTATCTCATAGGCCATTAGAAGCAGGTGCACGGCTGGAAGTTAGAACGCAGCATGGCGCTTGTGCAATACTGCTGATTATAGCACACGTGCTACTTCGAGACAGTGTCACCTTCTTCTGCACCGAATGGCATTTGTGCTATATGAAGTCACTAGAATAGGATTCTGTAGAAACTAGTACAATAGCTCTACATACCCTAGATAAAAGATTCACCCGGTACTTGTATTACACGGGTGAATGACAATGTAGTCTAAATATGGGCGAAAATAGCTTTAGTATGGAACCTGAACTAGAAACTGTGGCTCCAGTATCAAATGGCTACTTATATCGGCACAGATTTGGTGAAATGGGAGAGAATGCAAAAAGTCAAGATGGCGGCCACAGAACGTCGTCGATTTCACTTTTAAATCTTATTAAACTAGATATTATATTATATTTTTCAACTCAAAGGTAGCGGGCTAATAATAAAACAGATGTAAAGAATAATTGTTGCTTCTTAGATTGTGAAATTAGGCTCTCAATTCTTTGACCCGCATTTTCGACAGCTTTTAAATAGTGTTGGTTTGTACCCCTACTGCAGCAGTACGGGGTGAATCTTGTATCTGTACATACCCATGTGTTTGCGTTGCTTTATTGAATCAAGGCCTCCATACACTCAGTAATGGGGCTGGCTGTCACACTATGACGTAACGACGTCAACATAGAGAGAACGTGAAGAACGTTGAACTTTTCGGCGTAGTATGCAAATTTGGGCACAAGTTGAACGTGGATGCAGCGTAGTGGACAAGAGCATAACATCGGTAAAGCGTAGTGATACCGTCATTCAAAGAGAGAGGACAACGTCATTATGCTAACGGAAAGTTATGAACGTTATTCCATCGCCAGAAGAACGTTACGTGACGTTACATACGCTATGAGACGTTGAATGTACGTTGAATGCACCTTCTCCTGACGTTCTCCTGATGTTCTCCTGATGTTCCCATTACGCCCCGTGGGCATTTGCACTCGGTTTAATGTGGGTCAACGTAGTGGAACGTAGTTGAACGTAGTGAGCAGCATTGGAATAACGTCCGTTTAACGTCATTGACGTTCACTGAACGTGAACAGAACGTACGGCGAACGTAAACCCTTACGTTCAAGCTACGTCAACATTTTTGAACAGGTTCAAAACTTTGACGCGCGCCGACGTAACACGACGAAATGTGACGTAGCTCGACATCAGTCTAACGTCATTCTGACGTCATCATGACGTCACCCAACGTACGTCAACGTAATGACGAAACGTGATCACGTCAGGCTTATGTTTGCTCGTTACGTCGTAGTGTGACAGGGGTATTAGGTTTGATATATATGGGCTTGCCGGCCGAGATAACGCCAGGTGGTGTTTGTGTACTATCAGTTTCAGTCCGTACTCTTTGTGTACTATCAGTCTGCTTTGGCTCACTCAGAATCATTGTTATTCCTTTATGTATGCTGCACTAACCAAAATTCTGCTAAATATTGTCACATGTATCTAATATGGCATAATTAAACTTACTTTGATCAGATGTACCTTAAGAATCGGGAAAAAGGGGTTTTGTTTATTGTTGACTTTTCCCCCATTTTCGGTGAATGATCTGCGATAGGGATTGCATTGAGATCCAGATTATTCTGGTCCCCTGGTCTCCTCCACTGACTGGGTGACTGTTAGTATTGATAGTACACAGAGTACGGACAGATAATACACGAGTGCCACTTAGCATTATCTCGGCCGGCTGGCAAACCCTATTGTAAGATCACATCTCATATATATACATGCGTCCTTTTAGCCCCTGATGAATTAAGGACCATTTAAGTGATACTTGGTTTGTGGACGGTTGGTGGAGCAGGGGTATTTCGTTCCTGATATATTCCTAATTGAACAAACCGATTATTTATCGGTACAATGGAAATTACCTTCCGGTTTTCCGAGTAAGGACTCAGGTCAAAATGTCGGTTGGAGTATTAGTGGCTTTAGCCAAGGGTACAATGGGGGACATCCGATTTTTTAGTTCGAATTCCTGCTGTTGGCGTCGCCAGTGAACTAGTGGGCATACACACAAATGTACACACTGCAAACTCAATGGCTATGAGCAATCTTCATAGAGAACAAGTGAAATATCTCTAGAACCACACCACCTAGAAACAAACTGCCTGGTACACATATAGAAAACATATTCAACAAATAGATTATATTAAATTTATAAGGCTATGGTTCTGCATTTCTGTTAATTTTGAATAAAATAAACTGTGCATACCGGCAAACTCAATGCATTGTCAATGGCCGTGAGCAATCTTCATATAGGAAAAGTGAAATATCACTAAAAATACACCACTTAGATACAAACCGTTTGGAACTCATATAGAAAATATATTCAACAAACAGATTATATTAAATTTATAAGGTTAGGGTTCTGAATTGCTATTAATTTTGAATAGAATTGACGTTTTGAACTGCGCATATCAGCAAACTCAATGCATTGTCAATGGCCGTTTATGCCCACTAGTACCGACGCGCCACCAAGTGTCGGAAAATCAACTACGCCAAATGTCCCCCATTTGCAGCGGTTTGGGTAGTGCCATGTGCAGTAGTATATGTCATGTATAGATTAGGCTGTAATCGGTTTCTGCTGGTTACTGATATGATTTACATCCAAGCGAGTAAAAATGCGATATAGAATACATATTTATCTATATGCATAGCCATAGTATTAAACTATAAGGAATATTGGAACATTCAGCTTAATAATGCTCTGATCACAAGTTTGTTATTATAGATACAGATGTATGTAATAACACACTTATTGTCGTTATTACTATGGCATATGCATTTTATATCAATACAAAATCATTAATAATTGTAGCTAAGTCGCTGACTCTACTATTCTCATAATATACACGCTTTGTACCTTTCCATAATCTCTGCAAGCAGTAATATATATATACCTAGAAGCAATAACTAATATCATGATCTATTTTATAGTGTATATTAAATAGTGTGTATATATGCCATTTAATATATTATAATATATTCGCCACCATTCGTTATTCTGTCTACTATATATACAGTATATATATATATTTTTTTGGTGACAAGTTTTTTATTCTGCCCATAACATGTAAGCTCCTGTGAGGATGCTTGTTTTCAATGCTGGACAGCTGTGATACTGGATTGGTCTGGTCCTGTACTCAGGAGTGTTTACCTGATCTTTCTCGGGCCAACCTTTTCCAGTTTTGGGTGTTAGTAGTTTCTATATTAGTTTTTTTTTAATTTTCAAAGTTTTTTTCCTAACCTGTATATGATAACTTAGCATACTATGTACATCTACGCAGATGACATACAGGCCTGCGGGAGAGGATCCGATCCCATTGTGGTTTGTTACAGCATCCTTTCACCCATGCCCTGCCCTTAGATAGTACACCAGTGTGCCAGAACACCCCTGTACCCTTCAGGACTGCGACTAGGTGGGATAGTTGCATTGTTTGGTTAGCCATTTTGTATTTCAGGGTGAATCGGATGCATGACCATTGCCTGCCTGGTTCTGCTTTGGTTTGTGCCAGTACACATACCCAGACGGACTGCGGCCTATGGTGATAGCCATTTCGAATTCCTTAGTACGTAGTAGGGCTAGTTTCTGTATTTGTAATATCTACCATCTTTTCTGGCCTGTCTTTTGCTTTTTGTGCCAGAACACCGCAAGCACTGACTCCGCCCACAGTCAGGTGAAATATTGTTCCTTCAGTAGGTGGTTGTGTATTATGTATTATATAGACAGTATTTAAATAGATCATGATATATTTGCCGCCATTAGTTATTCGGTCTACTATATATACATTATATATATACAGTATTTAATAGATCATACTATATTTGCTGCCATTAGTAATTATTCTGTCTTCTATAGGTATTCTCTAATTATTATATCGTGGTATATTCGCTGCTAGTAGTTATTCTTTCTACTATATATGTAGAATATAATTTATTATATATATATAAGTAGGCGGAGTTTCCCCCGCCTCTCTTTAAGTACTACTCATTGTTCTCTCTCTTGCCTTTACCGTAGCCTGAAACTTATATATATATATAAAGACCAGCCACAGTAGAAAAGAGAGAAGACAATGAAAGTTGGGTTGAGAATCCGGGCTCAAGTGACAGTAGTAACGGTGGAAGTTAAGGTCGGGGCCGGTGGTGGCGCCACCATTAACCGTATGAGTAACGAGCAAATACATGAAGAGTGCCCATTGGCTAATAATATAATATAATAATAATATAATATAATATAACAATATAATAGAATAATCCCTTCCGCGACTTTATACTAGCATAATGCTTATACATCATATATGCACTATTTAATAGATCATGATATTTTCTCATACATTAGTTATTCTGTTTACTCGTGCACACAGTAGCATACAACACCGTACACCAGCGCCTAGCAGCACACACCAGCAAAACCAGCAAACACCAGCACACACAGGCACACACAGGCACACACTGGCACACACCAGCACCCACCCGGCAACCACCCGGCACCCACCCGGCACCCACCCGCACCCACCCACCATCCCCCAACAGCCTTCAGCATTCCTCCACATCCTTCACCATCCCCCACATCCTTCACTATCCCCACATCCTTCAAAATCACCCCACATCCTTCACAATCCCCCACATCCTTCACTATCCACCCACATCCTTCACCATCCACCCATATCTTTCACCATCCCCCCACATCCTTCACTATATGGAAAGCACATTCGAATGCCTTGAGTGCTGATCAACCAATGACCATTGCAAGACATGTCACATGGGGTCCGATGTCACGTGACCGCTTGTGGGACGTAGCCCGGTGTTGCAGTTTCAGCGGTACACCAGTTTGCGAGGGACACATCGCTTCTGCGCATATGTCAAAACCGAACAGCATCATCACTAACCTTATAAATTTAATATAATGTTTTTGGTAAAGATGTTTTCTATATGTGTACCAAGCGATTTGTTTCTAGGTGGTGTGGTTTTAGAGATATTTCACTTTTGCTGTATTTTCTGTATGAAGATTGCTCACGACCATTGACAATGCCTTGAGTTTGATGGTATGCTCAGTGCAAAATATTAGTTTTATTCAAAAGGAATAGAAATCCATAACCCTACCCATATCAATTTAATATAATCTTTATGGTACACATGTTTTCTATATGCGTACCAAGGGATTTGTTTCTAGGTGATGTGGTTGTAGAGATATTTCACTTCTTCTGTATGAAGATTTGCTCACGGCCATTGACAATGCATTTGAATGGATGTGTCCCTCGTAAACTGGTGTGCCCCTGAAACTGAAACACCGGGTCAAGCACGCCACATTCCTTACTTACATACGTAACATCTCCCTTTAAATAATAAACATTTTACGTTCAGTTAAAATAGGCTGTCGTTTGTTTTTCTATGTGTCTAACCTCCACTCCTTTTGTTTTTGAAGAAAGGAAGGAAAAAAAAAATCAACATGAAATAAAGTCATATTCCGACCATGGCCGGGATTTCATTAGTTGTTGGTTGATTTTACTTGCAGATTGTTAAGTATCCGACTTGTAAGCTTACGTAATCATTTACTAAAATGGCAATGTGAAGTCATATCCGGTGATCAATTTCTGTAATTTAACATCATGTTATCTTGATTCAACAATTCTTGCATTCAAATCATCAGGTCATATCGTTAATAATACGTAGTTATATCACGTTCAATGTACATGAACTTATCTCTTGATTTCATTAAGTCGATTGGCTGAACCTTCAACCTGGTATGTTCAATACATTTGTGCTATGCTCTTTCGTTAACTCGATAGTTACTTCGTTTTAGTCATACATTGCTACCTATGCACGATCGCTAATTGGCTCTTAACACCCTGTTCTGTTTACAGGCCGGACTGTTCAGCCTAATCTGTGTTTTGTGCTTTGCTTGGATGCTGCCTGGCCCAGCTGATTTCCCATGATTGTTATTTTGACTCTCATTCTTGTAGTTTAGCACTGTTTAGCGTTGTTTGTGTGGTGCATATATTATATGCCGCCGGTTTCTCATTAGTCTTCGGCCTTCTGGGTTTGTTATTAGGGATTTTCGGTCTTGCGACTGACTGGCTTGTGTAACGATTCCCCTTACCCATTTGCTTTCATAGGTTAGGTATCGAACTGGATCGTGTTGGTGTAGTGGTTTGTGACACCTTTTTGGCCTTTTGTTGTGTTGTTGTCTTTGTTTGTGTTGTCTCGCTTAGATTAATATTTTTCGGAATGGAACAATTTTGGGTTTTAACTGTTTGTTTAGTATCGGAATTTTCAACCTTAGTTGTCTACTCATGAATAGTTGTGATGGAGATGCTCCGAGCTCTGTGATTGTTGTGTTTCGATATGATAATAGTGCTATGTTTATGTCTGTGTGGTCTTTCCTTGCTTTCTTAAGCATGCCCTTTATCATCTGGACATAACGCTCTGTCTGGCTATTGCTACGCGGGTAGTATGGGCTCGAGTAGATGGGTGTGAAACCATATAGTTTAGCAAATTGTTTGTACTCTTCACTGCTAAATTGCAAACCGTTGTCTGACAACTTCTGCGGGTATACCATATCATCCGAACATCTCTTTTAGTACATTAATTACTGCACTGCTAGATGTCGTTCTTAATCGAACCAGTTATGGAATTTGGAAAAGTAATCAGTTTTGTTGAGAATATTTGATTGCATTGACTTTGGCACGATAATTCGATTGTCTTTTAGAACAAGCTTGTTGTGAGTGGTTATGTCGTCACGGTAGGTGAAATATGGTTTGATGTCAGATCGCAGCAATTTTACGTCGGTTGGCCACCCTTCGACTGTTAGCCGGGCTAGTTCTTGTAGTATTTTGTCATTTTTTGTTTCTTGTGTGATGTCATAAATGTCTTCATTGACAAACCCGATTGCAGCTACCGTGATGTTGTTGTCAAACAGGTCGCTAGGCTCTATTTTCGATGAATGGGCACATGACAGGGCATCTGAAAAAAACATATTTATACCTTTTTATGGATGACGGTCAGATTGTAATTCTGCAAGCACATCCGCATGCATTGCATGCATGCGGATAGACTGTTTATGGGGCTTAAGCATTATGTTGACAAGTGTTTTGTGATCTGTCTCAACTGTAATGGCCTTCCCAAAGATATAGTCGTGGGACTTCTTACAGCCAAAACAGATCACCAATAACTCTTTTTCTATGACTGCATAGTTAGCCTGAGTGTTATCTAGTGCTTTGGACACCATTGCAATGGGGCATTGTTTCTGAAATAGTGTCGCTCCTAGTCTTGACTGAGATGCATCTACTTCTAGTACTAACGGTTTCGATATGTCGTAGTAATGCAATACCGGAGCTTTCATTATTACCAATTTAAGCTCTCGGAATGCGTTTTCTTGTGCCGCCTCCCAATGCCAGGCGGTGTCTTTGGCCAAAATGATTCTGAGTGGTTTAACTATTCCCGATAGTTTGGGTATAAATTTACTCACATAGTTCATCATTCCTAGGAATCTTTGTACCAAGGCCTTATCTGAGGGTCTTGGCATGTCAAGAATAGCGTGTATCCTTTTGGGGTTAGGTTTTAGCCCATCTTGGGTCAGTTCATGTCCCACATATGATATCGATGTCTTACAAATGCTTGACTTTTTAGGATTCAACCTCAGATCTACCTGTCTTGCTCTCTCTAGTACTTTAAGGAGTCTGTTGTTGTGCTGCTCTAACTTTGCCCCAAATATTAATATGTCGTCTGCGATTATTTCTACCCCTTCCAGGTCCCTCAATGTTGTATTCATCTTTTGAATAAAGATATCTCCAGCCGTTTTTTATTCCGAAAGGTAGCCTTGTGTAACAGTAATGCCACAGGGGGTATTGAAAGTAGAGAGCAGCAAACTTTCTTCGACCAACTGTATCTGCCAATACCCGCTGTTGGCATCCAACACTGAGAAATACTGGGCTCCGGTTGTCTGGGCTACTACTTGCTCTCCGGTCTTATTTAGTTATGGGCTACGAAGGATGGCTCGGTTTAGCTTTGTTGGATCAAGATAAATCCGGATCTTCCCTGGCTTGCGGACTACAGTTATAGAGTTAACCCAAGGTGTGGGTTCTACCTGCAGTACAATTACTCCGATACTGACCATTCCATTTAGATCAGTTCAACGGTATCTGCCTGGGTGAATCAATTACAAGATTGACATCAGGATTTACATGTATTTTAGCGTTGACTTTGATTTTACCTAAGCCCTCGTACATCATCAAACTTATTCACCATGTCTGCCACATCTGTCTGTCTCGTCATGTGCCGTCCAACTGCATCTATGTGGTTGACTAGCTTCAGTGACATGTAGGCCTTCTTCCCGTGGATGGCGCTTCCAGTGTCCATTACCTGGAAGTTGATTGTCTGTCCTTTGATTGCCAGCTTGACTTCTTCCGGGTTGAGCCGCTGTCTGCTGTATGTGATTAGCTTGCACCTTGCTGGTCTGAGTCTTCCACTTCCTACCGCACGAAACGTCCCTTGAGTTGTCATGCTCATCTTCGTCCATGCCCCCGATAAACAAATCCGGGTCATCGTCATCTGAGTAGGCTAGTTCCCGCTCCTCTCTGATGCTTCTTCGGTCTACGTCTATGGCGTTCACTGGTGCATTTGTGTGTCTCCGAGCTCTACACACCTTGACAAAGTGTCCACCTTGCCGCACCCGTTGCACTCCTTGTCCTAGGCTGGGCAGTTTGCCCGTCCATGTATCTAACTACAGCGTGAGCAATTACCACATCCGGTGTTGTTGGTACTCGACTGTGTGTGACGCGATGGTGTCGCCGGTGGTGGTGGGGGGGTGTGACTGGCACCTGCCATATTTGTTGAGGGCATCAGCTGCTTCATCTTGCAGGGTGTCGAATTGTGTGGCATTTTATTCACTAACTCTGCAGATTTCTAGGCACTTGTCTAATGTTATTTCGGTGTTTGCAGCAGTTTATCACATATCTCTTTATCTTTGACGCCACTGATGAGACGGTCTCTTAATATTGAGTTCTCGACGTCTCTGTACTCACAGAATGCAATTTTATGGCGTAATCCTCTTACATATGTGTCCATTGACTGCGACTTCTGATTGAACGTGTTAAATTGACTACAGACTACAGTTTTGTTGGACTTACTTTCACAATAGTCTTTGAACACGGCTATGAGTGGCTGTAGTTTATCCTGGTCCTAACTGTCGATAGGCAGCATTCGGAATACCTTCTGAGCCTCCCTTTCGGCAATATGGAGAAACAATGGGCACTGTGTCTTCTCAGGTTTACTGGTGAGGCATACGGCACCAAGATATATTTCATATGCCATCAACCAACTCCTCCAATTTACTGCCAAGTTGCCCTCCAAGTTCAACCCCTTTGGAGGTTTGAATCCTGATAATGCCGCCGCCATTTTCTGTTCTTTCCGCTATCTGACACCATGTAACTTATGGAAAGCACACTTGAACACCTTGAGTGCTGATCAACCACTGACCGTTTATTGCAAGACATGTCACATGGGGTCCGATGTCACGTGACCGCTTGTGGGATGTAGCCCGGGTCACACGCGCCACATTCCTTACATACATACATAACACCACCCACATCAATCACCATCCACCCACATCCTTCACCATCCCCCACATCCTTCACTATCCACCCACATCCTTCACTATCCTCCCACCTCCTTCACCATCCCCCCACATCCTTCATCATCCCCCCCACCTTTCACTATCCCCCCACATCCTTCACCGCCCCCCCACATCCTTCACCATCACCCACAACTTTCACCATCCCCCCACATCCATCACCCTCCCCAAATCCTTCACTATCCGCCCACATCCTTCACCATCCCCCACATCCTTCACCATCCCCCACAACTTTCACCATCCCCCCACATCAGTCACCATCCACCCACATCCTTCACTATCCCAACATCCTTCACAATCCCCCACACCCTTCACCATACCCCACATCCTTCACCATCCCCCACATTCTTCACTATCCGCCCACATCCTTCACCATCCCCCACATCCTTCACCATCCCCCCACATCCTTCACTAGCCCCCACACCCTTCACCCTCCCACCTCCTTTCACCATCGCTCTATCTCATCTGAAAGAAATCCAGTCTACCACTAGTCGTCCATCCCATCCCATCACTACCCATCCCACCACATCCCATCCTGTCCCCATTCATCTCAACCCGTCCCTGCCAACCCCCCTCCATCTTTCCCATCTTGCCATCTCCACTATTTTCACCCACCACTACATTTGCCCTACATAATCCCAATCCTCTACACTACCTTTCATTTTCCATCACTCTCAAATCTCTTTTCCCCTCTCTTCTTCACAGTTTACATTTCAAATTGTTACTCCCACGTAAGTATTTTACAGCAATAGAATCTACAACGTAATACCCCTGTCACAATATGATGTTTCTCTCCAACGCGCGTCGACGTGTGTCAGTTTTGGGTGAAATGTCGGGAAACATTGGGAAACGTTAGGGGGACGTTATGCGAACGTCGGTACACGTCGGTATACTATCCTGGATGTCAACAGGTGCCGGAGGACGGCGGCACGCATAGTTGGTCGCTCAATGTTTTAAGCATGTAAAAAAACCGTGACGATCCACAACGCGCGTCAACGAGCGGGTTCCAATATTATGGCGATGTCAGAAGGACGTCGACAGCGCTGGAATAATGTTATGCGAATGCTAGGCAGTCACCGTGCGCGTGTGACGGTCATTCTTACATGTTGCGCCAAACTGTTGCTTTGTTGTTTGACGTCCTAGCTACATCTAAGGTCATATGAAGACATCGCACCAAACTTTTTTTTTTTTTCCTCACGCGTCGACACCCGTTGGCCGTGCGCGAATAATGCGCCATGCTGACGCCAAACCTTTTCCCAAACCCCCGAAAAGTTGGACGTGTCTCAACGCGTAGAAGATATTTTGCGTGCTGACGGCGCGCCGGCGAGAAGCGTCATAGTGTGACAGGGCCATTAGGTACATAGAATATAATGATCAACCTACTGTATTTATCTAAAAATATGACAGAAACTCAAAATGGAATTCTGCAACTTTAATTAAACCATCCTCAATTAAGAACAAATTAAGTTGAACTGGTTCATAGTGCTCTAAGGGCCGAGCTTCGTCCACTAATGCTGACTGACAAAGACTATATATTATATTATGTATTATATATATCATTGTATCCATTGTGTGGGGGATAAACAATTATAAGTATAATTATCCGTAAACTGATTACCCATGAACTGTGTCTCTAGTTGGCACCTAAATGACACTACGCAACTAATGACACTCATCTACTCAAGTGACTGGTCAGGCCTTCTGCCTCGCCTGGTGCTGCCACCTGGCCTATTCAGCTGTCCTAACTCTACCTCACGCCTGTATATATTATATATTGTATATTGTATATTATATATTATATGAAGTATTATCTAATTCTTCTATTGTGAATTTAATACATCACCTACAGTTAGTGTTTTATTTGCTGCCTGTAAACACGCTATTCATGGGATAGCTAACTAATTGCATTCGTGCATTTCATTTGCTCTCCACAGCCATGCTGTGTGTGTTTCACCCGACAACAACGCCACCTGTAGGCTTCCCCAGGTACCATAAGGGACCACGCTGCTGTTTTCATATGTGTATATATATATGTATATATTTACATATAGAGTGAATGGGGCAAGAAGTGTCTACACGCAGGTGGCGCCACCATGGGAGACCAGAGGAACTAGTTGGTTGGTTGGTTGTTGGAGTTTTACGTCCTGGCAACATCTAAGGTCATATCATGACGGGTATCGATTTGTGACGGTGTGCACTCATGGCGATTTTATAGTGCTGCCCCAATGGGAGACCAGGCCACCAGTACCAAGAGCTGATATCCCATTCAGTAAAACTATCATGACACTGAGCCAACCAGTCCTTTCCCTATCCTAATAATGCAGAGCACCTAGCTAGGAATCAATTTGAAAGTCATTGGTTTTATTCAACCAGAGTTCAAACCCAAGGGTTTGATTCCCACAATCTACCAAAACGGTAGATGTGACGCTCAACTCATTCGGCCATCCGTCTGGTCAAATATGCATCTATGCATCATAAGAACATACATACATATACTATTAATTATTGTGTAATACAGAAAAAACCTCTCTAACTGACCACCTACACAGATCGACCACTCCCATATATCGATCGCTTTATTTGGGTCCCAAACGATCGCCCAAAAAACTCCCTAAACCGACCACCTCCCTAAATGGACCATTTAAAGTCAGTCCCATGGTCGGTCGATTTAGAGAGGTTTTACTGCATACACATTTGTGCAAATATACACATTGCAAATGATCCAAATTATACAAGTCGGTACCCGTCCAGATATGCCCTTAGATGTTGCCTGGACGTAAGACTCCAAAAGCCAACCAACTTACCGATTCGGCCCCTTGCGTGCGCTCCTGGAATTATGTGCATTGTGCAGTCTTTTGAATGCTGCTGGTGAGCAGTGTGGGTTTGAGCGCGGAGAGTAAATCAAACGTGCTAAAGGCCCTGTCACACTACGACGTATGGCGGCGGCGTGTGCATAACGTGTCAAAATAATTTGAAAATAAAAATAGGTCGAGATACGGCGACCTACGCCGACCTATGCCGACCTATGTCGAGCATACTCGACCTATGCCCATCCTATACATAACCTATGATGCCATATGCCGACGTGTTGGTAAACATTTGCATAGGTTGGCATACACTAAGGCCATACGTGGTAGTGTGACAGACAGCCAACATGCTGGGCATACACTCGCTGTATGCTCACAATACGCTAGGGGTACACCAGCACACTCTAGAGGCACGTTAGACGTAAGCTAGGCTTACGCTATATACGCCAGAGATATGCGGAGGATGGAGGTTCAACGTATGGCTAACCTATGCTGACCTACCCCTAACTTATGCGTAGCCTATGCCGGTGTAAGTCCAGTGTATGTCCAGTGTATGAGAAACGTATGAGCCACACGCCGGCATAGGTTTAAAATTTTGAACATGCACAACAATTCTTTGGTGGCTCGACCTATGCCGACCTATGACAACCTATGAAAAGCATATACAACCTATGTCGAACCTATGCATAACCTATTGTAAAAATATACGGATTTTCGGTTAAGAGTTATATATTGGCAGAGAGCATTATTAGTCTTGGGCGACGGAGTGGGGACGATGTTATATAAACTAAAAGTAATAATATCCCACTCCCATTATGACATGATATAAGCTGTGTGAAATATATGTTCATATATTATGCCTGAGATTAATGAAGAGATGTTCCTATATAAGAGGCAGTACATGATTGTTGAAATGTTTCTCTATGCATCCATAAAGAGTGCAATTGGAGAAAAGACCATTTTAACAGAGATCTATTGTAACTGTATAACTACCTGCCCCCCCCCCCCCCCCCTGCCTTGACCACTGGGCCGGTCCACCAGCCTAATTTGCATATACACACAGGGCACCACCTGCAGCTGGGTTGAGTGACAGCTACCCCTACTGGGGGAGGGTGCCACCCACCCTGACTGTGGAGGTGCCTGATTGGCTGGCTGTGGACTGCCCAGTCACCTGCATCCCATTGGCCCTCTGACCACACTAGCCTCAAACCAAGATCTTAATGCTAGACTCTGCTTCAGACCCCCTGGAGAGAGATCACTCTACTCCTGACTCTGGAGTGAGGCACACCTACTCTTGAGCAGGAACCCCAGACACTCTGTCTGATGCTATCAAAATTCATCTATTCTAATTGAGTGTGTACACAGCCATAGGACTCCTGTCCCATGAGCTGTAGGCACTGCTTTCTATACAGGCTAAAGTAGTAATGAGATATTGTGTGGCTAGAAGGCAAGGGGTGTGGATGATAGGTCACTGGTAGGTGGACAGGAGTTGGTGTTAGTAAAGCACAACTTCTCCACTGTTTATCTGTGTCTTGACTTCATTCTTCCTTAGCATTGGTTAATGAGTTGATAGACAAGTGATATGAAGGGGAGAGTTTCTGTAGTATTCTCTGGTGTCCCAAACGTGGCCGGGCATACAGTAATATTATACTATGACGGCCTATGCCGACGTGTTGGTCAAAAAGAGCATAGGTCGGCATACACTAATGCCATAGGTCGTAGTGTGACATGCCCTTTAGTGGCTGTGCAGAGCTGACCAGCACAGTGACAGGCACATTATCTCACCCGTGCACCAACACTGTAAACCCCGCATTCACAAACCTCGCCGCCACCCCGCTAATAACCATCTCTCTTCAGGGTCAAGGCTGACTAACACTTAACAGGTCGCCGACCGACAGAATGTTATCCCTGGCTTAACACAGCCTTCACACATGGAATTGTACGAATATATCCATACATATACAGTTATATAATATAAAACCACCTCTGCAAATATATATTATCTATATATATATACATATATATATATATATAGATAGATATGGATTTGCTTTGTGTTTTATGATCCTAATACCAGATGGGATGGCCAAATGAGTTGAGCGTCCATCCCCCGTTTTGGTAGATGATGGGATTCGAACCTTGGGAGTGTCAAACCAATGACTTAAACATTGATACTTGTTGCTTCCTAGCCTGGAGCTCGGCATTATTACCATAGGGCAAGGAGCCGTGGAATGAGGAAGACCGATCGTCCAAGATTAAAATTTCCCCTGCTTAATCAACTAATCTAAAAAAAATTACATTTCTCAGTGGATTGTTTGTACAGGGCGCCCTAGGTCTAAAAATTGATACTTCTAGCTTCCTAGCCAGGCATTCGGCATTATTAGGAGAGGGCAAGGACTGGTTTGTTCCGTGTCAGGATAATTTGACTGTGTGGGATATCAGGTCAAGGTGCTGGCAGCCTGGTCTCCCAGTGTGGCAGCACTATACAAGTTGCTGTGAGTGCATACTGTTACAAGTCGGTACCCGTCCTGATATGACCTTAGATGTTGCCAGGACAAAAATATCCAACAACCAACCAACCTTATATGTATATGCAGTTATTTTGTTCTATACTACGCTAATATATGCCTGATTATTGCACAACATAAGGTGACTTTCAACAGTCAATCAGTGATACAATTTGAACTATGCAAATATATCTTTGGGTGTGTGGAGTAAGGGGGCAGGTCATATCGCCGTTGCTTTATTTTTGTGTGACGGGATTGCCGAATGAGTTGAGCGTCCGTCTTCCATTCTGGTGGATCGTGGGTTCGAACCCTTGTCGAGTCAAACAAATGACATACAAATTGATACTTGTCGCTTCCTAGCCAGGAGCTTGGAATTATTACCATAGGGCAAGGAGCAGTGGAATGAGGAAGACCAATCGTCCAAGATTGAAATTTCCCTTGCTTAATCAACTAATCTAAAAAGATAAAAAAATTCTCAGTAGATTGTTGGTACAGGGCGCCCTAGGTCTTCTCACTCATTACTCAACACCCCCATATTTCCAGTCCAGTATAGAACAATCGGGGTGTCAGGCGCGCCGTGCTTTCCCTACGTGAGTGGCACTGTACCTGTAGGTACTACCTCCCGCCGTCAAGCCCATATAAGGAGGCGGCAGCGAATTGTCGTCTGCTCACGCAACATGTCGCCTGCCGTAACGTAGATCCATCAGCATTTATTCCACTGAGGATCCTTTTGTTGCCTACTAGAATAGCAATTCTACGGACGATGCCCCCATTTAAATTTGATTTATTTTGTATTTGTTTATTTTGTTACTCTCAGGAGGCAATATTTGGTGGCACCCACTCACACCATGGGGGTTGTTGCCACGGAACCAAACTGGCGGGATTTCAAGAGGTATTGGTCAACGAAAAAGTATTCTCATTACTTTTCATACGGTGGTGCGTCGCAGACGCGTACATGGCCTCGGTCTGGTTTCAACATGGCCGCGGCATGAATAGTGTGGATAGCTTGGAATCTAACATCTAGTTTTCAGCCCAAACACAAGTTAATGTTATGGCATCTTCCAGGGACCGGACGCGGTGGCCGAATCGGTATAGCGTATGTTTCCCCTGCGGAAGGCCGGCAGTTTGAATCGCAACCGAGTCAAACCAATTGTAAAGGCTAATGCTCGAATATGTGGTTGTGTAGGCAGGCTATGGTGACATCAATACAGACAAAGAGAAAGGAAGAGTATAAAGTGTAAAGAAGAAGATAAAATCAAGCCCTCTGGTTTGTTATTTATATGGTTACATGGGTTCATTGTAGAGTATCACCCAACCCTTTTCCCCCAATCATTCATGGCCCTATCAATAGGGATCCAGCATTCCTGGTCCCCATGGATACCAGTGGTTTGCCCACCACCACAAGCTGTATAACCACCACCAACCTTGACCTTTGAGTGTGGTGATCCCTATCCCAGCAGAGGGGGTAGGCCCTGAGTGCACTCACACCCAGACCTGACAGCACCACTATGTCTATTTACATCCCACTCAGGCACCACCAACCCATACACATATGAGGGTAATGTAACTATGTGAGATACTGGGTCATGGTTCTGGCTGCCTGGTCTCCCAATGGGGCAGCAGTATAAAGTCACCATGAGTGCGCACTGTCACAAGACCAGACGGGATGGCCGAATGAGTTAGAGCGTCCATCTCCTGTGCTGGTACACCATGGGATCAAATCCTGGTCGAGTCAACCAATGACTTAAATATTTATACTTGTCACTTTTTAGCCAGGCAAGTACTGGTGTGCTCAGTGTCAGGATAATGTGACTGAATGGGATACCAGGTCATGGTGCCGGCAGCCTGGTTTCCCAGTGGGACAGCATTATAAAGTTGCCATGAGTGCGCACTGTCACAGGGCGGTACCTGTCCTGATATGACCTTAGATGTTGCTAGGATGTAAAACAACAACAAACAAACAAAACACTGTCACAATATTACATCTTGATATGACTTAGATGTTGCTTGGGTCTAATATTTATTATGTGATGAATTCTGCACAGACGCCGTTCACTGCCATGACCTTCGCAGGCATGACCTTCACAACCATAACCTTCACAGCCATGACCTTCACATCCATCACCTTCAAAACTATGACCTTCACAACCATGACCTTCACAACCATGAGCTTCACGAGCGTGACCTTCACAACCATGATCTTCACAGCAATGGCATTTACAACCATGACCTTCACGACCATGACTTTCACGGACATGACCTTCACGGCCATGACCTTCACGGCCATAACCTTTGTGGTCATTATCATCACGGCCATGACCTTCAATGCCTTGACCTTCACGGCCTTGACCTTCACAGGCTTGACCTTCACAGGAAGGGAAATACTCTGTCAATTTAATAGAATCTGTCACTGTTGAAACCTACCCCCCACTCAGTCACATTATTCTGATACTGAGCTAACCTGGCCTGCAGATAAATAGATAATTCAAAAGCAAGACAAGTTAACAGATCACCCACGCTGGTCCGATATGCTGTTATATCAGATCCTGCCTTGCATGCGGCCTTTAATGTCGACATAGTGTAAAACTGCCAACACCCCCTCCCCCCCCCCCCCCCCCCCCCCCCCCCCCCCCCATAACAGCAGATTGGCTAACTTACGGGCAGTCAACATGATTTATAAATGTTGAAATAATAGATGCGTTAGAATTGCGCTGCAGTTAACACTTTGAACGCCCCACAGTGTGTCCATCACATATGGCTTATGCAATGGACACAATGCCGTCAATAGGATTACTGTATGTGCTGGCACCTGTATTTATTTAACAATATCTCAGTATGCATACATGTATAAATCTATATATATATATATATTATATTCAATATTCCACAACACGTTTTGAATACAACATTGTACAGTACAACACATTACAGACACTACATCACACTACAGCACACCACAGCACATTACAACTCACCAGAGCACACCACAGCAAACCACAGAACACCGCAGCACACCACACCACAGAAGATCACAGCACACCACACCACACCACAACACACTACATCACACTACAACATGCTATAGCACGAACATCACACATCAACAAACTGCAAATACCACAGAACATTACAGAACAGTACAGTACACTGCAACACTCTACAGCACACCCCAACACACCCCTACACACCCCAGCACACTACAACACACTACAGAACACTTCAACACAATACATCACATTACAGCACACCACAACATTCCACACCACGTTACAGCACCCCACAACGCATTACATCATAACACAACACAATAAAACACACCATATCACACCAGAGCACACCATAGCACACTACACCACATTACAACACACTGCGATACAACACACTACAACATACTACAACACCCTACGGTACAGTACGATACGCCACAGAACAAACAGCACACAACAACAAACTGCAGCACACTACAGAACATTAGAGAAGACTACTGTACACTGCAAAATGAACCAACTGACAACGGATGGGTATGACATCCACCTGTGCTGGGTGCCTGGCCATGCCGGCATTCAAGGAAACGAACGAGCTGATCGGGCTGCGAAGAAGGCCCTGAACTGTGATCTTGAACCGTGTCTGATCCCTCACTCTGATCTGAAACCACTAATAGCCACCCACATACAATCCAAATGGCAACATGAGTGGGATGAAAACATTAATAAACTTAAAGAAATTGAACCATCTGTGGGAAAGCCACCACAGACTCCTGCGGGAGGTCGGCGGGACCAAGTGGTCCTTAGCCGCTGCCGTATTGGCCACTCGTGGCTTACACATGCTTTTCTGCTCATGGGGGAACCTCCCCTGAATGTATTGGGTGTCAGTCCCCGCTGACACTCAAACACATTTTACTAAGTTGCGTTGATTTTTTGGCCCTGTGCCAACGGTTCTACACTGCAGACAGTATGCATGACCTTTTGACTAAGGTAAAACAGGAACACATTTGAGCCTTTTTGAGGGCAGCTGGACTGTACCACCTCATATAGTTTACTAGATAGATTCTATCAATTATTAATAAAACCTTTCTTTTTCTATGGGAATTTGTTTCCCTTGACCACAAATATATGATTGTGAGCTTTCTAATTTAATGAGTGTCTATTGGCACATAATTGATTGTCTGCTTTTACATGTAAAAGCGATGGTTTGAACAAAAAACAAACATTTCTTGCCGTGAATATGGCCTATGCTGCCGACATGGCATAAAGCAACCACCAATCAATCAATCAATCACCTGTACACTGCAACACTCTATAGCACACCCCATCACACCTGATCACACTACAGAACACTACGTCACAATACAGCACACTAACCACACTACATCACACTTCAGCACACTTCAGCACACTACATCAAACTACATCACATTACATCGCACCACAGCACATAACATCGCAAAACAGCACATTACAACACATTAGAGCACAACACATTACATCACACTACATCACATTACAGGGAACCAGACGCGATGGCCGAATGAGTTAGAGCGTCCGTCTCCCGTGTTGGTAGACCATAGGATCGTGGTTTGGAACCCTGGTCGAGTCAAACACCCTATAATACTAAGACGGCGCACTCAGCCTGTACCATGTAATCAAAATGATCAAACCCACCACTTGGTGCGCTGGCTGTTCTCTTGGTTAAACAGGTGCTATATTATATGTATAAATGTATACATGAATGTGAAAGATGTGTGATGATGATGCTGATGATGATGGGTATTTGTTCATAGCAATTTCATATTGATGTGTATTCATACTTACCTATCTCATGTATAATATAATTACTCATTTATAATATGTTTACATGTGAAACACCAACCAGCAGCCGGGCTGATCAAACCCACCACAAGGTGGCACTGCAAAATTTACATTACCATGGGAGAGATAGGGAGTGAGCCGTCTTAAGCTAAGATTCCTTCCATGCCGTATGCGGTGTGCGGTATGCGAATGCGAATGCGGCAAAAAATCGGAAAGCATCTAAGTCAATGGGGGTGATTCCTTATGTCCGAATGCGAATGCGAATGCGAATGCGGCAACTTGATCGGTCCCTGTAGCGATCGGTGTGGCATGTGGCACGCGGTATGTGAATAGAACCGTCAGTCGCACTTGCCCATTAGTTTTAGACGAGGAGAGGCGACTGAGCATTACGGAACGGTCACACACAAGGGTGCTGAGTGGAAACATATGGTAGTGGTGGGGGTGGGGAGATGCTTGCCGCTTACCGCGTAGAAGGAATCCTCCTATTCGCATACCGCATACCGCATACCGCATACCGCATACCGCGTATAAGGAATCTTAGCTTTAGTATTATAGGGTCTTTGGTCGAGTCAAACGAATGACTTAAAAATTGATACTTGTCGCTTTCTAGCCAGGAACTCGGCATTATTAGGATAGGACAAGGACTGGTTGGCTCAGTGTCAGGATAATGTGACTGAGTGGGATATCAGGTCATGGTGCTGGCAGCTTGGTCTCCCATTGGGGCAGCACTATACATTCACCATGATTGCACACTGTCACAAGTCGGTACCCACCCTGGTGTGACCTTAGATGTTGCTAGGATGTAAAACAACAACAAACATCACATTAGAGTACACCACATCACACTGCAATACACTACAACACACTGCAGCACAATGTAGCACAATGCAGCACACTGCAGCACAATGTAACACAATGCAGCACACTTCAACACACTACAGCATACTGCAGCCCATTGCAGCACACTACACGACAGCACATCACATCACAATGGTACATACACCCTACCTGCAGGGTAGGAATGTCCTGTGCTTCAATTACGAAAATGTTTCTTTTTTTATATTTTATTTTGTTATTCAGGCTGTATTTATTCTGTCCATAGCATGTAAGCCTGGGTACCCAGGCTTGTTTTCAATGCTGGCCAGCTGTAGTGTTGGTGTTGTCTTACCAGACAATAACTGCTGATAAGTTATTTGATTGTCTGCATTTCAGTAGCAGATAGATAGTATGTTGGTACGTTTAGTAGCCTATGTTACTTTTTTGGGCCCTCTTGGCATTGTATTTTTGTTATATTCTTATTACTATGTTAGTTGTTTTCTTAAGGTTCTATGTTAGTGTTTTGGGGTTTTCTTGGGAAGAAAATGGTTTCTTGCATGATGAGGCAGTGGCATCACAATGTGCTAACTTTACAACTCGCCTCAATGGTTTCTATTCTAAGCATAGCAGCGCGTTTGTATCGGCAGCAGCTCACCCGACACTGTCTGTGTTGGCCCACTTCAGTATTAATGAACTATAATAATTAACGCCAACTGGATACCTAGAGAGGACACTGGAGGAATCCTGAGCTTGTCCTAAAACAAAGTGTTTGAAAGTAATAAGAGCTGATGAACAGGGTTTAGGTTGGTTGGTTGTTCGAGTTTTACGTCCTGGCAACATCTAGCATCATATCAGCATGGGTAGTGACTTGTGACAGTGTGCACTTATAGTGCTGCCCCAAAGGGAGACCAGGCCACCAGCATCATGACCTGATATCCCACTCAGTCACATTATCCTGACACTGAACCAACCGGTCCTTGCCCTAACATAATAACACCGAGCGTCTGGCTAGGAAGTGACCATGGTGTTCGAATGCGTGGGTTCAAATCCCATGATCTACCTAAACAGGAGATGGGCGCTCAACTCATTTGGCCATCCCGTCTGGTCCAGGGTTTAGGTAGAACATAGTTTACAAGAGGTGGTGTGATTTGGTGTGTTACATTCGAGCAACATCTCAGGTCATATCAGGACCGGTACCAACTTCTGACGGGTCGTAATCATTGCAACGTTATAGTGCTTCTCAACTGGGATACCAGCTGGCCAGCACCATCACCCGGTATCTCACTTTGTCATGTTATTATGACACTGAACAAACCAGTCCTTGGCCCATCCTAGTCATACCAAAGGCCACAGAAGGCGGAGCCAAGGATAAAGTGTGTATCCCTTCAGTTTAACTCGGCTGGGGATTGAACCCACGACCGTCCACATGACAAGCACATACTCTATCTCGTCACATATCCTGCCTGGTTGATTGATTGATTGCTAATGGTTTAACACTGTCTCAGTAGCAAGGGCTATATTCATGGCGAAAAGTTATTGGTATTTATTCTGTCGGTTTTGTTAATCACATTTCTAGGCCTAGATTCAAATGTACATGAAATCTAAAAAGGTCAAACTTGTTTCAAATGACACCCAAAATGCAATTTGGAATCGGGTAAAATTGTTTCAAATGGCAGCAAAATTTAACTCACAAAATTACAGTTAAATTACAGCAGGAGGCAATCCAGTCTAGTTGTTCTTAGAGACTCTAAATATTTAGTGTGTTGTTTAAGGCCCAGTCAGACCTTACCGGATTGAGCAACGGACATAAACCGGACAAAGAATTTTCTTGTCCTTTGGTGTCCGGTATCAAAATGGACCGAAATGTGTCGAACTATTGCGATTTCAACGGACAAGGAACGGTCAACCGACGGGCGAAAACGGAATGTCAAACGGACGGACCGGACACCAACCGGACACCAACCGGACACCAACCGGACACCAACCGGACACCAACCAAACACCTACCGGACTGATCACGGACGCGCTGAAAACAGATAAAGAACCGACGGACCGAATTCCTGCAGCACCGTCAACGGACTCTTCAGAATAAAAACCGGACACCTAGCGGATGGGTAACGGACATGAACCGGACAAAACGGACAAAACGGACGTAAACCGGACACCAACCGTTCACATCTGTCTGGCCGTGTCCGGTACAAGTTTTGAACATGTTCAAAACTTGTACCGGACACCACCGTAGATAGAACGGACCCGCCGGAAGGGTACCTTATATAAACCGTACACTGCCGTATTTCACCGGACAGTGTCCGTTTCCTATCCGGTTCCTCAATCCGGTGAGGTATGACCGGGGCTTTACATTCAAACATTGTTGCCACAAGGGCATGAAGTCTGCACACGCAAGGCCATTACAACTATACATCATGCCCGATTATCTGCAAGGTGTTGGGAGAGTGTTGTGAGAGTTATTGTCTGTGAGAGGTGTTTTGTTCGCTCTAGTGCATTTTGCATTTAAAGTCATATCAGGTCGGGTACCGACTTATACCAGTGCAGTCAGGGCGACTTTATAGTGCTGCCTCACTGGGATTCACCACCTGTGGCATTGTGATACTATGCCGCTGGCACCATGACCCGATGTCCATCTCAATCATATTATCCTGGC
Source organism: Branchipolynoe longqiensis (assembly GCA_030323885.1). NCBI lineage: Eukaryota > Metazoa > Annelida > Polychaeta > Phyllodocida > Polynoidae > Branchipolynoe > Branchipolynoe longqiensis. The sequence goes on along the minus strand of CM059196.1, from coordinate 34,003,387 downwards.
ACCAAGCCAACCAGATCGATTTTGTATAGTATAGTATAGATTTTGTAAGCCTTTGATTTGACTCAACCAGGAATTGAATCGACATCATCTGGCATTTTGGACCAGACGGGACGGTCGAATGGTAGATTGAGAGATGCACATCTCTCGCTTTGGTAGATTGAGAGATTCGAACCCACGGTTTCGAACCCTGGTGGAGTCAAACTAATGACTTGGTACATGTCCCTTCCTAGCCAGGTGCTTAGCATTATTAGGATAGGGCAAGGACTGGTTGGCTGAGTGTCAGAATAATGTGACAGAGTGGGATATCAGGTCATGGTGCTGGCAGCCTGGTGTCCCAGTGGGGCAGCACTATAAAGTTGCCATGAGTGTGTACTGTCACAAGTCTGTACCCATCCTGATATGACCTCAGATGTTGCCAGGACGTAAACTCCAACCAACAACCAACCAACCAATCCATCATTTTGAAAGCAGGTGCTCTATCCTGGCGTCCCTCCCTTCCGGTTATCCCAAGAAGTGTCGTGAGAGGTGTTCCCTCACAGGGGGCGCCATCAACTTCTCGACATTCCTGCTTTGGCAACCTGCCAACCTTTTACATCACACAGTCTTTTAAAACGATAATGTCACAGACCAAAATAATAATATCAATCTGAAGCAGTATTCACACTTGCCACATAATTAACGTTTGTTTGTTTGTTGTTGTTTTACATCCTAGCAAGATCTACGGTCATATCAGGACGGGATAACGCATTCCAAATGTCAGCGCCTGATGTTGTAGAATTAACGTACACTGCCACCAATGTGTGGTTTTCATTCACATTTTAATTTATTTTTGTGATTCTTTCCCCCACTGAATTTGCACATTTTTTGTAGGATTCGCAAACCAGGTTTTGAACCCTGGCTGAGTCAATCTAATGACTTGAAAATTTGATACTTGTAGCTACCTAGCCTGACAGTTGACATTACTAGGACAGGTGTGGAAGTGGAATAAGGAAGACCAAGTGTCCATGATTTAAATTTCACTTGCTTAATCTACTAATGTAGAGCACAAGACATACACAATAACAACAATCATGTAGCATTTGGCTCCATCAGGACACATGCATGCTACTTGTGATTTAGAGGCAAGCCAGTCATTGAATGTAGAAATAATTGGCAAAGCAGAACAGCTTTCTCAGTCAAATATGACAATCACCTTCCCTTGTCACTTCCTAGCCTGGCGCTCAGAATTACTAGGATAGGGCAAGGACTGGTTGGCTCGGTGTCAGGATAATGTGATTTGAGTGGTATATCAGGTCATGATTCTAGTGGCTTTGTCTCCCAGTGGGGCAGCACTATGAAATCATCATGAGTACGCGCTGTCACAAGTCGGTACCGCTCCTGATATGACCTTAGATCTTGCCAGGTCATAAAACTACAACAACCAACCCACCAATCACCTTCTCTATTTTGTTTAGGTATAATTCCTCCAGTGTGTGTGGCGCGAGGGGGGGGGGGATCCCACCCACCAATTACCCCAACAGCTGGTGGGGGGCACTCCGCCAATGCGCCATGGAGGCATAGATATATGAATTATATGCTCCCTTGCATTTATACTCGTATAATGCATCACTCATCACATATATAATACATTATATAATTTATAATAGTTGTACTATTAGTATTATTTTACTCGTGTAATTCTTGTACTTCATATGTACATATATATATATATATATATATATACATATATATATATTTATATATACATATGCAAGTTCTCCACAGTGCAAGTTCTCCACTGGCAAATTAAAAAAAAAAAAAAGAAGCCTGGTGATAATGATTTTTTTCTTGAGATTTAGAGATTCTTAGGTAGCAGACGACATTTAGTCAAAATGACCCGCCAAAGCAAATTCAGTGTTGCCTGTGTTGATGAAGGAGCCCACTGCTGACGTATTTCCCCAGCATGCAGCCCCATTAGCTACCCTGTCACATTATACACCCCTTTGTCGCAGCGCCACCTATCGCCGCCTAGCACCACCGCTCAATACAGGTGGCACCCGACAAGAGTGGCGCCCACTTCACCAACAATTCACCGACCACTCTTGCTAAATTTTTGGATCTGAAACTCATTTGGATTCAGTTGAATTGAAAGCAAACTACTCCTACTACTACTAAACTACTACTTCATAATATTAAGCCAGACGGGATGGCCGAATGAGTTGAGCGTCCGTTTCCTGTTTTGGGAGATCTGGGGATTCAAACCCATGGGTTGATGGGTTCGAACCCTGGTCGAGTCAAACCAATGACTTACACATTGATACTTGTCGCTTCCTAGCCTGGTGCTCGGAATTATTAGGATAAGGCAAGGACTGGTTGGCTCAGTGTCAGGATAAAGTGACTGAGTGGGATATCAGGTCATGGTGCTGGCAGTCTGGTCTCCCAGTGGGGAAGCATGTTAAAGTCGCCATGAGTGCACACTATCACAAGTTGGTATCCGTCCTGATATGACCTTAGATGTTGCTAGGATGTAAAACAACAACAAACAAACTAATAATAATAATTCCGCTTAGGATTGGTGACAGTTCTCAGCTGTGTATTTAAACAAATTTGAATGATTAATCGCAGAAATACGGCGGTGTTTGTTGTCTCTGTCTTTTATTGAGGGAGGGCTGATTGGGTGAGTTGTTAGTGAAGTGAGCCAGCACCCGGCCCTTAAGCCTGCTTCCAAGGAGCGACACCAGGGGGCACCACTGTAGGTGCTAATTGGGGTGCACTGCCTGATAGGAGGGGCTGCCAAAGTGATATCTGTGCTAGTAACACTAGATGAAACGGGCTAGTGAAATTCGACAGGATAACTACCTACAGGCATAGGACACGGTGGCCCAATTACTAGAGCGAAGGCTTCCCGTTCGGAAGATTGGGAGTTCGAATCCCAGCCGAATCAAAGCAAATTCAAAGCAATGACTTATAAAATTGAGCCAATGACTTACAAAATTGATACATGTCACTACCTAGCCTGGCACTTGGAATTAATAGGTTAGGACGAGGACTGCTTTGCACAGTATCAGGATAATGTGATTCTGTGGGAAATCGGGTGATGCTGCTGGCAATATGGTCTCCCAGTGTGGCAGCACTATATAATATTATAAAGTCGCCATGAGTGCACACTGCCACAAGTCGCTACCCGTCCTGATATGACCCTAGATGTTGCTAGGATGTAAAACAACAAACAAACAAGCAAGCACTATCGAGAGGCAGAAACTGGCAGACCAACTCATCATCATCATCACCACCATAATCATCATCAATAAATGAAAGCGATGAGTCCATTTACTTTATCTTCCTTTAAGGTCCATTTTAATGGCGGGTGCATTTTGATGGCGGGTGCATTTTAATGGCGGGTGCATTTTGATGGCGGGTGCATTTGAATGGCGGGTGCGTTGTGATGGCGGGTGCATTTTGATGGTGGGTGCATCTTAATGGCGGGTGCATTTTGATGGCAGGTGGATTTTGATGGCGGGTGGATTTTGATGGTGGGTGGATTTTGATGGTGGGTGGATTTTGATGGCAGGTGGATTTTGATGGCGGGTGGATTTTGATGGTGGGTGGATTTTGATGGCGGGTGCATTTTGATGGCGGGTGCATTTTAATGGCGGGTGGATTTTAATGGCGGGTGCATTTTGATGGCAGGTGGATTTTGATGGCGGGTGCATTTTAATGGCGGATGCATTTTGATGGCGGGTGCATTTTGATGGTGGGTGCGTTTTAATGGCGGGTGCATTTTGATGGTGGGTGCATTTTGATGGTGGGTGCATTTTGATGGTGGGTGCATTTTGATGGCGAGTCCATTTTAATGGTGGGTGCATTTTGATGGCGGGTGCATTTTGATGGGCAGTGCATTTGGTTTTATAAATTTCTCTCCCGAATTAACCATGCCCACTTGATTTGAAACCCCACCCTAAACCCCCAGACCCTCAACCCCGCCTCACACACATACGCACACACACACACATGAACACACACTCTCAAACAAGAACAGACATCCGGACATGCGCAGATTGGCAGAATCTGACAACAGCCTAGGCGGTTCATGCTGGAAAGGAGCTTGCCTAAAAATGGAAGGTACACGGATCAGATAACTGGTTTGAACATCAAATCACATGACATCACATGACATCACAGCTCACCACATCACATCTCACCACATCACGTCACATCTCATCACATCACACACATCACACACATCACATCACATCACATCTCACCACACACAGAATCCCTTCCTCTCAACAGGATACACCACCTACTTAAAGTTACATAGTTTGTGATGTTTTTGAGTTTCTGTCATTTCCTGAAAGAAATACATTAGGTTGATCGCTATTATGTAGTTTGCTTTAGTTTGAAGTAAATTTGATTTAAACTGGAGAAATGATGGGGATATTTGAAGTGAAAACAAGCCCGATTAAATTTTGGCAAGCACATCAAAACTCTGATACTAAAATATTCCGATTTAATGCATTGGTAGGGGAATACAAATGTTCTATTACTGATCGGGTATACATGACCAGGTGCATGTATATGTGTATTTGTAGGTGCTGGTGGTACCTGAGTGAGATGTAAATAGACATAGTGGTGCTGGCAGGACTGTGTGTAAGGGGCACTCAGAGCCTACCCCCTCCCCCATCTGCTAGTTAGGATCACCACACTCAGGCTCAGGGCAGGTGGTTTGCCAGGGGAGCCACACAGCTTGGTGGTAGTGGGCAGATCACTGGTAACCATGGGGACCAGAAATGCTGGATCCCTATTGATAGAGCTAAGAATGCTTGTTTTGCATTTGGGGAATAGGTTGGGGTGATACTCTACAATGAATCCATGTACCATATAAATAATAAACCAGAGGGCTTGACTCTCTCTCTTCTTTTACACTACTCTCTCTCTTCTTTTACACTTTATACTCTTCTCTTTGTCTGTATTGATTTCACTATAGCTTGCCTACACAACCACAGATTCGAGCCATAGACTTTACAATAGGATTCAGCAGTAGAATCAGGTTCTATTAAATTGGCTCAACACTCTGTCTACACAACAACAGATAATTAATAATTCCACCGGTATGTAAGTTACATATGTACGTTGAAATCTAGATAATTGTTTGGTTTTGAAAAGTTGATGATTTTTATCGGACTATGCAGCTTTAACTTAAATTCCCAAACAAGTGTTCTTTCACATAAGTCTGCTGACTCATTCTTCATGCCTTGCTTCTTGCACAAACTGATATATCATGTGCTATTCTTAGACTGAGCACTGCTATTCTTCTAGCTTTGCGCATTATATCACGCCACAGGCTGAGGCCACGCATATTTTATGTCTGGTTTGCCTAAGCTCTATACACTTACCCATGCCAGGGAGCGGGACGTAGCTCAGGCGGTAGAGTCTCACCTGTGAAGGTGTCGGTCATCCTATGGATCCTGCTCAGTGGACACATTTGCTGTTTGGACTATTTTCCATTCCAACCAGTGTTTCACATTTGGTTCATCAAAGGCTGTGGGATGTGCTGTCCTGTCTGTGGGAAAGTGCATATAAAAGACCCTTGCTGCTTTTTGGAAAGAGTAGCCTATGTGACGGCAGCGGGTTTCCTCCAACAAAATATGTCAGAATGACCATAAGTTTGATGTCCAATAGCCTATGATATGAAAATCAATGTGGTCTAGAGGAATTGTTAATTAAAACAAACTTTGATTTCCTACCTATTCTGTTTATACACTGTGTCAGTGTCTGTTTGTAGGTGTATACTCCACACCATCTGGCTTTATATTCTCCCTGACTTCGAGATGACCAGACAGAATGGCCGAATGACTTAAGCGTCTGGATACCGACTAATGACAGGGCATCCCATTTTAATAGATCATGGGATTCGAACCACGGATTCAAACCCTGGTTGAGTCAAACCAATAACCTAAAAATTGATACTTCCCGCCTCCTAGCCAGGCGCTCGGCATTATTAGGATAGGACAAGGACTGGTTTTCTCAGTGTCAGGATAATGTGACTGAGTAGGATATTAGGTCATGATGCTGGCGGCCTGGTCTCCCAGTGGGGCAGCATTATAAAGTCGCCATGAGTGCGCACTGTCACAAATCGACACCTGTCCTGATATGACCTTAGATGTTGCCAAGACGTAAAACTCCACCAACCAACCAACCAACTGACCTCGAGATACAAGTTATTCACTCTGTTTATGCAAGTCTTTCAATTTCAAGTATAATTTGTAGATAAATCAGAAATGGCAATTCAATGTAGTCTCCTTTTTTTTACAACTAACCCTTAGCAATAGACTATTTCCACCACCAACATACACAAAAGAAATACCAAATATAACAGCACATTTGAGAGAGGCAGACTCTTCCATGCAACAGTGTTTTTTTAAATGTTGTGTTTATACTGTCCATAGCGTGTAAGCTCGAGTGCTCGGGCTTGTTTTCAATGCTGGCCAGCTGTAGTAGTGGTTTAATCTTATCACACAGTAGGAGGTGATAAGATGTTTTTGTTTCTCATACATGGGGATTATTTTGTATCAGGTGTTCTCATAGGTATATTGTTTTTATTTTCTGATCGCCCTTGTAGTGGGTATGAATAAATCTTTTTTGTTTTTGTTTGTTTTTTGTTTTACTAGTACTTATGAACTAGCCTACTCTACATTTATGAGCTTGTACATAGTTTGTAGCTGTTTGTTATCTACTGAGGGTGGTCCAGATTACCCGCTTGGGGCAGCCCAGTTTGTGGGCTGTGATCTATCCCCAGGGAATTTTCAAGGTCTCCCTTTTTTTACATATATATTTTTGTATGTTTTCCGATCGGGAGTCTCTGTTTTTGATGGTTTGTGGTTGTTTGTTATCTACTGAGGGTGGTCCAGGTTTCTCCCTTTGGGCAGCCCGTTTGTGGGCCGTGACCTATCACATGCCCATCTGTGGTTCTGGCCCTAGGGTGTCATCAGCCTCCTCCCTTTCTTAGATAGATATTTTGTGTATGTCTTTAGATCAGGGATCTGCCTTTCTTTTACTGATTGAGCATTCCAAGCCTTAGCAGCCATTTCTAATGTGCTCCTTTCGTGGGCCTTTATGTGGCTCCTTGTTTGTTTTATTAGTGGTGCTTTGTTTATTCATACATCTCTAGTTGGTGGCTTTTGGTATTTCCTATCGCGACTGTTGCTGATGCAATGCCAGCTTAATAAATTGATGACTGTGCAAACAAGTTCCACTGAACGCATTTAACATCAAAATTAAGATCTCGAACAGTCTAGATTTAGAATAAGATTTTACTGTGATGAATAGTTCTTCTTATTTTATTCATGTTTTTATTCTTTCCGATGGTTCATAACAGGAATAGAGAATAGCTCGAATATAGCAGTCGATTTACACAAGCATTTGAACCAGAATTGGATAGGATTAGACTTGCTACATTAGTTGTTCCCGTCTGTATATTACTTATCGAGAAGCTCTGGTTGTAAGTTATTATTTTATATGTGGTTTTATTCTGCATGAATATTTATCGCATACAATAGTCATTCAATGATTGTTCTATGCAAACTTGATACTCGCTTCTAAAGTTGACCTGCGACCTGTGTTTCAGCTCTTCGGAAAAGGTCTATTGACTTAAATTTGCATACGCTGATGGCTTTGAGTTTCTGTCATTTTTCTGAGATAAATATATTAAATTGATCATTACAATCTACCTTACTTTAGTCTGAAGTACCTTTTATTTTAAGTGGCTAGGTTTTGAGATATTTGAAGCCCAAATACATGAAATTAGATTTGACAATCATGACAACATTCTAACACCATAAGCTTCAGCAGTAACAGGTTCTATTAAATTGACTGAGTATTATGTGGCAATACATATTTAATAAATGCATCATTATCTAAGTTAGCTATGTCGAATTAATTGTAGACAATTGCGTTGGTTTGAAAAATTGATGTTTCATCGGACTATCCAGCTTTAAATACTTGAAGTTGCATAGTCCGATGTGTTTGATTTTCGGTCACATTTTCTTGATATCACATCAGATTGATCCTTATTTTAGATTGAAGGAACTTGTTTTATCAATGATTAACATTGAAGGTATTTGAAGCAAAACCATTCACAATTTTGGTGTGCACACTAAAATAATGGACACCAATGGACTTTTAACCCAGTCATTCTGCCTCCAACAACCCAACCCAGAATGTTGCACCTCACACTACACTTGTGCACATGTCCGTCATTTGTATATCTCAATCATACCCAATTTTACTATTTTTAGTTTAATTTCAGTAGGTATTACTATACATATTATATGTATTACTATCTAGTATGTCAGTTTTCAAAATGTACCATATTTAAGTCATTGCCGCCTAAATATACTATCTCCTGATGGAAATATCAGCCTGCATATTGTAAATTGTAAATGTGTTGTAAATAACTGTATTGTAAATAACTGCATTGTCACATGACCGAAAGACCAGTTTGCTAGCACTAGTAGGAATATCACTGACCACATACTTTATTCAATGAATAAACTGTCGTGGGGGGTGATGAAAATGGGAAAAATTGCGCCTAGAGAAGGACTCAAACCCACATCTCTTTGCATTCCAGGCGAGTGTGCTAACCATTAGACCACCTAGGCTCCCTGATATCAACACGCTACCCAAGCCTACCTGTCTATGCGGCTCCTTGCCTGAGAGGTCAGTGTAGACCACTACACTCATCCACCTGGAATTGTAAGTCGTTTAATGCTTACAATTACATACATACAGGCAATGCACTTCCACATCCACAGGGTAGGTTCAACAATTATACAGCTCATAGCTTGTATAGGATCATGGTCATGACAACCAGTGTCATGGGGGTGATGAAAAACTGGAAATATTGCGTCTAGAGTGGGACTCGAGCCCACATCTCTTTGCTTTGCGGGCCAGTGTGCTAACCAGGTTGGTATGCAGGTATAGCAATACCTCAGGGAGTTTGACGCCCCTGCCTTGCAGAGTTGTAAACCACTGCCTTGTGGAACAGCTCCTTGACAGAACCGAAGACTAAGGGAGCAAACCTTAAACAGAAAACCATGTCACTGTGGCAGCATTAAGGGCGGTTGATGTATGGAACTCCCAACATCTCCCGACCAGCCAGTGCAGGGACAAATAGTTTTGCGCCTGTCTTGACATGTTCTTGCTGGTGTGAAACCTCTATTTGCTCCCCGAGAGAGTGCCGCTGGTAACTTGCAAAAGCCAGCAGCACTTTAACACTTTTGCAGGCAGCTTTCATGAAATGTCTCTGGAACAACCACCATGTGCCCATTCGGGTCAAAGGTAAGATCTACCGCGCAGTCGTGCTATCCACCCTACTATACGGAGCCGAGGCCTGGACAGTGTACAGACAGCAGGTGAAAAAGCTGCATGCTTTCATGATGCGACATCTGTGTTCAATCATGAGGCTAACCTGGAAGGACAAAGTGACGAATAAGGAAATACTCGAACGGATGGGCTGCCCTCTATTGAAGATCTTCTGATCAAAAAGAATCTCCGGTGGACTGGACACCTCATGAGGATGTCATCAGACAGGCTACCAAAGCAGATCCTCTATTCTCAACTGTCTTCTGGCTACAGAAAGAGAGGGCGCCCCGTCTCCGGTTCAAAGATACCATCAAGAGAAACCTGAAGCTGAGAGACATGAAGACCGACTCATGGACGCAACTCTCACAGCAGAGAGCTAAATGGAGAGCGGCAGTCAAGTAATGAAAGCAGTCTTTGTCGCATCGCGACCGACAGCATGATGATGATGATGATGATGTGGTAACCATTGCACCACCTAGGCTCCCTGATATCAACATGCTACCCACGCCTACCTGTCTATGCGGCTCCTTGCCTGAGAGGTCAGTGCATACCACTACAAAACTATATTTACAATCAAACAAACAAACAACAAATTCTTCAGCATTAAACAATTCGATTAAAATCACTCAGTATTTCCTGTTCCACAGAAACAAATGCTTACTTAAATGCAGCAGTGTCTATCTTGGGTTACATAGACATCACATATACATAAGTGTTTTAGTTTAGAAAAATGTGAAGCCTTGATCAGACTATGATGAAGAACCACGTTTAGAAGATTTGCTATTTTTGGCAGTTCCATTGCAAATCACATTTGCCCCAGACAGAATACTAGCTGTCAACTCTCCCCCCCCCCCCTACCACCCTTTCACCTCCTTCCCCATTCCTCCCCTCCTCCCTTCTCCCCCTTCCCCCTCAATATAGCAGGCAGCACCCCTTCCCCCTCCAGCCAAGTATGACTCACAGTTCATGGCTCTAAGCCTAGAAGATTATGCGCTAATCCTTTGCAGCCTGGGTTCTGTTCAGAAACACATTCACCCAGCTACCGGGCGCGTTGGTCGAATCGGTAGAACGTTGGCCTCGACTGTGGGAGGTCGGGAGTTCGGTTCCCGGTCGGGTCAAACCAATGACTTATAGAATTGAAGCTTGTGACTTCCTAGCTTGATGCTCAGCATTAATAGGATAAGGCAAGGACTGGTTAGCTCAGTGTCAGGATAATGTGACTGAGTGGGATATCGGGTCATGCTGCTGGCAGCCTAACGTCCTGGCAAACACAAGATCATATGACATATTTCTTTGTTGGAAACCCGCAGCCGCCACATAGGCTACTTTTTCCGATAAGCACCAAGGTGTCATTTATATGCACTTTCCCAAAGACAGGGCATCACATACTACAACATTATATGTGAAGGCGATAGTCGAATAAGAAACAAACAATTCTCGCGGTGAATATGGCCTATGCTGCCGACACGGCGTAAAGAAACCACCAATCAATCAATCAATCAATCAATCACAGGCCATAGCCTTTGAAGAACCAGTTGTGGACCACTGATTGGAACAGAAAATAGTCCAAACTGCAAATAGGTCCACTGAGCAGGCTCGATAGCATGACCGACACCTTCACAGGCGGCCACTACTGCATGAGCTACCTCCCGCTCCCCACACAGGATCTTTACAAGGAAACTTCTGCTAAGTGTTATGTGGGAATTCTGTAAACATTATAGTTTCAGCTGGGGGCACATAACACCGACGTGATGACAGAGTTCTAAGATCTACACCGGCTTTGCAGGAGCCCCCCCCCCCCCCCCACTCCCCATTTAACGTAAAGAGAGCCAGCCCTGCCCCTAGACACTAACCAAAGAGCACTGGGGTCAGTTTTATTTATGGGTTTATGTGCAGGGGCTTATGAGACTTAGCGAGATCTCTCTCAGAAGCGGGACGACACACTTGCAATTCCAAAAACAAATAAAACAAAGTTTAATTTGTATCTCTTAAATGGCTAATAAATAAACAAACTTAGACCCCCTTTTCTTTTATAAATACAACTAGTAATATATATTTTGTTCTGGTTATTGATGCATAGCGGTTGAGTTTTGTACTAAAACATGGTTTTGGTAATTTGAAGCCAAACTAATAACCCTTATTTTGTCCAATTTTCCTTTTCCCTTTTACAATCTTTTATTTTAAAACTTTAAGCGCTGCTCTCTTCCTCTGAATGGTGGGAGGGGAGCTGTCTTATGTCTGAGGATATATCTGCTCGGCAGGTCATTCAGTTGCCTGGTCATGTACTTGCTGAGCATTACTGAACCTGCGCCTATCCCTCGTACCAACTCGTACCAGCTCGTACCAGCTCACCAACACTGACACTCACAGACCGTTGGCTCTAATTTGCGTAGATTTTGTGGCACCCAATTACAAATTCAAATAACACCTTTTTACCAGTGGAAAGCAAGAAGGAATTTGAACAAAGTGGAGGACAGCCGCACTGCATCACCTCTTGTAGCTTAATACAAAACACCTTAACTTTGGCTGTCCTTTGACCACATTTCACAATTAATTGTGGGATTTTGGATCCTCTCTAAAAGTGACGGTTAAATAAAAATGTGAAGGAATAAATTATAAACACTTTTCGCCGGAAATATGGCTTGCTGTTGGTTGGTTGTTGGAGTTTCACGTCCTGGCAACATCTAAGGTCATATCAGGACGGATACCGACTCGTGACAGTGCACATTCATGGTGAGTTTATAGTGCTGCCCCATTGGGAGACCAGGCACCAGCACCATGACCCAATATCCCACTCAGTCACATTATCCTGGCACCGAGCCAACCAGTCTTTGTCAATATTTAAGTAATTGGTTTGACTCGACCAGGGTTCGAACCTGTGTTTTCGAATCACACGATCTACCAAAACGGGTGACGGACGCTTAACTCATTCAGCCATCCCGTCTGGTCGCAATATGTCTTTTGTTCCTGATGTAAAATCAGCACCCCTCATTTAGTGGCTCAGTAATGGTGGTGTCGTGTCACATTATGACGTTTCTCGCCAACGTGTGTCGACGTGTGTCACTTTGTGGTGAATCGTCAGCAGATGTCAGGAAGCATTACACGCGTGTTAGGTGTGCGTTGGTATTCATTGATCTATGGCGACGGTCACTGGTGTACGTTAGGCGAATGGCGAAGTTTTGTGCTTGCACAGAACTTTCGACGACCGACAATGCACGCCAACGCGCGGGTGCCAATATTAGCGCTACGTTAGGAGCACGTGGAGATCGCTGGAATAAGGTTATGCGAACGCTAGGCAGACACCACACGCATTTGAAGGCCGTTACCACATGTTACGCCAAATGGTTGCTTTTTGTTGTTTTATGTCCTACCAACATCTAAGGTCATATCAGGATGGAGCGCCAAACTTTTACCACAACGTCGGCACGCTACCAATACAGTGCGCTGACGCCGAAAGGTTTGACATCTCTCGACGTTTAAAAGTGATTTTGCGTGTTGGTGGTGCACCAGCGAGATACATCGTAGTGTGACAGGGCTATAATTCGCTCAACTAACAGTGCAAGGCTCTACCCTTTCTCATGCTGCGTGTTTTTTTTTTAGGCACCCACTGCTCACCTAGTCATTCATCCTGCATATTTTTGTGGGGTTAATTTGTTTATTCATGAGAATATGCAGTAGCGGTTTGAGTGCAGTAGCGGGTTGACCGCTGTAGCGGGTTGTCTGCAGTAGCAGGTTGACCACTGTAGCGGGTTTTCTCCAGTAGCGGGTTGGCCGCTGTAGCGGGTTGTCCACAGTTGCACGTTGACCACTGTAGGGGTTTTTTCGCAGTAGCATGTTGAAAACCTGCTACAGTGCATTCTCGGCAGTAGTGCGCTGTCTGCAGCAGCAGGTTTATCGATGAAGCGGGTTGGTCGCCATTGCGGCTTGTTCGGCATTACAGGGATGACTGCTATAGCGAATTGACCACTATATCGGGTGGGCTACAATAGTAGGTTAACCATAATAGCAGGTTTACAATAATATATATATATATGTATATAATGTATAACGCATTATGCGAATATAAAGGCATAGAAGGGAATTATTTCGTTATATATTTTATTGCACAGAATACTCTATGCTGCCTTCTCCCCATGGCGGCGCCACCTCCAGTATATTGCAATCTAATAGTAATACATATAAACCACATACACATGTATAGCGAATCTACAGTTGCTGTGGGTAATTACTGCGGGCTGGTGAATAGTTGGCCGGGGCGGGGCGGGGCGGGGCGGGGCGGGGCGGGGCGGGGCGGGGCGGGGCGGGGCGGGGCGGGGCGGGGCGGGGCGGGGCGGGGCGGGGCGGGGCAGGGCGGGGCGGGGTGGGGCGGGGCGGGGCGCGCTGCCTGTCTGGCTGGCCGCCTTCAGTGCGCATTGAAGCCGGGAACCGCCTGTAAGGGCGGCTTGTCCTGTGGATCAAGTGGTGTGATTTGTTGCACCCGCCCGCCGACCTGATCAGTCCATCAGCGTGCTGCCGACATCTCTGTATCAGCCCGCCCTTCCTCATCATCTATTCCGGCAGCGGGCTGACATGTAGATTTAGCTCATCGCGCCCCACACACTCCCACAGACCCACACACACCCCACGCCCCACACACACCCACACTGACACACACGCCGGGTACAGCCCGCTAATTCCATCATCGACACCCATATATCAATAGAATCATAGTCGCCTTTCACCGCACGGCTGACCCTCCCCTCTCTCCCCTCTCCCCCCTCTCCGCCCTCTCTCCCCTCTCTCTCCCCCTCTCCCCCCTTCTCTCTCCCCCTCCCTCCCCCTCTCTCGCCCTTCCCCCTCTCCCCTCTCCCCCTCTCTCCCTCCCCCTCTCTCTTCCTCACCCTCTCTCACCCCCACCCACGCCCACTCACCCCTCTCACCCCCTCTCTCCCCTCTCTCCCCATCTCCCCCTCTCCCCCTCTCCCCCCTCTCTCCCTCCTCTCCCCCCTATTCCCCCTCTCCTCCTCTCTCCCTCTCCCCCTCCGCCTCTCTCCTCCTCTCCTCCTCTCCCCTCTCTCTCTCCCCTCTCCCCCTCTCTCCTCCTCTCTCCCCTCTCTCCCCCACTCTCTCCCCTCTCACCCCTCTCTTCCCCTCTATCCCCCTCTCTCTCCCTCCCTCTCTCCCCCCCGCTCTCCCCTCTCTCTCCCTGTCTTCCGATCGCTCCCCCTCTTCCCCCTCCCCTTGTCCCCCGCTCGCCCCTCTCTCCCCTCTCTCTCCCCTCTCTCCCCCTCTCTCCCCCCACTTTCCCCCTCGCTCCCCCTCGCTCCCCCTCTTTCCCCCTCTCTCTCCCCCTTTTCGCCACGCGCCCCCCCCCCCTCACCTCACCCCAGCCCACCCGACCCCACCCTACCATTCCCACACCAGGCGCTCGGCATTATTAGGATAGGGCAAGGACTGGTTTGCTCAGTGTCAGGATAATGTGACTGAGTGGGATATCAGGTCATGGTGCTAGCAGCCTGGTCTCCCAGTTGTGCAGCGCTATAAAGTTGCCATGAGTGTGCACTCTCACAAGTCAGTACCCATGCTGATATGACATTGGATGTTGCCAGGACATAAAACTCAACCCCCCCACCCCCAACCCCCAACCCCCAACCCCCAACCCCCAACCCCCAACCCCCAACCCCAACCCGGTCACCCCATAAGGGGTCGTAGGGTCATGTGGTATATGTGTGTGAAGCTGTCACGATCCCTCCATCCTATCCCCACCCTCACCACCTCCACCCCTCTCCATCCCCCTCCTTCCCACTCCATCCCCCACCCCCTACCCAAGGAAGATCTCGCATTGGTTATTTGCCAGCCACGTATACAAACTACACACCACAAATCAGACGCTTCCTTTGTGCGTGTGCGTGTGCGTGTGCGTGTGCGTGAGGGAAGGAGGAGTTGTTTGGGAGGAGGCGGAGTTCTGGGGTGGGTTTGAGTGTGTGGGGTGTGAGTGTGGGTGTGGGTGCTGGGTTATGGTTATGGTTTTGGTGTTGATATGGAGAGGCTGGTGTGTATTCAGACTGTGCATGGACTGCAAGGGGCAATGCACCACCATCAGTTGACAAAGGCTGGCTAGGTTGGGTGGCGAATGAAGTGGGTGTGAGGGGGATGGGGGTGGAGGGTAGCGGGGTGGTGCTGATGAAGTCGGTAGTGGAGGAGCGCCTAAAGAAAAAGTGGAAGAGAGGGAAGGGGTTTACTGTATCACGGTCAGGTTCCTCATAATTCAGGGCTACTTCGGGGACCCCCTGAGAGACGATCACAGAGGGCGCTGTGAAGGTGTGCATCATTCTACATCCGCTTCAGCAATTAGTCGCAGAATAGGGGCTAGATTGTGTCCGCCCCCTGGTGGCGCCTTCAAACATCACAACCGCACTAGCCCGGTACCCTCCCCGCCTCATGGCGGCGCCCCGCCACCCGCCGCCCGCCGCCTGCCGCCTGCCGCCCCCCTGCCGCCCGCCGCCCGCTGCCCGCCGCCCGCCGCCCGCCGCCCACCGCCCGCCACCCGCCACCCGCCGCCCGCCGCCTGCCGCCCGCCACCCGCCGCCTGCCGCCCGCCGCCTGCCGCCCGCCGCCCGCCCCCTCGGGCGTGGAGCATGCGTCGACAAGGCTGACCCCTGGGGGTATATGGGGGCTGGAGTGGGGAGTCCCAGGCTGACAGTCAATGAGTGTCGGTTGGTGAGCTGGGCGCCACACTGCGTCACACTGCGCCATACTGCGCCATAATGCGCCACGCTGCACCACACCACCACACTGCGCCACGCCATGCCACACTGTGCCACACTGCGCCAAGCAGCACCACACCACGCCACGCCACGCCAAACCACACCACACAACCCCACACACCACCCCACGCGTTACCGCGCCACGCCATGCCACACCACGCCACACCACGCCACACACCACACAACACCAAACCATGCCACACACCACCTCACGCCATACCGCGCCAAGCTACGCCACACCACGCCACACACTACCCCATGCCTTACGGTGCCACGCCACGCCACGCCACGCCACGCCACTCCACGCCACGCCACGCCACGCCGCGCCACGCCACGCCACGCCACGCCACGCCACGCCACGCCACGCCACGCCACTCCACGCCACGCCACACAACTCCACGCCACACCACGCCACACACCACCCCACGCCTTACCGCGCCACACACCCCCTCGCACCACCTCGCTCCATACCACACCACAAGGCGCCGTACCGTGCCCCAGCGCCGCGCCTCCTAGCGGCTGGTGGCTGACTTATCAGTCCCCCGCCAGATTCGACCGTGTGGCGTGCGCTTCAATTAAAAGCTTGTATACTCCCGTGCGCCCCTTGCGCGACGGGCGCTGCCAACACCACCACTGCGAGCCCTAGCGGCGATTGCAAGCATCTCCACGTAGACGCTCTCAAGACGCTGGCGAGGGGGCGATAATTGGAATCGTTTGTCTGCATTATCGCCCGGCAGGACGGGGAAAAAATCACGACCGCCCGTGCAGAGTTGGATATATCTCACGATGATCACTGTTCATCCGCGACGACCACCATCCAGCAGCACCCTCATAACAATACTACGCCTACAACTACAACTACTCCTACTAGCATTATTACTCATACTACTACAACTACTCTGACTATTGCTCATACTATTACAACTACAACTACTCCGACTAGCATTACTACTCCTACTATTACTACTCCTACTACTACTCCTACCACTACTACAACTACTCCTACTAGCATTACTACTCATACTACTACTACAACTACTCCTACTCATACTATTACAACTGCAACTACTCCTACTAGCATTACTACTCATACTACCACTACAACTACTCATACTACTACGCATACCACTACTATAACTACTCCTACTAGCATTACTACTCATACTACTACTAGGACTACTCCTACTCATACTATTACAACTACAACTACTTCTACTAGCATTACTACTCATACTACTACTACTCCTACTAGTACTCATACTATTACAACTACAACTACTTCTACTAGCATTGCTACTCATACTACTACAACTAATCCTACTACTATTCATACCACTACTACACCTACGCCTACTAGCATTACAACTCATCCTACTACTACAACTACTCCCCATGCTCCCACTACTACTACTACAACTACTCCTACCACTACTACAACTACTCCTACTAGCATTACTGCTCATACTACTCCAACTACTCCAACTACTACTCATACTATTACAACTACAACTACTCCTACTAGCATTTCTACTACTACTACACCTACTCATACTACTATTCATACTGTTACAACTACAACTACTCCTACTAGTATTACTACTCATACTACTACTACAACTCCTCCTACTACTACTCACACTACTACAACTACTCCATACTACTACAACTACTCCTACTACTACAACTACTCATACTACTACTCATACTACTACTACACATACTCCTACTACTACTCATCCTACTACTACTACAACTACTCCTACTACTACTCATACTATTACAACTACAACTACTCCTACTAGCATTGCTACTCATACTACTATAACAACTACTCCTACTTCTACTACTACTCATTCTATTAAAACTACTACTCCTCATACTACTATAACTACAACTACAACTACTACTAATTATATTACTACTAGGTACACGGTGGCCGAATCGGTAGAGCACAGGCTTCCCGTCGGGAGTTCGATTCCCAGTCGAGTTAAACCAACGACTTACAAAATTGATACTTGTAGCTTCCGAGCCTGGCGCTTGGCATTAATAGGATAGGGCAAGGACTAGTTGGCTCGTCGCCAGGATAATGCGACTGAAATCGATATTGGGTCATCATGCGGACGGCCTGATTTCCTAGTGGGGCAGCACTATAAACTCAGATGCCAAGTCGGTTCCTTTCCTGATATCACCTTAGTTGTTGCCAGGATGCAAAACTCCCGAGCAACGAATCCAACTACTAGGTAATAATAATAAGCGCCATTTCGGCGTCGCGGTCGGTCCCCTAATACCAGTTGGTATCAATATAGATAATCGTGGTATCGCATGTTCCAGTCATATTTGATGCCGGGCAGAATACTGATGGACGTATAACACTGGATCATCAGACGCGCCTGTTTCACGCCGGTTCCCAGTCGGTTCCCCGCCCGTTCCCCGGTCCCCCCCCCCCCCCCCCCCCCCGCCCGGTTCCCCTCCACCAGCCCGGGTCCCCCCCGCCCGTTCCCCCGTCCAGTTCGCCCGCCCGGTGACCCCCATGGTCGCCCCCTGGTCCCCCCCCCCCCCCCCCCCCCCCTGGTTCCCCACATGGTCACCCTCTGGTTCCCCCCCCCCCCCCCCTCAGTTTCCCCTCGGTCCCCCTAGTTTCCCCCTGTTTCCCCCCTTGTCCACCCCCCCCCCCCCCTGCCCGTTCCCCCGTTGGTCCCGTGATCGCGCAGTGGCGGCCCCTGTGGGCGCGTTTCTGCGTGAGGGTGGCTGCTGTGCTGTGTGGTTGTGTTTGGCTGACTGCCCTTATTGATGGCCGTATTTGCGCGCTACTGGGCGGGCCTGATATAGGAGCACAAACCGGATATCATATTAGGGCGGCGTTCCCGGCTGTCAATATTTATCGACTGTTTTCCCACCTCGCGGGTAATTCTCCGTAACAGTTATCGTGTGTCACCTCCCCTTCCTCCTTCTCCCCGCACCCACCCTTCCCCTTCCCGCCACTTCCTCGTCCTCTTCCTCTTCCTGTTACCATGATCATGACCACTACCACCAGCATTACTACTCATACTATTTGAATAGGGCAAGGACTGATTGGCTCCGTGTTAGGATAATGTGGGATATCAGCCTGGTCTCCCAGTGGGGCAGCACTATAAAGTTGCCATGGGTGCGCACTGTCACAAGTCAGTAGCTGTCCTGATATTACCTTAAATGTTGCCAGGATGTAAAACTCCAACAACCAACCAACCATAGTTTGAAACTAGCTTCTTTTGGAGGCTGTATATATACTATGGTGGCCTGGTCTCCCAGTGGGGCAGTCACCATGAGTGTGCGCTGTCATATGCAGGTATTGCAGGTATATCAATATCTCAGGGAGTTTGACACCCCTGCCCTGCAGAGTTGTAAACCACTGCCTTGTGGTACAGGTTCTTGACAGAACCGAAAGCTAAGGGAGCAAACCCTAAACAGAAAACCATATCACTGTGGCAGCATTAAGGGTGGTTGATGTATGGAACTCCCAACATCTACCGAACAGCCACTGCAGGGACAAATAGTTTTGCGCCTGTCTTGACATGTTCTTGCCGGTGTGAAACCTCTGTTTTTCTCCCCGAGAGAGTGCCACTGGTAACTTGCAAAAGCCAGCAGCACTTCAACACTTTTGCAGGCAGCTTTCATCAAATGTACAACTGCAGAGAGACATTAAGACCGACTCATGGATGCAACTCTCACAGCAGAGAGCTAAATGGAAAGCGGCAGTCAAATAATGAAAGCAGTCTTTGTCGCATCGCAACCGACAGCATGATGATGATGATGATGATATATACTATCCATAGCATATAAACCCAGGTACCCAGGCTTGTTTTCAATGCTGGCCAGTTGTAGTGTTGGTGTTATCTTACCACACAGTAGCTGCTGATAAGTGCCTGCATTTCAGTAGCAGATACATAACTGGTTGGTATGGTTAGTAGCCTGTTATTTTTTGGGGATTTTCTTGGCATATATGTATTTTATTTTGTTCTACTCTTATTACTAGACTAGCCTACTAGCAACTTGTAGTATAAGACCCTCTTTCCACAGAGCATACTGTTACCAACCACATTCAACTGATGATAGAGGGCGGGTCTGAGGTGGAACTGGTCAATTGGTCTTCCTCATTCCATTGATCCTTGTCATAGTCTTGTAATAGTAATACCGAGTAGATGGCAATGAAACATCAAGTATGGAATTTGTAAGTTTGTGGGGTGAGTTTGTGAGGGCTCGAACCCACAACCTTCAATATAACATAATTGGTCTTCTCGGGCCATCAAGCTAAATTTAAATTAGGTACTAAATTATCACCCTGGGTAACATAGTTTGTGGGCCGGCGATGTTGAAGATTTATATACTGCCTATCATGGATAAGTCTGAATAGACTTGTTTTCACCATTAGACAGTTTGTCGATAGAAAGCCCGAGCCTACACTTTTACCGACCCAACGGATTTTTAACCTCCCACACCACATAGACATGGTATGAGAGCAACTGGCCTTTGATGACGCTGTAAGTTATACACAGCAGTGGAAATCCAAATTGGCAGAGGTTGGGGCATGGGGAATCTAACCACCAACCTTCAGATTAGGAGTCTGACCTAGAAAAAAGTGAGACACTTTAACCACTCCGCCACAGAGAACACCACGGTGTAATCACCAACACTCATAAAGAAGAATACCAAAATTATTACTAAGACAACATTAAACAGTTTTAATCAAATTAGACTAGTCCTGCCCAGCGACGAAAAGAAGTAACACAATTATCCGTTATGGGCAGGGTAAATCAATTCATCACATACAAACCCATCAAAAGACTAAAAAACACTGGCTTCGATATGATAAACATACCTCTGGTCATGAAATCCCATACCAGGCAATAAGTGCTTAATATGAATTCCTTATTTTTTGTCACAGTCGGAAACATCACTCTTGATGTGGACCTTAACTCTAATACACAGCGCCCTGTGCAGGCAACCTGCTTGTGTAGAGGGCCACCTTGCTGACATCCCACAGTATTGGCTCCCATAATATAATCAGCCACCCCTGGCCGGTAGAGGGCAGGCCGGGCTGGAGTTGCGTGTGGCGTGTGGCGTGTGGCGTGTGGCGTGTGGCGTGTGGCGTGTGGCGTGTGGCGTGTGGCGTGTGGCGTGTGGCGTGTGGCGTGTGGCGTGTGGCGTGTGGCGTGTGTTATTATGCCGACCACTCCCAAATAGGGGAGTGGTCGGCATAATTGGCGTGTGGCGTGTGGCGTGTGGCGTGTGGCGTGTGGCGTGTGGCGTGTGGCGTGTGGCGTGTGGCGTGTGGCGTGTGGCGTGTGGCGTGTGGCGTGTGGCGTGTGGCGTGTGGCGTGTGGCGTGTGGCGTGTGGCGCGTGGCGCGTGGCGCGTGGCGCGTGGCGCGTGGCGCGTGGCGCGTGTCGCGTGTCGCGTGTCGCGTGTCGCGTGGCGCGTGGCGCGTGGCGCGTGGCGCGTGGCGCGTGGCGCGTGGCGCGTGGCGCGTGGCGCGTGGCGCGTGGCGCGTGGCGCGTGGCGCGTGGTGTCAGTGATGTAGGCTAGGGTTGGTTTGTTTACGTCCTGACAACAGCTAAGGTCATATCAGGACGGGTACCGACTTATGACAGCGCACACTCATGGTGACTTTATAGTACTGCCCCACTGGGAGATCAGGCCACCATCACCATAACCTGATTTCCCACGCAGTCACATTATCCTGACACCGATCCTTGCCCTATCCTAAAGAATTCCGAGCGCCTATCTAGGAAGCGACTAGTATCAATTGTGAAAGTTTGAATCGACCGGGAATGGAACTCATGACCTTCCGCCAAGTCAAGTCAAGCCGCAGGGGAGGCCTGCGCCCTCACTGATTCAGCCACCGCGTCCGGTGGTGTGTGAGTAGTGGGTGGATATAGCACGGTGTATATCACAGCTGATTATTGTCCCAACACCACCGCTCCCTCAAAGCCTCAAAGCCTCAAAGCCTCAAAGCCTGCCCGGCCGATTTGAGAGTTGGATCCCGTCATTTTCACCTGGCCCTTGATGTAGCCGCGCTGCCGTTGCTTTGATTGTGTGCCGGGCCCCCATTTGACAGTCACCCCCCGTCCCGCCGCCTCATTTGGAGCGGTTGTGTCAGGGGTGTGGAGAGGTGGATAGACGGCCTGCTTCCTTCTAGCCACCCCGCCTCCCTCAGCCGTCTTCCCCCCACCTCCCCCGCCTCCCCCCCCCTGCCTCCCCCCGCCTTCCCCCGCCTCACCACGCGTCCCCTAGCCGTCACCCCCGCCTTCCTCAGCCGTCCTCACCCCGCCTCACCCCGCCTCACCCCGCCTCACCCCGCCTCACCCCGCATCACCCCGCCTCACCCCACTCCCCGCCGCTTCCCTTCTCCCGGGCCGCTTTCTCCCCCTTCCTTCCCCTTCTCCCTTCTCCCTCCCCCTCGTCGTTCCTTCCTCCATCCCCTTCCTTCCCACCCCGCCCTTCCACCTCCATCTCTCGTCCTCCCCCACTTCCTCCCCTCAGCTAGTCCTACCGCCCCTGCCTCTCCACCCCTCCCATCTCTCTCTTCAATCCGCCCTTTCTCCTACCCCATTACTTCATTACTTACCCCTCCTGCCTAGCCCCTTTTCCCTCTTCCCCCTTCCCACTTCCCTCTTCCCTCTTCCCCCTTCCTTCTCCTCTCTTCCCTCCACTTTTCTCTCTCCCCTCTCCTCTCCCCTCTCCCTGTCTCTTCTCCACTCTTCCATCTCCGCTCTCCCCTCTCCCCTCTAACCCTCCCCTCTCGCCCCTCCTCTCTCTCCTCCCATCCTCACCCAGCGGCTCTCCTACCCGCCCGTCCCCTCCCTTCTCTTCCCATTACCTCCCCAATCCTCTCCATACCTCCCCAATCCTCTCCATACCTCCCCAATCCTCTCCATACCTCCCTAATCCTCTCCATACCTACCCACTCCTCTCCATACCTCCCCACTCCCCTCCATACCTCCCCAATCCGATCCATACCTCCCCAATCCGATCCATACCTCCGCATTCCTCTCCATACCTCCGCGATCCTCTCTATACCTCTCAAACCCTCCCCATTTCTCCGCATACCTCCCCACCCCTCTCCCTCCACTTCCGCCTTCCCCGACTCGCCCCAGCCCCCACCCCGCCTCACCCCGTCGTCACGTGCCGACCCTTTATTGGTCCACCCCCCTGACCAGCCCTATCATCAGGCGCTCCTTAATACCGGTTAGTTTTGATTTGTAGTCGCCCAACACGAACCTAGGATTAGGCGACGACCAAGTGTGACCCCCCCCCCCCCCCACCGTGGCCACCCCCACCAGCCCCACAGCCCACCACCACCGCGTACCGCCACCATCTACCGCCACCATCTACCCCCCCCCCTCCTCCCCCCCCCCCCCATTGCTTTCCTTCCTTCCCAGACGAAGACATCCATTGCGACTGTCGGATTTCCTCAATTAACGATCAGGTGAGCTTTTGTTTCATTTAAGTTATGAGATACCACTAAGTGATTGATACACAAGTAAGGACACATAATTACTTGTATGCGATTATCTTTATTGCAATGCCCTGATACTATCCCACGTTCATATTTAAAGCAAGAGTGGGACTTTCATTTATGTTAAGTACTTGCATGACCTTAAATACACTAAAACCTTTCTAAATCGACCGACCATGGGACCGACTTTAAATGGTCCATTTAGGGAGGTGGTCGGTTTAGGGAGGTACTTTCTTTGTTACAATGTTATTGTAGGGGCAATCGTTTGGGACCCAAATAGGGGAGTGGTCGATCCTTGGAGGTGGTCGGTTAGAGAGGCTTTACTGTATATAATATATATTATATATAACTATACCTTTATTTTAGATAGACTCAGCATCTAACATAGTAACAAAGACAAGCACTGCATTTGAAAGACTATGCACCAACGTCTCGGATAAACGAGTTCTCAAGCTTCAAACTAAGCTTCAACTTTACACGACTTTAGTTCTCACATCCTTGCTCTATTCCTCTGAATCATGGATAACGTCCCATTGAAACTTTAAGCAACTAGACCATTTCCTCCTTGGCTTTCTCAGGAAAATTAGGAATATCAGGTGGTAGGATAAGATCGCACACACTGAAGTCTTATGGGGCTGTCACACTACGACGTAACGACGTCAACGTAGGGAGAACGTGAAGAACGTTGAACTTCTCGGCGTAGTATGCAAATTTGGGCACAAGTTGAACGTGGATGCAGCGTAGTGGACGAGAACGTAACGTTGGTAAAGCGTAGTGATACCGTCAGTCACGAGAGAGGACAACGTCACTACGCTCACGGAACGTTATGAACGTTATTCCATCGCCAGAAGAACGTTACATGACGTTAGCTATGTAATGAGACGTTGAACGTACGTTGAATGCACGTTCTCCTGACGTTCTCCTGACGTTCTCCTGACGTTCTCCTGACGTTCTCCTGACGTTTTCCTGACGTTCTCCTGACGTTCCCATTAAGCCTCGTAGGCTTTTGCACTTGGTTTAATGTGGGTCAACGTAGTGGAACGTAGTGGAACGTAGTTGAACATAGTGAGCAGCGTTGAAATAACGTCCGTTTAACGTCATTGACGTTCACTGAACGTGAACAGAACATACGGCGAACGTAAACCCTTACGTTCGACCTACGTCCAAAGTTTTGAACATGTCCAAAACCTTGACGTAACTCGACGTAACACGACGTAATGTGACGTAGCTCGACGTCATTCTAACATCATTTTGACGTCATCATGACGTAACCCAACGTCATGACGAAAAATGATCACGTTAGGCTCACGTTGGCTCGTCACGTCGTAGTGTGACAGGGGTATTAGAGAGCACACAAATGGTCAGCATTGACGGAATGGTCATGAGTGCACAACTTATGTGGATTGGCCATGTAGTTCACATGGCTGAGGATAGAATACCAAAATCTCTCTTCTACTGTGAACATGTTAAAAGTCACAGAATTCAAGGCGGTCAGAAGAAAAGGTCCAAGGGTGCATAGTCCGATGAAATATCAAATTTTCAAAACCAAACCAATTATCTAGATTTGATTCTACATATCTAACTTAGATACTGATGCACTTATTAAGCATTTGTTTCTGCGTAGAAGGTAATACTGAGTCAATTTAACAGAACCTGTTACTGCAGAAGTCTATGGTGTCAGAGTTTTGGCAAGCTTGCCAAAACTGATTTTCCATGTTTGCGCTAAAAATATCTCCAAAGTTTACCATTTAAAATAAAAGTAACTTTGAACTAATGTAAAGTAGATACTAGTGATCGATCTAATATATTTATCTCAGAACAAATACAGAAATTCAAAACCATCGGACTATACAACTTTAAACACAACCTGAAGAAATGTAATATCAGCACTGAACCCTGGGAAATAGTGGAAAAGGACAGGAGTTCATAGCGTGCTTCTATTTGCAAAGGCACAACACAGTTTGAAACTGATCATCTATCTCAAGCTAAACAAAAGCGTCAGCAGAGAAAAGACTCTCTGACTGCAGCTACACACACATATTCAACATGCCATCACACATTCCAAGCACAAATTGGACTCCTCACTCATTAACGAGTTTACTACAAATGATAAGTCACTGTCATCATCGCCACCGATGGACAACCAGGAAGAAGATATATATATATTTATATTATGTATATTATATATATTAGTTTATGTACTAGTTGCTACATTGGTATATATTTCGGAAGCCAGGTTCACTATATTATATATAATAGAGTCCATGTGCCGTGGAATAAACAAGAAGACATGGAATGCATGAGGTGTGGTTCTAATCTTGCTGTCGGCTCCATATTTCCAATTTTCACTATATTATATATAATAGAGTATGTGTGCCATGGAATAAACAAGAAGACATGGAATGCATGACGTGTGGTTCTAATCTTGCTGTCGGCTCCATATTTCCAATTTTCACTATATTATATATAATAGAGTCCATGTGCCATGGAATAAACAAGAAGACATGGAATGCATGAGGTGTGGTTATAATCTTGCTGTCGGCTCCATATTTCCAATGTTCACTATATTATATATAATAGAGTATGTGTGCCATGGAATAAACAAGAAGACATGGAATGCATGAGGTGCGGTTCTAATCTTGCTGTCGGCTCCATATTTCCAATTTTCACTATATTATATATAATAGAGTCCATGTGCCGTGGAATAAACAAGAAGATATGGAATGCATGAGGTGTGGTTCTAATCTTGCTGTCGGCTCCATATTTCCAATTTTCACTATATTATATATAATAGAGTACGTGTGACATGGAATAAACAAGAAGACATGGAATGCATGAGGTGTGGTTCTAATCCTGCTGTCGGCGCAGTATTTCCAATGTTCACTATATATAATATAGTGTGTATGCCGTGGAATAAACAATGCGTCATGTAATGCGAGTAGTTGATGAGTTTTCCACGGGCTATCCCTCCACAATTCATCCTTTATTACAGAAAATCTTGTGAATGCGGGAACCAGCGAAGGCGGGAGGAACAAGGCTGCCTGGAAGAGCGGTCAGTTCACTTCTGCCCGCATGTAGGTCAGAGGGATGTGGGAAGAGCCACTATCACTCCGTTAATGTGGAGTGTAATATATTATATTTTGATAATATATATATATTATATATATTATATATATATATATGATATATATTATATATATATATATTATATAAGTGAGATCTGGAAGACCATTAGAATCGGTTCCCAGGAAAGGGGAGGCAGAGAGTGCCCCTTCCCCCTTTCCCTCCATACCCGTTCCCTTCCCCCTCCCCCCCCTCTCTACCCTCGCCCTTCTCCTTCCCGTATCCCCGTGCCTCCCTATCCCCTTCTTCCCCTCCTCCTATCCCCCTCCCCCTGTCCTCCATCCTTCCCCTCTCCTTCCCCTCTCTCCTACCATCTCTTCTCTCTCTCTCTCCCCCTCTCTAACCTCTCCCCTCTCCTCCCCTCTCTCCTCACCCTCTCTCTCCCGTCCCCCCTCTCCTTCCCCTCTCTCCACCCCCTCTCTCCTCCCCTCTGCTCCTCTTCTCCCCCTCCTCCTCTCCTCCGCCTCTCCTCCTCTCCTCCTCTCCTCCTCTCTTCCTCTCCTCCCACTTCTCCCCCTCCTCTCCCCCTCTTCTCCCCCTCTCTTCCTCTCCCCCACTCCCCCTCCTCTCCCCCTCCTCTCCCGATCCTCCCCGCCTCCTCTCCCACTCATCCCCCCCTCCTCTCCCCCTCCCCTCCCCCTCCTCCTCTCCTCCCTCTTCCTTCCCAGACTTCCTCATCTCCGCATTCCTCCCACCCTCACCCCCGAACACCCACACACCAATAGGTCATGGCCCGTTGTCAGTGGTTCGACTCTGGCGACTCGGCTGCCCCTCCCTAAGGTGCACATGCGGCGGACAGCTAGAGGCTGACGTATAACTGTACATAAACTGTGGCCGGTGTGTCGCCGCATTGTTCCACAGGACGCCGCCTCTCACAGCCCAGTCTGGTCCCCGGTACTTCACATGCAGATCGGCATTAACGGCCCCGGGCCTGCTAACAAAACTCGGCCCGGAGAGTGAAACGCCAACCTTAGCACCGTGACCTTTAAAGGTTCAGCAATGCGCATGCGTCATTGCAAAGACTATGCGGCAAAAGGACCCCTTATTATACAACTTACAAGAGAACAGGCGAGCATTGACTGCACTGTACTGCACAGCACTGCACTGCACTGCGCAGACTCACGGGAAAGTGCTTTATTGCCTTGAAACTAGCACTTGGTCGTTAAGCCATTGGAGGGAGGAGATGAGGGTGGGAGGGTGGGTTTGTTGAGACGAGAATAGGAAGTCGTGGGTGGTGCGAGGTTTGTGTGGGAGGGACGAAAGGTCTGGTAGTAACAAGTTATGGATAGGTTTGTTGTTGTTTTATGTCCTAGCAACATCTAAGGTCATAGCAGGACTGGTACCGACTTATGACAGTGCGCACTCATGGTGACTTTTATAATGCTGCCCCACTCGGAGACCAGGCCACCAGCACCATGACCTGATATCCCACTCAGTCACATTATCCTGACACTGAGCCAACCAGTCCTTGCCCTATCCTAATGATGCAGAGCACCTGGCTAGGAAGCGACAACTAGCTTTGGACTCATTTTTAAGTCATTGGTTTGACTCGACCAGGGTTCGAACCCACGATCCCATGGTCTACCAACATGGGAGGCTGACGCCTTAACTCATCCGGCCATCCTGTCTGGTTATGGATAGGAGTCCGGTGGTGGTGGATGGGGATGGGGGTGGTGGTGTTTGGGGTGGTGGTGGTTGGGGGGTGGGGTGGGGGTTGGGGGCTAAGGGCGTAGGAGTTTGAGGAATTCTGAGATATTCTGACTATTGGCAGCAGATGGTTCCTCACTGTTATTAACTAAACACAAGGTCTGTTTGTATTTTGTTACATAATTATTTTAATCTGAAATATCATTACATTATGAAACCCCAGACGGGATGGCCGAATGAGTTGAGCGTCCGTCTCCTGTTTTGGTAGATCGTGGGATTCGAACCCTTGGGTTCAAACCTTGCTCCAGTCAAACAAATGACTTAAAAATAGATAATTGTCGCTTCCTAGCCAGGCACTTGGCATTATTAGGATAGGTCAAGGACTGGTTGGTTCAGTGTCAGTATAATATGACCGAGTGGGATATCAGGTTATGGTACTGGCAGCCTGGTCTGTGTGTGGGGCAGCACTATACAATCACTATGAGTGTGCACTGTCACAAGTCGGTACCCGTCCTGATTTTTCCAGGATGTAAAAACTTGAACAACCAATTGACCGACCTAATTATGATGCTTGGGAAAGTCAAGAATCCAGTAGATAACCTCAATAACCTTTATTCCTATAGCTAGTATCCTCTTGAGTCGAGTACTGGATGCGGTTGCCGAATCGGAAAGAGCGTTGACTTCTCGTGTGGATTGGGGTTCCAAAGGCCAATTGCATCAAATTGATGACATTGTCGCTACCTAGCCTGCGTTCACATTGGGACAGCACTATAAAATCAACATGAGTGTGCACTGTCACAAGTCGGTCCCCACCCTGATATGACCTTGGACATTGTTGCTAGGATATAAAACCCAAACAAACAATGGAATATATATTTACTATCTCGTATGTGAATTGTCAAACTGTATCATATGTAAGTCTTGGAATGATTAATATTGTTATTTGAGCTAGCTGCTGATGACAATATCAGACTATACAGTTATTTACAATATATGTATATGTAGTCACATGGCTGGAAGACCAGTGCCATGGCGCTGATCAAAAGACTTTATTCAATGTTCTCTGTGGTGGAGTGGTTAGAGTGTCTGACTTTTTTCTAGGTCTGACTCCTAATCTGAAGGTCGGTGGTTGGATTCCCCCTGCCCCCACCTCTGCCAATTTGGATTTCCACCGCTGTGCATAACTTACAGCGTCATCAAAGGCCGGTTGCTCTCATACCATGTCTATGTGGTGTGCGAGGTTACAAATCCCTTGGGTCAGTAAAAGTGTAGGCTCGGGATTTCTATCGACAAACTGTGTAATGGTGAAAACAAGTCCATTCAGACTTATCCATGAGAGGCAGTATAAATCTTAAAGAAATAAAAAGAAGAATAAACTATATTTACAGAAAAGCACGACAAAAACGAGAACCACGATGTTTCTTGTTTTATGACAGGAAGTGTATCTTATTTATAATGTCACACCTTCACTATTAAGTGCGCGCACAGTCAACTAAATTGATTAATTGAGATCTTACATCAGTGTACAATCTGCCCGTAACTATTCCCAACCAGGCAACGGCCATGTGTGGAAAATCTATGCCGCCAAGATGAAAAATATATATACAATAAAACCTCTCGAAATCGACCGACCTTGGGACCGACTTTAAGTGGTCCATTTAGGGAGGTGGTGATTTAGGGAGTTAGAATATGGTTACAATGATATAATTGGGACCCAACTAAAGCAATCGATATAGGGGAGTTGTCGCTCTCTGGAGGTGGTTGGCTAGAGAGGTTTTTCTGTATACTAATGCAACCATTATTATCTATTATGCTGTCGTTAGCATATGAGAGAAACTCAAAGGCATCAACTAATGCTAATTTAAATAAACTATATATTTTGAGCTATGAATAACCAAAAATCCTCTGGCGCGAATGACACTGGTCAACATCTAGTTGAGGAAAGATAGACCAAGATGGTGCCACAGGTACATTGTTGTGTCTCAAGGAGTAAAACAATTATCATAATAAGTAATATTCCCTTCTGTATCTTTATACTCGCATAATGCGTTATACATCACATATATTCATAGCGCAAAATATATACTTTATTTAAATAAGCATAAATTGATGCCTTTGATTATATATATATATATGGCTTTACGTTAGTTTCAAAGCAGCCCATTACTTATTTTCTAAGCTTTCACTATTCCTTGATAATAGTTTAATACTTTGATGGCGACTGCTGTTTTCAGCATCAGTCACCATCGGCAAATGCTACCATGTAAATGAGACTAATTCTGTCCGATTCTTATTGTATGCTCCAACTTCTTCTCAGTGTATGTTTGAGGGTCCACCCTAAACTTCATTAACCGAGATCAGTAGACAGTTTAAGCTTTTATCACAATACATATATATATATGTGGTACTTGTTAATGGCCAGGATTGCATGTACGCACGCGCAAGATACACCTTCAAACCTACACACACCTGCAGACCGACACACCCCTGCAAAACTACACTACCTCACTTATACATACCTGGTGTGGTGGCCAAATCAGTAGTGCACAGGCCTCCCATGTGGGAGGATCGGGAGTTAAATTCCCAGTCGAGTCAAACACATGACTAACAAAATTGATACTTGTCACTTCCTAGCTTGGTGCTCGGCATTAATAGGATAGGGCAAGGATCAATTAGCTCAGTGTCAGGATAATGTGATTGAGTGGCCTGATTTCCCAGTGGGGCAGCACTATAAAGTCACCATGAATGCACACTGTCACAAGTCAATACCTGTCCTGATATGACCGTAGATATTTCTAGGATGTCAAACAAGGTTAACAATTTAACACCGCAGCTGACCCACCTGGTCACAGTCCCGAAGAGTACGGATGTGTTCTGGCACATCTAGGCACTAATTAGGGACAGGGCACAAGTGAAAGGAAAGCTGCAAACAAAACAAAAAAACTACTTCTGGGAACACATTGTCATCCACAAGCCTATTACCATCTCACTAGATGTACATACTCAGCTACAATATTAGTTATATGATAGGAAGTTATACCCCAAAAAACACCCAAAACTAACATAGATACTAACTACTTAATTAAATGCTGGTGGATGTCCCAGATACCAACCAGGAACCAGAACCCGGGCGTAGACCAGACGGGATGGCCGAATGAGGTAGAGCGTCCGTCTGCCGTGCTGGTAGATCGTGGGGTCGTGGGTTCGAGTCCCGGTCGAGTCAAACCAATGACTTTAAAATTGATACTTGTCGCTTCCGAGCCAGGCGCTCGGCATTATTATGAAAGGGCAAGGACTGGTGTGCTCAGTGTCAGTATAATGTGACTGAGTGGGATACCAGGTCATGGTGCCAGCAGCCTGGTTTCCCAGTGGGACAGCACTATAAAGTCGCCATGAGTGCGCACTGTCACAAGTCGGTACCCGTCCTGATATGACCTTAGGTGTTGCTGGGACGTAAAACAACAACAAACAAACAACCCGGGCGTACACCATAACATTCCTAACAGCTGTCCAGCATTGAAAACAAGGACCCTCATGAGAAATTACACGCTATGGGCAGGATAAATACCGTATCAATAAAAAAATCAAAACCCCACAAATAAACAAACATCTTAACTTATTCTTATTCTAGAAATATCAACTTTGTATTACATTTCGAATTGCTCATATAAGCAATATGAAAATGAATCTAATGTCCCTGGCGGACCACTTGCAACCTCCTTAGTTGGAGCTCAAATCCCCCCATTCTGTGACGTCAACCCAGAAGGGCTACGTGTGATTAGCTAGATATTAATGCGTCGTCAAAGTCGGTTCAAATTCACTATTAATCAAAGTGGGCTTTGTGATGCTTTCCTTCGGGACCTCTATTGCAGTGAATTGCTTTGTGTTAACCCCTCTCTGTATTTAGTGGCGCCTGAGTTTAATGCCCAGCACACACCTCCCGTATACGATTCATGCGCTAAAACTGACTGCGTTTCACAACCCGACCCGTCCCGTTTCGCGACGTAAAACTGGCCGATTCATTTTTCTAATGTCTCACGATTCGCGTTTTAAGCACTAAAACTGAGTTTTAAGTCGCGAATCGCAATGCTCTGGTGTGCTATGGGGGCGCACACGTAACAACTAAAACTAAAACTTAATCGCGAAACGGGCAGTTTTAGGTCGTATACGGGAGGTGTGTGCCGGGCATAAGTATGCTTCATCTCTATTTCATCAAGAAAGTCTATCCAACTTCATGCGCATTCCTGGCCTACAACCGGGTGCGGGGGCCGAATGGGTAGAACGCTGGCCTCGCATGCAGGAGATCAGGGTTTCAGTTCCCGCTCGAGTCAAACCACTGACTTATAAAATTGATACTCATGATTCACTTCCTAGCTTGGTGCTCAGCATTAATAGGATAGGGCAAGGACTGGTTTGGTCAGTGTCAGGATAATGTGACTGAGTAAGTGGGATATTGGGTCAGGGTGGTGGTGGCCTGATTTCCCAGTGCCATGAGTGTGCAGGACGTACTGCATGGCAACCTGGTAGTTAGAACAGAAGTTCTTCCACTGCCGTCAGAGGGCGGGTTAGTGGTGGAGAGCCTGTTAGAAACTTTTACGTCAGACCACCTTGCATAATGAGCTTCTACCCACCTACACCATAAGTTCTTCTACTGCCGTCAGAGGGCGCGTTAGCGGTGTTTCGGCGGTAAGTGAGTCAGGATAATGAATGAATGAGCACGGCGAACGGGGGCGCCACCGTCGGAGCTGAGGCGAGTAGGTTTGAGGAGTAGATGAGTAGCCCGAGCCTCAACCACCCGATTACTGGTGGGTGGGTGTGAGGAGCGAGTATAGAATTCCGGGTTATTATACTCGTATAATTCTTATACAGCATATATAATATAGTCCATCGGGGTCAAGGCCCTAATGTGGCACAACTTGCCTAAAAGAGGGTCTCCCTCTGCAACCCACCCACACAGTATTTATTGATCAGCGGGAAATACAACACCAACATCATGAATGTTAGCTCAGCCAAGGAAATAAATACAAACGAGAAAGGCATCAAAGGCTATTGATTCCGATTGAATTCTGCCTTCAAACACACCGCATTGAGGAAGCACAATATAAAAGCATGACACCTTGTTTGTTCATTGTGTGCAGCAGAAATGACGGCGGAAAGGTGCAAACAGGCAGGATTTGAGCGAATATAACTGATGACTCAACGATGCTGTTATGGCTATCGCTCCGAGTAATATGAACTATATCAAACTAAATGCAGACGGGATGGCTGAATGAGTTAGAGCGTCCTCTCCCGTGTTGGTAGACCGTGGGCTCGTGGGTTCAAACCCTGGTCGAGTCAAACCAATGACTTAAACATTGATACTTGTTGCTTCATGTCCAGACGCTTGGCATTATTAGGATAGGACAAGGACTGGTTGGTTCAGTGTCAGGATAATGTAACTGAGTGGGATATCAGGTCTTGGTGCTGGCAGCCTGGTATCCCAGTGGCGAAGCACTAGAAAGTCGCCATGAGTGTGCACTGTCACAAGTCGGTGCCCGTTCTGATATTACCTTAGATGTTGCTAGGACGTAAAACAACAATAAAACATAAAAAATCAAGGCAAATGACAAATAAGAATAGGAGTTGTTGAAGCCTTCATTAGGAATGGACTGTGAAAGATTGAATCTCTTGCGGATAGCTTAGTGAGACTGATCAGTATGTCATGATAGCTTATCTGATGGTGATAACAGTCTCCATGGAGATATACTTTGAAAATCTTGGGAATGACACAAAGTCTGATGAAACTTGATATTGCAGAAAGGCCATTATATCATTATAGCCCTCGTGCTATATATGTATGGAGAGATATGCTTTATATTATAAAACCTGGCTTATTTGATGTATATTATATATTGTGTATATTGTGTACATTGTGTATATTGTGCATATTGTGCATATTGTGAATATTGTGCATATTATGCATATTGTGCATATTGTGCATATTGTGCATATTGTGCATATTGTGCATATTGTGCATATTGTGCATATTGTGCATATTGTGCATATTGTGCATATTGTGCATATTGTGCATATTGTGCATATTGTGCATATTGTGCATATTGTGCATATTGTGCATATTGTGCATATTGTGCATATTGTGCATATTGTGCATATTGTGCATATTGTGCATATTGCGCATACTGTGCATATTGTGTATATTGTGTATATTGTGCATATTGTGCATATTGTGCATATTGTGCATATTGTGCATATTGTGCATATTGTGTATATTGTGCATATTGTGCATATTGTGCATATTGTGAATATTGTGCATATTGTGCATATTGTGTATATTGTGCATATTGTGCATATTGTGCATATTGTGTATATTGTGCATATTGTGCATATTGTGCATATTGTGTATATTGTGTACATTGTGCATATTGTGCATATTGTGCATATTGTGTATATTGTGTACATTGTGTATATTGTGCATATTGTGCATATTGTGAATATTGTGCATATTGTGCATATTGTGCATATTATGCATATTGTGCATATTGTGCATATTGTGCATATTGTGTATATTGTGCATATTGTGCATATTGTGCATATTGTGCATATTGTGCATATTGTGCATATTGTGCATATTGTGCATATTGTGCATATTGTGCATATTGTGCATATTGTGCATATTGTGCATATTGTGCATATTGTGCATATTGTGCATATTGTGCATATTGTGCATATTGTGCATATTGTGCATATTGTGTATATTGTGCATATTGTGCATATTGTGCATATTGTGCATATTGTGCATATTGTGCATATTGTGCATATTGTGCATATTGTGTATATTGTGCATATTGTGCATATTGTGCATATTGTGCATATTGTGCATATTGTGCATATTGTGCATATTGTGCATATTGTGCATATTGTGCATATTGTGCATATTGTGCATATTGTGCATATTGTGCATATTGTGCATATTGTGCATATTGTGCATATTGTGCATATGTGCATATTGTGCATATTGTGCATATTGTGCATATTGTGCATATTGTGCATATTGTGCATATTGTGCATATTGTGCATATTGTGCATATTGTGCAATTGCATATTGTGCAATTGTGCATATTGTGCATATTGTGCATATTGTGCATATTGTGCATATTGTGCATATTGTGCATATTGTGCATATTGTGCATATTGATTTGGCATATTGTGCATATTGTGCATATGTGCATATTGTGCTATGTGATATTGTGCATATTGTGCATATTGTGCATATTGTGCTATGTGCATATTGTGCATATTGTGCATATTGTGCATATTGTGCATATTGTGTATATTGTGCATATTGTGCATATTGTGCATATTGTGCATATTGTGCATATTGTGCATATTGTGCATATTGTGCATATTATGCATATTCATTAATTATGCATATTCATTATTATGCATATTAGGATCATTATGCATATTATGCATATTGTGCATATTATGCATGTTATGCGTATTGTGCATATTATGTATAATAAAGTATATTATGTATAATATACATATATTATGTATAATACATGTTTGATTGGTTGGTTGATTGGTGGTTGCTTTATGCCGTGTCGGCAGCATAGGCTATATTCACGGTGATATAATATATGTACTCATGTATAATATATATACATGTACAATATGCAATCTATACACAGGCATCCATATGAATGCATACAATAAGTATAGTGGCAGCCACCTAGCAGTTCCACGCTCCAGACATTTACTTATTCACAGCCACTCACATCTCCCCATCTGCACGCACATATCCGAGCACCCTTCCACTTCTCCACGCTATATGTGGAGAGCTACATTTGGACTAATGAGATACATTCTTCAAATCAGCTCATACTCTAATGTCACAAAATGACAGCGTATGCTCAGAATCCCTACTAACACTAGCGCATGGCGTAGGTATTTACCAAAATGTCGCAAATGTGGCACAAAATAAAGGAACATGATTAACTCTAGCCACTAATAGCCTTGTCACACTATGATGTATCTTGCCAGTGTGCCGCCAACGTGCAAAATCACTTTTAATCGTCGAGAAACATCATGCTTTTCAGCATCAGCACAACGTATGGGTAGCGTGCATCCAACTTTGTGAGAAAAATACCGAAAAAGTTTAGTGCTCCATCCTGATATGACCTTAGATATTGCTAGGACGTAAAACAACAAGCAAAAAAGCAACAGTTTGCCGCAATGAGCCTCACGCGCATGCAGCATCTGCCTAGCGTTCACATAACGTTATTCCAGCGATCTCCACATGCTCCTAACGTAGCCATAATAGTGGCACCTGCGCGATGTCATGCGTTGTCAGTCGTCGAAAGTTTTGCGCAAGCACAAAACTTTGCCGATCCGATGATGCACACCACCGACTGTCGCCGTCCATCACCGAATACCAACACGTGCCTAATGCATGCGTAACGCTTCGAGACGTCTCCTGACATTTCGCCAAAAAGTGTCACACGTCGACGCGTGTTGGTGAGAAATGTTGTAATATGACAGCACCATAACAGCTAAGATTATAAGGCAACTACCAAATTGAGACAATTGCTGTTCAGGGATGAAAACAACCTGCAATGTGACCTACTCTTTATGGATGGGGTAAATAAGTCATCACAATGATATTAAAAGAAAAAATTAGCTTAGATACCGAAGAAAGACGTTGTTTCTATTGCATTTATATATATATATATATATATATATATATCTATATATCTATATATATATATACACATATCTCCAGAGAAAATTGAAAGAAAAGATATTATGTTGATAGTTTCAACTTACACATTTCTGCTGAAGTCTACGCTGACCTTGCAGAACAAGGAACCATATTCATATGTCAATAGAGAGATTATGCAGGTGAATAAATTATGTCTTTTATAAAACTTGTTTTATGGTGCGTTTGTAACCATCGGTTATTGGACGTATTCGACTGGGCCTCTATATATTCGCATATCAAAATCTTTTTTCACAAATTCCTATCCGACTGGGACCGGAAGTGGGTTTGCTGTTCTTTTCGATTGCAAATGGCTGCCCTCTATGGTTCTTTTCGATTGCAAATGGCCACCCCCATACACAATAGCCATTTGCAATGGAAGAGAACAGCTCTGATTGGCTGAAACCACTGAAGCCATTTGACTGGTCCTCTTTGCATTCGAAAACCTAGTTCACTGCGCAGGTGGGCGGAGCCTAAATCTTGCGGATAGAAAGGTCCCAGTTGAATGCCTCCACTAACACCTTTAGTGTGCTTTGAGTCAATGACTGAAATGGCAGTGGCATCTGCTATCAGAAAAAATAAATAGAATAACATATGTAAATTTCTTGCATTAGAACTTCTATTCCCATCGTTTTGGAGGGTCACAGTTATATGACGAACATACAAACCATTCTATATTTGATAGAACATACACAAATCTCGCGCCCACATTCATAGTGAATCTGAATCGATTTGCAGACACTATGTGCATGTCTAGCTAAGGACACAACAGTAAGGTCGCATAGGAATGCAGGGCATTCCTGAATAGGACATTGCACTCTCCTGTCAATATAGGCTATTCATTGTCATAAGGAATTTCACACCCTTTGATTGATGTCATTTTATTGTCGTGGGAAGTATGTGTGAGGAAAATGGGAAATAGTGCACCTAGAGCAGGATTTGAACCCACACCTCGTGCCACATAGGGGCTAGTATATCAACTATTACACACCCATGCGCGCTATCCAAATTCAAATCGCAACATTTTTCCATATAAACAGACACGACCATACACACAACACCCAAACACAAACCCACCCCATGCTTCCATACAAACAAGTACACCCATATACACAACACCCAAACACAAACCCACCCCATGCTTCCATACAAACAACCACACCCATACACATCACCCAAACACAAACCCACCCCATGCTTCCAGACAGACAGCCACAACCACATACAAAACCCCAACGACAACCCACCCCATGCTTCCATACAAACAACCACATCCATACACAACACCCAAACATCAACTCACCACACGCATACACACAACACGCAACCCCATGCTTCCATACCGACATCCACACCCACACACCCACACAACACCCAAGCACCAACTCACCACACGTTTCCATAACAGACATCCACACACATACATACAAAATCCCAACCCCAACCCACCAAATGCTTCCATACAGACCACCACACACACAAAACACCCAAGCACCAACTCACCACACCCATGAGCACAACACCAAAACCCCACCCGACCTCATGCTTCCATACACACAGCAACACCCGTACACACGACACACAACCCCAACCCACCACATGCTTCCATACAAACAACCACAACCACCCTCACGCCAACACCCAACCACCAACTGGCCACACGCAACCGACCACGCCCCGTTAGACAGAAGGAATTTAAATAAACAAACAACTCACACAGGATTTCCCATCCACTTGTAACAAAGCACACACCATAAACAAACCAGTCACACAAAGCCACCGTCCATTAGCAGACGCCCATGTGATGCAGCCCGCATCCACCTATGACCCCGATTATCCCCACCATCCCCACCATCCCCAGCCTCACCACCCTCCCTTTCCTCCCTATCCTCCCCATCCTCCCAATCCTCCCCAACCAGACGGGATGGCCGAATGAGTTGCCCGTCCGTCTCCAATTTGGTAGATCGTGGGATTCCAACCCTTGGGTTTGAACCTAGGTCGAGTGAAACCAATGACTTAAAAAATGTATACTTGTCGCTTCCGATCCAGGCACTTGTCATTATTAGGATAGGGCAAGGACTGGTTGGCTCAGTGTCAGGATAATGTGACTGAGTGGGATATCAGGTCATGGTACTGGCAGCCTGGTCTCCCAGTGGGGTAGTGCTATAAAGTTGCCATGAGTGTGCACTGTAGCAAGTCGGTAGACGCCCTGAAATTACCTTAGATTTTGCCAGGATGTAAAACTCCAACAACACACCAACCGTCCTCCCCAAACCCGCATCCTCACAACCACCTTCCCCTCCAGCAGGATCTGAAACCCACATCCCCAGCCACATTCATCTCTGACCCCTTCCCCCACCCATCTATTCCCAAATCCTCTCCTTGCACCCACCTGTTCCCCCACAACATGCTCTGCAACCTCCCCCCCCCCTCACACACACTCAGCTCTGTCACCTCTCACCCGTCACCCCTCACAAACAAGCACACCCATACACACAACACCCAAACACAAACCCACCCCATGCTTCCATACAAACAACCACACCCATCCATACACAACACCCAAACACAAACCCACCCCATGCTTCCATACAAACAACCACACCCATACACACAACACCCAAACACCAGCCCACCACATGCTTCCATACAAACAGCCACACCAGTACACAACAACCAAACACCAACCCACCCCATGCTTCCATACAAACAACCACACCCATACACACAACCACACCCCCCACCCTTCTACCCACAAACTTGCATGTTTCACATCGTCTGGATTTGTAACAACCGCCTAACCACCTCGACTGCCTCTCCACCTCCCCCACCTCCCCCACCTCCCCCACCTCTCCACCTCCCCCACCTCCCCCACCTCCCCCAGCTCTCCACCTCCCGCACGTCCTCCACCTTTCCCACTTACCCACACATCTCCACACATCTACATTTGTTCCCCATCATCATGATCTGTAGCAGCTGTTCACCCACCTCTACCACCTCCCACTCCCTCCCCCCCCCCCCCACCCCCCCACACACACTCGCACGCACACACGTCTAACACCTCCGAACTTCAACCTACTCACCCACCCACACATCCTAACCCATCCTAACCCATCCTAACCCATCCTAACACATCCTAACACATCCTAACACATCCTAACACATCCTAACACATCCTAACACATCCTAACAGGCCCTAACACCTACACATGTTCGCCGACACCAAGATCTGTAGACCCTCCCGACACAACCCACATTTGCGAAACTCATTTCTCGCCCCATTCCCGCAAACCCCCCCACCCAGCTACCCCCACCCCCCCCACCCCCCCCCTCCCCCACGCCCCCACGCCCCCCCACCCACCCCACCAACGCCCCACGCCCCCACGCCCCCACCCACCCATTAACCCTCCTTCCCGGACATCCTAACTCTCATACCCATCCACCTACCAACCCATTCACCCACCGCCTGATTCAGTCACCTACCCACTCAACTACCCACTCACCCACCTCCCCACCCACTCGCCCACCGACCAACTCACTCTCCTACTCACTCACCCACGCACCAGGACATACTCACCCGCACACTTGTGTTCTCCTATATCGGGATCTGCACGGAACACCCCCACCGATCTCCCCTCCTCGACCCCACCCAACACTCCTCCACCCCCAACCCACACACCCACTAACTCACCCACCCACTCACCCACCCACCCACCCGGACATCCTCACCCGCACATATATGTGTTCTCCTATATCGGGATCTGTAAGGAACAACCTCCACCCCGCACCCTCACCCTCACCCCCATCATCATCATCATCATGCTGTCGGTCGCGATGCGACAAAGACTGCTTTCATTACTTGACTGCCGCTCTCCATTTAGCTCTCTGCTGTGAGAGTTGCGTCCATGAGTCGGTCTTAATGTCTCTCAGCTTCAGGTTTCTCTTGATGGTATCCTTGAACCGGAGACGCGGGCGCCCTCTCTTTCTGTAGCCAGAAGACAGTTGAGAATAAAGGATCTGCTTTGGTAGCCTGTCTGATGACATCCTCATGAGGTGTCCAGTCCACCGGAGATTCTTTTTGATCAGAAGATCTTCCATAGAGGGCAGCCCCATCCGTTCGAGTATTTCCTTATTCGTCACTTTGTCCTTCCAGGTTATCCTCATGATTGAACGCAGATGTCGCATCATGAAGGCATGCAGCTTTTTCACCTGCCGTCTGTACACTGTCCAGGCCTCGGCTCCGTATAGTAGGGTGGATAGCACGATTGCATGGTAGATCTTACCTTTGACCCGAATGGACACATGGTGGTTGTTCCAGAGTCTTTCGCTTAGTCGGCCGAAAGATGTGCTAGCCTTGGCCATCCTCCTCTGGTAACTCACCGACTCACTCAACCACCCACCCACCCGGACATCCTCACCCGCACATATATGTGTTCTCCTATATCGGGATATGTAGGGAGCACTCCCCCCCACCCCCCCACACCGCACCACCAATATCTAAACTCCACCCCCACCGCACCACTCCGCCCCACCCCCACCACCACCCCGTCCCCTCTAATGAGTCACACGCTGCCCGTGGTGCCGGTAGGGGGACACCATTTGCTCGGCGCGGACCTCTGATCTATGACCGTGGAGGTAATGGTGCGCCCTGTCGCTAATACCAGCCTATGTCGTGCAGCGCAACCCCACCGCTTCATCTCGCACTGCTGCAGTTGCTCGGCGCAATCACAGTTCGCCGGCTAAATTCGCCAGACTCTTATTATTCTACAACTGTGATTCCACAAACAATATACACATACACAACCACTCTAGCTAGGCCCATGTCTGTTGAGTGCGCGTCCATATTGCAATTTGAAGACATATTTGCTCCTCCTCGATCATCCACTTCCGGTCCGCGAACAGTGCGAGGCGTGCACCAGTGTGGCTGTAAACTATGCTCTTGTGGGGGATGCAATTAGGATAGTTTGGCGAAGAAAGGAGGGTTAAATCGGTGAAACGCCTGCTAGGCAGCAGTTAGTGTGACGCTATGAGCCTCTTTATTTGGGGGGTTGGGGGTGGGGGTGGGAGTGGGGGAATGGGGGACTCCCTTTGAACACATCACTCGGGCAGCACACTGCGGTATGTAGGTTGATTTGTTGTCGGAGTTTTTACGTCCTGGCAACATCTAAGGGCATATCAGGATGGGTATGGACTTGTTTTTTGTTTGTTTGTTTAATGACACCCTACCACACAAAGTATGGTACTGACTTGTGACAGGGCGCATTCAGGTCGACTTTATAGTGTTGCCCCACTGGGAGATCAGGCTACCAGCACCATGACCTGACACTGAACTAAACTGACATTGATCTATCCTAACAATGCCGAACGCCTGGCTAGGAAGTGACAAGAATAAATTTATAAGTCATTGGTTTGACTCGACCAGGGTTCGAACTCGTGGTTTCGAATCCCACGATTTACCAAAACGGGAGACGGACGCTCAACTCATTCGGCCATCTCATCTGGTCATGGCGGTACGTAGGTAGAGTGTAGGACCAGTGCGGTTTAGAGTCACTCGGCGCTGTTTTCAGCTGGTCAGGGTTGCTGAGAACTGCTCGGAACTGCTCAGAAGTACTCAGAATTATTCAGAATAGCTGAAAGCTGTACACAGTGGCTGAGTGGTGTACACAATTACCGATAACTGCATCTAGAGCTGCTCATAGAAACTGTTCAAAGGTGATTCAAGGTGTTCTGACTGTTATTTGCCTAAACTGCTCACAACTGCTCATACTTACTCACATCTGCTCAGATCTGCTCACACGCTTACAGGTGCTGCGCTGGTGTAATCCGGCATGCTCGAGAGTGTTCAAAGGCGTTTGAAGATGCTTAGCATTCATATATCGCATTTACTAGGGGTTTCAGAGATATATATATATATATCTATATATATATATATATACTGATATCTTCATACCTCCTGAGGTATATACCCCGATGTGCTCAGAATTTGCCAAGAAGATGCTGTAGGAAAAACCTAGATACGCCTCGAGATGCTGAGAAATGCTTGAAGATGGGACAGACATGCCTCTATATCCCTGCTCTGGCCACATATGTTTAATCATGTTTTAAAATATCCAGAGTTCCGCGTTCCGATGTCCTTGTACAAACTCAACGATGCTCGTAATTGCTTACATATTCTCATATTTACTCAAATATCTTCAGAATTGATCACACACTAATTTTCATTTTCTTTCCATTCTCTTCTTACCCTACCTTCTCCTCTCCGCACTTTCACTTTCTCCGTCCATTCCCTTCTCCGTTCCCTTCCCATCTCCCCTCCCTTCCCCTCTCCTCTGCATTCCCCTCTCCCATGCCTTGGCCTCTCCCGCCCTGTCCACTGCCCTCTCCCTTCCCCTCTCCTCTCCCTTCCACTCTCCCTCCCATCCCTTACCCTCTCCCCCCCATTCCCCCCTCGCTTCCCCTCTCCCCTCCCTTCCCCTCTCCCCTCCCTTCCCCTCTCCCCTCCCTCTCAACCCTCCCCATCCTTCCATTCTCCCCTTCCTTCAAATGCGCACTCCCTTCACCCCATCCCTTTCACCCCTTTCCTCCCACCCCCACCCTCTCCCCACCACATCCCCTGTCCACACCCCAGTAGTGTAAGGGTGACCGTATTCGTAGGTGGTTCTGTGACATCCGTCCCCCGGGAGAGGTGTATCAA
Organism: Branchipolynoe longqiensis; assembly: GCA_030323885.1. Taxonomy (NCBI): domain Eukaryota; kingdom Metazoa; phylum Annelida; class Polychaeta; order Phyllodocida; family Polynoidae; genus Branchipolynoe; species Branchipolynoe longqiensis. The sequence continues at coordinate 33,959,583 of CM059196.1, read as the reverse complement.
GTTCCGCCCTCTGCCTTTCACTGCCCGCGTCAGTGGAGTCGATCATCACCAACAACTCCAACCGCAGCGGGCCGCCGACACAATTCCACTGTGTTTGCCTCGCAGCAAACCCCTTTCCCCACCCCCACCCCCACCCCCACATCCACCCCACCCCTATCGCCACCTATGATGTGCACTCGTTACCAAAATACCTCAACCAACTCTTACAACGTCGTTGCTCTTTTGGCGATGGTTAGTTTGCTTTGTCGGTTCTTTCGCGAAAATGCTCGGTAAGTGGTTGGTAACACCGGACGTCCTTGAGCACTGAGCTGGTGGGTAGCCGGGAAGGTGGGTGGGCAGATGGGCGTGGTTACTGGTGGGCGGGCGGGAGGCACGGACACGGGCGGGTGGGAAGGCGGGAAGGCAGGAAGGAAGGCAGGCAGGCCAGTGGGCAAGCAGGCAGGAAGGAGAGCGGGCAAGCGGGCGGGAGGATCGGAGACGGACGGACGGGAGGCGGGGAGACGGGCGGGAAGGCAGGAAGGCGGGAAGGATGGTAGGCAGGAAGGTAAATGGGCAGGCAGGCAGGAAGGAGAGCGGGCAGGCGGGCGTGAGGAGGGGAGACGGACGGATAAGAGGCAGGGAGACGGGCGGGCGGGAAGTCGGGAAGGCAGGCAGGTCAGTGGGCACGCAGGCAGGAAGGCCAGCGGGCAGGCGGACGGGCGGGAGGAGCGGAGACGGACGGGAGGCGGGAAGGTAGGAAGGCGGGAAGGCAGGAAGGAGGGAAGGCGGAAAGGCAGGCGGGAAGGCAAGCTGGACGGTGGGAAGGCAGGCGGGCAGGCGGGCGGGCGGGCGGGCGGACGGACGGACAGAGAGGTGGTTGGGGAGACGAGCGGGCGGGCGGAGATGCGGGCGGCCGGCGGAGATGGGGGCGGTGCTGCTGTGTTCATTTGATATTCATCTCTGGGATATTTATGGAGAAAGATTGCGCTTTGCTATTATAGTCTGAATGTAATCACCCGGCAATCGTTTCGGTGTAAATTGCTCAACGGCGTCTTAATTACCACGCCTATGACGCAACACCACAGATACAAAGCCCCCCCCTTTTAAAAAAAAAACAAAACTTGTTGTCATTCTGCTCACCCACACTGTCATTATCGATCAGAGAGTTCCACTATACAGTTAAACCTCTCTGTTTGTTTGGCTGTTATTGCTTCACGTCCTAGCAACATCTATGGTCATACCAGGACGGGTACCGACTTATGACAGTGCACACTCATGGCAACTTTATAATGCTGCCCCACTGGGAGACCATAGACCGCCATCACCATGATCTGATATCCCACTCAGTCACATTATCCTGACCCTGAGCCAACCAGTCCATGTCATATCCTAATAATGCTGAGCGCCTGGCTAGGAAGCGACAAGTATACATTTGTAAGTCATTGGTTTGACTCAACCAGGGTTCGAACCCACAAAACCCATGGGTTCGGATCCCACGATCTCCCAAAACAGGAGACGGACACTCAATTCATTCAACCATCCCGTCTGGCCAGACCTCTCTAACCGACCACCTCCACAGATCGCCTATATCGATCGCTTTATTTGGGTCCCAAACGATTGCCCATACAATACAATTGTACGATTAAAAAAAACCTCTCTAAGCCGACCACATCCCTAAATGGACCATTTAAAGTCGGTCCCATGGTCGGTCGATTTATTGAGGTTGTACTCTACTTATAATGCAGCTAGCGAGTGGGTGTGCTCAGAAAAAAAGGAACTATATCCGGCGATATGAGCGACTGAGTGAGTGATGGCGGTTTTATGCCAAGTCGCCACCAACACGTACTTTCTTCACGACCAACTGTAGAGATATTACATAGGTATTGCACCGGATGTGGTGGTCGAATCGGTAGGGCGCAGGCTCCTCGTGCGGAAGGTCGGGAGTTCGAAAACCAATGACGTACACAATTTATACTTGTCACGACCTGACCTGGCCATCAGCATTACTAGGTTAGGGCAAAGACTGGTTAGCTCTGTATCAGGATAATGTGACTGACTGGGATATTGGATCATGGTACTGGCCGCCTGGTCTCCCATTGGGGCAGCACTATAAAGTCGCCACGAGTGTGCACTGTTGCAGGTCGGTATCCATCCTGGTATGACCTTAGATGTTGCCAGGACGCAACATTTTAATAAGCGATATAAGTATCGTAGCAAGTTGCACTTACCCACCCAAGTTAAATGCTGCATATCCATACAGTGATTGCATCGGGGAACGTAGATATACTAATGGTTAGGACGCTCGTCCTGGAATGGCAGAAACTGGGGTTCTAGTCTCACTCTAGGAATGAATTGTCGGTTTTGTGTGACACTTCCTGTGCCAGAATCCATATATGTTAAAGCTGCATAGTTCGACGAGAGCATTAAATATTCAAAAACAAAAACGCTTAAATAGATTTGATCCTATTTATCCAACCTAGATACTGGTAGTGGGACACTCATTGAACGTGTATTGCTGTTTGATACACGGATACTACACGGCTGTACTCAAAAAGGGGTACACAATATGTGCCTATGGCGAGATTGTGGTGTAGAAACCCAAAATAACCTTTATATTTTCACGTTAGTTACTTCAAACTACCAAGCGGATATATTTATCTATAATAGATGACAGGAACTATACAAAAAACAACCATCTGGTTATGCAAGTTTAAGCAAACCTCCACTTTCATATAATAAAAGAACACCCCCACCCCCAAACAAACAAAAACCACCTGTCACAGGCATTCATAGATGACCACGGATTCATTAAGACTTGGCTCTTTTAATTACCCAAAATGCAACTCTTCCTGGCAGTCAGTCGCGCCCTCTGGGGACCAGGCGGACCTCTAACCCCCTCCCCCCCTAACGCACCCCACACACTGATATGCCACACCTCCTTATCAGAGGCTGAAGTGTGTGTGTGTGTCGGCCAGCGGGGGGTGGGGGGTGGGAGGCGCCTGGATTATCAGTGAGAACTTATCCCAGAACGACGTTAGGACTAGTAAACATTTAGAATGTTTATTCACAATGTTATTATTGTGGCCCGGGTACCGGGCTGAATGACAAAAGATGATGAATATAGCGCAGGTTTTGACCCCCCCCTCCCCCTCCCCTCTCCCTCTCCCCCTCCCCTCCTCGCCACCCCCCCCTCCCCCCCTTCCACTGCGGGCAAGCCACGTGACCTTTGATAACACTAAAACAATGTCAGGCGGGGTGAGACCCGCCATCAATCCGCCCGAAACCATCCGCGCATGCGCCGCGCACCGGTGCACGATGGCGGCAAGTGGGGCGGTGTAGCGCGAAATGATGCGAGCTTTGAACTTTGCCGCGCGTCCTGCCTATGTGGTGTTCAGGCTGCACGGCGGCTGTGTGTCCATGCCTGCCTACCTGCCTGCCTGCCTGCATGACTGCCTGCCTGCATGGCTGCCTGCCTGCCTGCATGCCTGCCTGCATTCCTGCCTGCCTGCATGACTGCCTGCCTGCCTGCCTGCCTGCATGGCTGCCTGCATGCCTGCCTGCATGCCTGCCTGCATGACTGCCTGCATGACTGCCTGCATGACTGCCTGCATGACTGCCTGCATGCCTGGCTGCATACCCAGCTGCCTGCATGCCTGCATGCATGCCTGCCTGCCTGCCTGCATGCATGCATGCCTGCCTGGCTGCCTGCCTGCAGACAGGCAGTGGTAAGCTGTTTAGGCGGCAATTTGCGTGAGTGTGCTTTACAATGATGCAATGATCCATCTGGCAGTGTCAATTATCCAGAGCAGGCAGGTCTGTATCCGCAAACGCATGTGATGCGTGATGTTTGCATGTGGAACATCGCATGTTCTCTGACCACATTTGTTTGCATACTGATTTAAGCTGAAAATTCCATTTAAAAACATAGCATTCTTAGTTAGACTAAATGTTATGGCCCTGTCACATTATGATGCATCTCGCTAGTGTACCGCCAATGTGGAAAATCACTTTTTTACGTCGAGAAACATCAAACCTTTCGGCATGGGGGGCAAAGTTGGACGTATACATACCGCATACACAGCATATGGCCAATGTATGACAACTGTATGGCTAACGTACCTCCCGGCAAAAAAATGCTCGAATTACGCTCACCGTACGTTCACAGAATGGCGGTGAACATTATATACGTTTTTCGATCGTGAGAACTATGTGTCATACATTACATACGTCAAGACATGCTGGAGAAATGCTAAACATACGTTAGACATACAGTAGGCATATATTATCCATATGTTGTCAGTATGCGGACTGTACGTTCCCACTGCCTTTAAAAGTAGGTCAATGTAGTGAACAACGTTTAACTAACATACATCTAACATACATCGACATATGCCTAAGACATACATAGCATATGGCGGACGTAAAACCCACACGTTGTCGAACGTTGTCGCATGTAAACAATTTTGTGCATGCACACAACTTTGCCGACTGCCTGATGTGCAACGCCGTATCTCGACGAACGTCGATGTACATTGACGTATACCAAAGAGTGGCTAATGCATGCATAACGCATAATGCGTAACGACTTATCCTGATGTAGCGGCAACAAATCACATACGTCGATGTACTTTTGCGCGATGCATCGTAATGTGATAGCACCATTAGGACACTCGCCCTGGGGACCAAACAGGTTGGCCGAATGAGTTGAGTATCTGTCTCCCGTGTTGGTAGATGGTGGGATTCGAACCCATAATTTTGAATCCTTGTTGAGTCAAACCAATGACTTAAACTCCTAGCCTGGCGCTCGACATTAATAGGATATAGTACGGACTGGTTCGCTCAGTGTCAGGATAATGTGACTGAGTGGGATATAGGGTCATGGCACTGTTGGCCTGGCCTCTAAGTGGGGCAGGACTATACTGTCGCCATGAGTGCACACTGTCACAAGTTGGTACCCGTCCTGATATGACCTTAGAAATTGCCAGGACGGAAACCTGAGGAATGGCAGAAATGAAGTTTCAAGTCCCGCTCTAACCACTATGTCCGCTCTTTGTTGCAATAGCTCCCATGGCAGTATCAATATCTGTTAAAGCTTCAATACGCGATTGAAGCTTCAACAAAAACACTTACCCAGCAACAACTTTAGCAAAAACACTTACCCAGATCTAATCCTACATATCCAACCCCGTCATGATATGACCTTAGATATTGTTAGGATGTCATCATCATCATCATCATGCTGTCGGTCGCGATGCGACAAAGACTGCTTTCATTACTTGACTGCCGCTCTCCATTTAGCTCTCTGCTGTGAGAGTTGCGTCCAGGAGTCGGTCTTAATGTCTCTCAGCTTCAGGTTTCTCTTGATGGTATCCCTGAACCGGAGACGGGGGCGCCCTCTCTTCCTGTAGCCAGAAGACAGTTGAGAATAGAGGATCTGCTTTGGTAGCCTGTCTGATGACATCCTCATGAGGTGTCCAGTCCACCGGAGATTCTTTTTGATCAGAAGATCTTCCATAGAGGGCAGCCCCATCTGTTCGAGTATTTCCTTATTCCTCACTTTGTCCTTCCAGGTTAGCCTCATGATTGAACGCAGATGTCGCATCATGAAGGCATGCAGCTTTTTCACCTGCCATCTGTACACTGTCCAGGCCTCGGCTCCGTATAGTAGGGTGGAAAGTACGATTGCGTGGTAGATCTTACCTTTGACCCGAATGGACACATGGTGGTTGTTCCAGAGTCTCTGGCTTAGTCGGCCGAAAGATGCACTAGCCTTGGCCATCCTCCTCTGTATCTCAGCATCAATGCATCCATCACTTGATATAGTGCTTCTGAGATAGGTGAATTCCGGAACAGAGTTCAGCTTGTTTCCGTCAACCATGATCTCCTCCTCTCGGGTTCTTGTAAAGTTGGGTTGGTACAGCACCTCCGTCTTCTTGATGTTAATTTTCAGGCCAAACTTCTTTGATGCATCGGAGAAAGCGTCCACTATTGTCTGGGTCTCTTCAGCAGAGTGGGCAACCAGTGCACTGTCATCTGCGAATAGTAGCTCTCTCACCAGTATCTGAGTAGTCTTGGTCTTCGCTCTGAAGTGTGCGACATTGAATAGCTCAGCGCTCTGTCTGGACTGTATATAGATGCCATCCCCCATGTCTCGGAAAGCCTCGTCTACCATTGCTGATAGGAAGATGGAGAAGAGCGTGGGGGCCAGTACACAACCTTGCTTGACCCCATTGGTAACCCCGAACGATTCCGAGACTTCCCCTCCAGCACTAACGTTCGCCATCATTCCTGTATGTAGAGCCTCGATCATAGATGTGAATTTCTCTGGGCATCCGTACTTCCTCAGTAGCTGCCATAGCCCGGTCCTCCCGACTGTATCAAATGCCTTAGTGAAATCGACAAATACCATGTACAGTGGTCGGTCCTGCTCAATGCACTTTTCTTGTAGCTGTCGGAGACAAAATATCATATCCACAGTGCTCCGGTTACCACAGTGCTCCGGCATACTCAAAACCTTCAAATTGACTTAATATGATTGGTATGGTTAGGACTAATTTCCAAATCTGTAAACATAAGTGAGGCTCTGTTCATTGGGAGTGTGACCCTAATAGCCACAGCTTGACCACCGTCCATGGTTGCGCCCTAGATACCTCCTAGAGAATCAGTTCTACCAAGCTGAAATAGTTTGCTTTATTGAACGACGCCTCTAAAACACATTGATTTTTATCATCGGCTATTGGGCATCAAAGATATGGTCATTCAGACACATTTCTTTAGAGGAAACCTGCTGCCGACACATAGGCTACTCTTTCCGATAAGCAGCAAGGGGTCTTTTATATGCACTTTCCCACAGACAGGACAGCACATACCACAGCTTTTGATGAACCAGTTGTGGACCACTGGTTGGAACGGAAAATAGCCCAAACTGCAAATGTTTTCACTGAGCAGGATCGATCGGATGATCCACACCTTCATAGGTGAACACACTACCACCTGAGCTACGTTCTGCTCCCTAGTTGTATTAAGCTATGCAAAATATGACTAGTGATATTTTATAATAATAATTGAAAATAAATAGTTAATTTAGTCATGTTACAGCTCATGTAAATAATAGTTCACTGATTAAACATTTATTTAAATGTTGTGTTCCTGCCCTATTCCGCTATTTTGAAAACGGATAAACAAAGTCAACGTTTAGCATTTCCAGGGGCGTAGCTAGGCGTACGCGCGTACACCAAAACGTCCACATCGTTTTGTCAACAACAAAAAAATAAAAATAAAATAAAGAGAGAGAGACAGAGAGAGCGAGAGAGAGAGAGAGAGAGATAGAGAGAGAGGAGGCATGTAGTAGTCCGGAGTGTCGAAAACTCAAGTCTAAAATGTGTAAAATCCGCCAGCTTAAGCTTAAGCGGCCCCCTAAACCCCCTGCCGAAATTAGGAGTACACATCATTAAAGGTCTAGCTACGCCCCTGATTTCGATGTGCACATCAAAGTTAATATACTATTTGTTCACGTCAAATATCTGCAATATTAACCATTTAAAATATTTCAACCTAGATTAAACATGAATATAATTGTCAACAAATATTTATGCAAAAATAATATGATAGACTCAAAAAGCATCGGGGTATACAACTTTAAAGCTTACAACATAGGCTTTACAATGATGTCATGACACAATCTAGCAATTTAAGTTATGCATAGCTTTATCTCAGGCAAACACATATAATTCATAATGTATAATAGTTAAAGTTGTGCGGACCGATATATTTGAATTTCTGTCTTTATAACAATCACCATATAATATTTAAAAAATAGACATAACAGACGGTTTTAGGTTTCTCTCTATATCTTTACACTTTTAAATTTTCTTCGATAAATAAATACATTCTATTGCTTGTTCAAATAAACTGTAACTTTGGAAATATTTGAAGTGCAAGAATGCCAACTTAATTTTTGGAAGAATCTCAAAACTCTAAACAGCATAGACAGTGACAGGTTCTATTAAATTGACTAAATATTCCATTCTATGAAGTCAGAAAATATTAATAAGTGCACCAGTATCTAAGTTAAATATACCAAATCAAATCTAGATAAGCATTTTGCTTTCGATAAATATGATGCTTCCATTAAACTATGCAACTTTGATACATCACCTAAAACCCAATAATGAAGCCAGCATCTATTATACTGGGATACTATATTAGAAGAAAGAAATCACCTCCGTTTTAAAAACAAGAAATATCCATTTGGAATGAATACATTTAGCTAAAAATCATTACCTGTTGTTACGTAGCCCCCACTGTGGATAAATCGCTCACGATTCAATGATTTAGATCGATACCTCATTTTCCTGCATTTATGTGCCTCGTTCTTGAGTATGTGGCAGCTCAGACTGTGTGGGCCGCAAAGGTATTCTGCTTCGGGGGCTATGCTTGCTGCTGCTGCTACTACTACTACTACTACTACTACTACTAGATAGAAGCAATGGGTTTGATATTAAATGCCCCTCTCTTTCCCTCTCTGGATTCTGAAAGACCATAAAAAAATATCGTCTGCGCTGCTATTACAAAAGCCACTGGCTTTTCCTCAGCAATCTATCTGCTGCGGGCAATTAATTCTCGGCACAAGTTTTCAACCGTCCACCAACCCCCACCCTCTCTCGCAACCCTTCCCAACCCCTCCCTACCCCCTTACCCCCAACGCACCGCTCCGCCCTTCAGAAAGAGGTATAATGATATCCGTTCCGAGCTCCAAAGCCTCTAGCTCATTCGTGAGAATCGGGAGAAGGCTGGCGGCACCTTGGGTGGAGTCGGTTTCCATTTCGCCACGAGGGTCGGCCAAGTAGGAGTTATTTGAATGCGGATTCCCCGCGGATGTCGTTCTATTATGGATAATCTCTGTGCCCCAGTCCTCACCACAACCCATCTTCCTCCTCCTTCTCCCTCCTCCACATCGACCTTCTTCTCCCCCCTCCACCGCATCCTCCTCCTACCTCCCCCTCCTCCGCCTCCTCCTCTTCCGCCTGCTCCAACCCTTACTCCCCCTCCTCCCCTCCTCATTCCCTCCCCTCCCTCCCCTCCTCCTTCTCCCCCACCTCCCCTTTCTCCCCTTCTCGCCCTTCTCCCCGTTCTCCTCACCTCCCCCTTATCCCCCTTCTCCCAGATCTCCCTCTCCGGCCCCCCTCCCCTTCTCCCCTCCCTCCCCTCCCCTCCCTCCCCTCCTCCCCCTCCTCGCCCTCCTCACCCTCCTCACCATCCTACCCCCTCCTCCCCATCCTCTTCCTACCCTCCCTCCTCTCCCTTCCATCCTTCCCTCTCCCTCCCTCCTTCTCCCCTCCCTCCCCTCCCTCCCCTCCCTCTGCCCCTCCCCTCCCCCCTCTTCCCCCTCCACTCTCCCCTCCTCCTCCCCTCGTCCCCTCCTCCCGTCCTCCCCTCCTCCTCTTCCCCTCCCCCCTCCCCCCTCCCCCCCTCCCATCCTCCCCCTCCTGCACTCCTCCCCTCCTGCACTCCCCGCCTCCTCCCTTCCTCCTCCCCTCCTCCTCCCCTCCTCCCCTGTCCCTCTCCACATCCTCCTTCCTCCATCCCCCCTCTTCTGCTGCTCCCCCTCCTTCCCTTCCATTTTCTCTTCCAACGTATCCCACCTTTCCCAATCCATCTATGCCCCTCTTCTGCCCCCCCCCCCCCACTCTTCCCTCTCCACTTCTACCCCACCCATATCTTTCCCCCCCGTCCTCTCATATCTCCTCTTTCCTTCCGCCTCCTCCAATCCCCACTTCGCCTCTCCTCCCTCATTCTCCTCCTCTCTTTGCACTTCTCCCTCCTTCTGTCCTTACTAGGATAGGGCAAGGACTGGTTAGCTCAGTGTCAGGATAATGAGACTGAGTGGGATATAGTGGGTCATATTGCCAGCAGTCTGATTCCACAGTGGGGAAGCACTATAAAGTCGCCACGAGTGCGCACTGCCACAAGTAGCTACCTGTCCTCATATGACCTTAGATTTTGTCAGGACGTAAAACTCCAACAACCAACCAACCAAACAACCAACCAACCGACCTTAGATTTTGCCAGGATGTAAAACTCCAATAACAAACGAACAACCACCTCATGTGAGTGTGGACTGACTCGTTGTCTGTGCCTCGGGTGCAATGCGCTTAAGAACCTCATTTCACCTGGAGTGAAATCAAAGTATGGGTGAATGGCATCCCTATTGAGGTAGTATGGCCATGACATAGAATACTTGTCATTTATATTAACAGGTGTGCGTTTTATAGCAAAGACCCGTACATAGAAACTACCACATGTTGTTTATATGTGCTTATAACGCATATATAGCTTACATCAAATGTTTTTCCCCCGAGTATAAACACCTCCTTATTCTCATTACCATGTCATATATAAATGTGTGGTGTTCTCTGTGGCGGAGATTTTAGAGTGTCTGACATCTTTCTCGGCTGTTTATTTCCCCGTGCCCCCACCTCCGCCAATTTGGATTTCTACCGCTGTGTATAACTTACAAGTAGCTTAAGCTGTTTGGTGAGCACTTGTGTGTGCATGCAAGTAGGGCTGGTGTGTGCTGTGTATGGGTTTAGAAGCCGGCCCACACACAGCAGTGAGACACCTGCTGCCACTGAAGTTTGTATATTTATATAATATGCTCGAGCATAAGATTGTGGAAGTACAAACATGTACATCGCTTTTTAGTTGTTTTATAAAAAATTTAAAAAACCAAAGCAACCACTCACTTTCGAAAGGGGCACCACCTACGGGGAAACCGCCAATAGCGTCTGGCATGCAGGATACAATGCCAGAGCGGTCCATACATCGTCTCCTAAATCAAGCAGGGTACGACGTCAATACATTGTGATGTACGGTTTCAATTGGCATCGAGTTTATTTCATCGGGCGCAATGCCGAGCGCACTGCTGGTGGACACTAAGAGGTAGTGCTGAGCAGAGGAGAGGAGGAGGTGAGGGGAGGAGGGGAGAAGAGGGGGACGGGGAGGAGAGAGGAGGGGATGGGAGGGGAGGAGGGGATGAGGGGAGGGGGAGCAGGAGAAGGGGAGGAGGAGAGGGGGAGGTGAAGGAGTGGAGGTGAAGGGGTGGAGGAGAGGGGGGGGGAGGGGAGAGGGGAGAGGGGAGTGGAGGAGGGGAGGGGAGGAGGGGAGAGGAGGAGGGGAGAGGAGGAGGGGAGAGGAGGAGGGGAGAGGAGGAGGGGAGAGGAGGAGGGGAGAGGAGGAGGGGACAGGAGGAGGGGAGAGGAGGAGGGGAGAGGAGGCGGGGAGAGGAGCGGGGAGAGGAGGCGGGGCGAGGAGGAGGGGAAAGGAGGAGGAGGGGAGGGGAGGAGGGGAGACGAGGAGGGGAGAGGAGGAGGGGAGAGGAGGACAGGAGGAGGGGAGGGGAGAGGAGGATGGGAGAAGAGGAGAGGAGGAGGGGAGGGGAGGATGGGAGAAGAGGAGGGGAAAGAGGAGGGGATGGGAGGAGGGCAGAGGAGGAGGGGAGAGGAGGAGGGGAGAGGAGGAGGGGAGAGGAGGAGGGGAGAGGATGAGGAATGAGGAGGAGGGGAGAGGAGGAAGGTAGATGAGGAGGGGAGATGAGGGGAGAGGAGGAGGGGAGGGGGAGCAGGAGGAGAGGGGAGGAGGTGAACGGGTGGATTAGAGGGGGAACAGTGAGGGGGAGGACGAGAGTGGTAGAGGATGAGGATGAGGGGTGGGGTAGGAGGAGAGGGGGAGGAGGTGGGGGGAAGGGGGAGGAGGAGAGGGGGAGAGGATGAGGATGAGGAGGGGTGGGGTTGTTAAAATCAAATCTGAGTCCATGTATCTACCTATCTATATATCACAATCGCTGTAGCCATAACAGGACAGGTTCAATAACGCTGTTGGATATATGGTGATGGCTTAATGACAAGGGGCCCCAACACAGTGGCAATTGACTACTGCGCTGGATGTAACTCATTTATGGGGATCTCTGCGCAGGTTGGATTAGACATTCTCAGTGAAATAGAATTGAGATGCATTGTTCTCTGTAAGAATAGATCCTCTAGGCCGCCCTGCTTGCCAGCAACCCGCCCCTCAAACACACACCTCCTCCCCAACAGCCACGCCCCTCCTCCCCCTCTCCTCCACCCCTTCACCTCCCAGCCCCATGGGCCACATTCTCTCCAATGTCCCGACCATTGCTTTACCATTGCCCCACCATTGCCCCACCATTGCCACACCATTGCCCAACCATCCCTCCACCATCCCACTACCATTGCCCAACCATTGCCCCACCATTTCCCCAATGTTCCCATAATTGCCCCACTATCACTCCACCATTGCCCCACCATTGCCACACCATTGCCCAACCATCCCTCCACCATCCCTCTACCATTGCCCGACCATTGCCCCACCATTTCCCCAATGTTCCCATAATTGCCCCACTATCACTCCACCATTGCCCCACCATTGCCACACCATTGCCCAACCATCCCTCCACCATCCCTCTACCATTGCCCGACCATTGCCCCACCATTTCCCCAATGTTCCCATAATTGCCCCGCTATCACTCCACCATTGCCCCACCATTGCCACACCATTGCCCAACCATCCCTCCACCATCCCTCTACCATTGCCCGACCATTGCCCGACCATTTCCCCAATGTTCCCATAATTGCCCCACTATCACTCCAACATTGCCCCACCATTGCCACACCATTGCCCAACCATCCCTCCACCATCCCTCTACCATTGCCCGACCATTGCCCCACCATTTCCCCAATGTTCCCATAATTGCCCCGCTATCACTCCACCATTGCCCCACCATTGCCACACCATTGCCCAACCATCCCTCCACCATCCCTCTACCATTGCCCGACCATTGCCCCACCATTTCCCCAATGTTCCCATAATTGCCCCGCTATCACTCCACCATTGCCCCACCATTGCCACACCATTGCCCAACCATCCCTCCACCATCCCTCTACCATTGCCCGACCATTGCCCCACCATTTCCCCAATGTTCCCATAATTGCCCCGCTATCACTCCACCATTGCCCCACCATTGCCACACCATTGCCCAACCATCCCTCCACCATCCCTCTACCATTGCCCGACCATTGCCCGACCATTTCCCCAATGTTCCCATAATTGCCCCGCTATCACTCCACCATTGCCCCACCATTGCCACACCATTGCCCAACCATCCCTCCACCATCCTTCTACCATTGCCCAACCATTGCCCCACCATTTCCCCAATGTTCCCATAATTGCCCCGCTATCTGCTCCTTACCACCCCACGCCACCCCAACCCCACACCCCTCGGGGGGGTTCCAAATTGACGAGAAAATCAATCCATCACAATAAAAGACACGTGGAAAGCGGTGATGGATTGCTCAGCGCGTGTGCAAATGGCAGCGGCTGCTATTATGCAAGAGGTGTCGTGTAAATACGAGAGGAATCATGTCTCTTGGCCGCATGTTAATGCGCTAACGCAGCCCACTTTTAGCGTTGCGTGAGTGAGCTAGCTATTGGGGTTTTAGGTCATGGCAACATCGAAGGCAATGCTATGCCAGGTACCGACTTGTGGTGATTACTCGTTCATGGTGGCTTTATAGAACTGCGGCAGTGGGTTACCAGTGCTACCCGATATACACTTCGGTGAGATTATCCTGACACTTATCCAACCAGTTCTTGCCCTATCCTAGTAATACAGAGAGCCAGGTTAAGAAGCGACAAGTATCAATTTGTTTGTTTGTTTATTTGTTTGGGATTTGCACCCTAGCAAGATCTACGATCATATTCGGAAGAGTACCGACTTGTGATAGTGCGCACTCATAGCAACTTTATAGTGCTGTCCCACTGGGAAACCAGGCGGTCGGCACCATGCCCCAATTTCCCACTCAGTTACATTATCCTGACACTTAGCTAACCATTCCTTGCCTGATCATAGTAGTGCCAATCGTTAGGCTAGGAAGCAACAAGTATCAATTATATAAGTCATTGGTTAGATTCGACCGGGATTTGAACTCCCGACCTTCCACACGGGAAACCTGCGTTCTACTTATTCGACTTCCGCGTCCGGTGTCCTTATCCTAGTAATGCAGAACACCTGGTAAGGAAGGGACATGAATCAATGTTGTGCCCAGTTGGCTTGACTCGGTTGGGGATCGAATCCAGAACCTCATTTTCACCTTGGGAGCAGGAAGCTTTAAGCCCTGTTCACATACACGTTAGTGAACTTAGTTGAACGAAGTTGAGCGTAGGATAGATTAACGTGGGTGAAACGTACTATCACTACGTTAAACTACATTAAGGTACGGCAGGTTTTGGTTGATCACCCACCTAATAGTACAGATAATTATCTAATGGTATGGATCCTGGTATGTTATGGTACAGATCCCGGTACGTCCAACTACATTGAACTACATCGAACTACATTACCCTCCACTATGTTCAACTGTGTTCACCTTCGTCCACCAATGGCTATGTGGCCACGGCAGAACGTCCAAGGTTGTGTGCAGGTCAAAGTACACTAGAGTATGCTAGAGTATGCTAGAGTACAGTAAGAAGTATGCTAGAGTAAGCTAGATTATGCTAGAGTATGCTAGAGTATGCTAGAGTATGCTAGAGTATGCTAGAGTATGCTAGAGTATGCTAGAGTATGCTAGAGTATGCTAGAGTATGCTAGAGTATGCTAGAGTATGCTAGAGTATGCTAGAGTATGTTATCCTCACAGAGGCTACGTCTGCCTGAAACATACCTCTCTTTTGAACTTGTCCAAAGCTTAAATCGGAACTCACGGCCCACACACATTCTTTTCACATTCTCATCACGGAGAAGTACGGATACTGGTACATTCAACTACGTTCAACTATGTTCAACTACGTTCAACTAGGTTAGCCTCCACTACGTTCAACTATGCTCACTAACGTATATGTGACCGGGTCTTTGCAGTTACACTCTAGGTAATACCGCCTGGTCGTGATCGTTGAGGTGCTGGTATTACAATGATGATTATTTCTGGCATTTAGAGCCTAGCACCGGGGGGAAGGGAGGGGTGGTAAGCAAGGTTTGTCAGATTTGGCTGTGTCGATAATAACAACTGGTAACCTTCATACGAAGCTAATTAGCGACCAGACGGGATGGCCGAATGAGATGAGCGTTCATGTCCCGTTTTGGTAGATCGTCCGATTCGATCGAGTCAAACCCAAAACTTAGAAATGTATACTTGTCGCTTCCTAGCCAGGCACTCGGCAGTATTAGGATAGGGCAAAGACTGGTTGGCTCAGTGTTAGGATAATGTGACTGAGTGGGATATCAGGTCATGGTGTTGGTGGCCTGGTCTCCCAGTGGGGCAGCACTATAATTCACCATGAGTGGGCACCATCACAATTCCAAACCCATCCTCATATGACCTTAGCTGTTGCTAGGACGTAAAACTCCAACAACCAACCAGTTAATTAGCTGGAGAAGTCAACCCTCGCTAATGCGTTAATCCTTATCCCTCCCCCCTAGGCAGCTCTATCTACCGGGCAACATGGTCTTGTCTGGGTGTTCTTGTTGCGCCAAGGGATCAACGCAATCTAAGCAAGATTAAAATGTAATGTTATCGCGTTCATATCTGCGATGGCGTCTGTTTCAAATTGTAAAAACATAGACGCGCTAATATAGTAGTGACAGCTAGAAATAGTTAGTTGGTTGTTGGGTTTTACATCCTGTCAACATCTGAGGTCATATCAGGATGGGTACCGACTGTTTTGTTTGTTGTTGTTTTACGCCATAGCAACATCTATGGTCGTATCAGGATGGGTACCGACTGTTTTGTTTGTTATTGTTTTACGTCCTAGCAACATCTAAGGGGATATCAGGACGGGTATCGACTTGTGCCAGTGCGCACTCATGGTGACTTTATAGTGCAGCCCCCAATACTAAAATGCCCATATATATTATGCTGCTCCAATATTCATCGGTATATATATATATATATATATATATATATATATATATATATATGTACTCTGTAATCTATTATGGGAATATAAACAAGGACACTATCATCTTCAGTTATATTTGTATTGTTGTTTGCGACACATTGTGGATACGTATCTCTTTTTCACCTCGGAATTATTCTAAACTAAAAATATAAGCTATATAGCTTAAGATTGTTCTTGTGATTACGTAGTGTAAATGACTGAAGTTAAGCATGACCGGAAGACCAGTGCCTCGGCGCTGGAAAAAGACTGCATTCAGATGAATAAAAGTGTATAAAAAAAAGAAATTTCATCTACAAAATAATAAAAGGTAGGTGAAAAGGCAGAATAAACTAGGAAAGTAAAATCGGTAAAAATATGAACGATATAGATCGATTACGACAGATGTCTAACATCTTAGTTAATAGTAGTCCGACTTGCTTTTCAATTCCTTTAGGCGCTGGCTAGACAAGGTTGTCATGGTGACGAGATTCACGTCGACTAATGCGTCAGATAGTGTAGTAGTTGGGCCCGCCATCCGAGACGGATAGTATCACACAGATAAAGTGTGATATTCGCCATATATAGCACGCCCCATTCTTGCCGATGGGTGGATGGTGCACACGGCCCGCAACGCCTTTAATATAATGGGGCGACATTAAGGAAGCCAAGACGAGGCTAATCGCCGCAATCACAGTCGTCTGCTCTGTTCAAATCTCGTCTGATATCAGGAAGGACTAACTCTTCTTTCCTCTCACCCGCCTTCCCCGCCTCCTACTTCTCCTCCCACAAGCCCCTGCTCCCTGCTACCACTCCCCTTTCCCCTTCCCTATTCCCTTTCTCCATTTCCCCTCCCTGTTCCCCCTTCCCAACTCCCTTCCCTACTCCCTCCCCCTTCCCCAACATCCCCTCCCCCACCCCTTCCCTATCCCCAACTGCCTCCACCACCCCATCCCCTCCCTTTCCCCCCTCCCCACCCCTCCTTCCTTTCACCCCCCCCCCGCCCTCCCCTCCTCCTCCCCGCCCTCCCCCTCCCCCCCCCCCCCCCCTCCCTCCCCCCGCCCCCCCCTCCTCCCACGCCTCCACCTCCTCCCTCGCCTCCCTCTCCTCCCCCTCCTTCACCCGCCTTCCCTCCTCCCTCCACATCTCACTCCCCTAGCCATCCTGTCCCTCCCCATCACACCCTCCCCATCACCCCCCCCCCCCCATCCCCGTCCCGCTGCCCCTCCCTACACTACCTCCTCCCCTCTCACGCCCTCCATCCATCTCTCCCCTACTATTGCTCCTCCCCTCCCCAAATAGTGATATTTGTTGTCGCTCTGGTTGTATCAAGGAACATCATGTAAGTTAGCACAAATCGCGACAGACTTCATCCTGCCGTCTGCATGGTTCAAATGTCGTCTGCCATCAAACAGGTCTACTCCGCCCTTCCCGACATTAGAATAATTAGTTTTCACTAAAATTGGTTCTTTAAATTCTTCTTTTTTTTTTCTTTTTTTTTAAATACAAAAAGACATATCCTATGGTTGTAAAACGCTGTCATATTACTAAGTTGGTGACATGAGGATATATTTAATCTGAGCAAATGACTTTGACCTTTAAAATGGCACGTGATTGGATCATGCGGACAGACACAGTGTACTAAGCATATTGCAGTGGTATGGCCGTATTTCCTCATCATACCCTGCGCACTGCGAGGTTGGTATTAGCTGCAGACGCTGCGAAAAGGTTTACTTCCGGTTGATGGCGTGTCTGGATCCGTTTGCAACTTTGCCGATACTGGGGAGGGAGCGGAAGAACGGGTTCGAACGGGTGCCTAAGCGGGTACGCTACGTCTTGGACTCTTGGCCGTTTCCGGTCGTGGATTTAAACATTCCGTGCTATGCAGACATGTACTATGTAGACTAACTGATGGCACCTGTCTATGGAGGTGGGGCGCCGCCTGAGGACCTAATCTGACGATACCTGCAGTTTGCAGGCTTGTTTTGTTTGTTGTGTTGTTTTATGTCCTAGCAACATTTAAGGTCAGAACAGGCGTAGTGACCGAATCGGCAGAACCTTGCGTGCGGAAGATCAGGAAGTAAAATATTCCGATATTCGGCAGGGAAGGAATACCATTGTTCTATTACTATTCAGTGTACTTGTATATATATGGGTTTGTTTGTCCCTGAGTGGGATGTAAACATAGTGGTGCTGACAGGTCTGAGTGTGCTTACACTCAGGGCCTAGCCCTTCTGCTGTGGTAGGGGTCACCACACTCAAAAGGTCAAGGTTGGTTGTGGCGGGGGGGGGGGGGGGGCAGACAGCTACTGGTGGTGGGCAGACCACTAGTATCCAGAGAGACCAGGAATGCTGGATTCCTATTGGTGAGACCAGGAATGCTAGATTCCTATTGGTGGAAAAAGGATATACTACCAAGAACCCATGTAACTATATAAGAATAAACCAGAGGGCTGGACTCTCTCTCTTTCACTTTACTCTCTTAAGGGGCTGTCACATTAGGGTTTTTTGCGGGAGCGTATGGCGGCGTAAGCACGTTACGTCATATACGTCGGCATATGCCGTATACGCTACTCATACGCTATGCATACGCTACTCATACGCTACTCATACGGCGCCAGATGCCGCCAGATGCCGGCGTATGTGAAGCGTATGAGGCATACGCCGCCATACGCTTTCATAAATCCGTCCGTCCAAATTTTTGTGTGCATGCTCAAAAAAACTCGACCTATGAGGGCGTATGGCCCATACTGTCAAAAAATGTCACAGCACGCTCGCATACGCTCCCATACGCTCCTCATACGCTCCTCGTATGCTCCTCGTAGGTTCCACATATGCTCAAAACCACCCGAAAGGTCACCAAATGTCATCATAGGCCGGCACGCGCAGGACCTACGTAGGTTTTCAATACGCTCCCGCCATACGCCGTAATGTGACAGGGCCTTTACTTTCTCTTTGTCTGTATTTTTTTTCATCATAGCCTACGTGCACAGCCACAGATCCGAGTACCGACTCTACAAGGAGTTTAGTTCCCGGTCGAGTCAAATCAATGAGTCATAGAATTGATACTTGTCGTTTCCTACCCTGGCGCTCAGCATTAATGGGTTAGGGCAAGGACTGGTTGGCTCAGTGTCAGGATAATGTGACTGAATGGGATATCTGATCTTGGTGCCAACAGCATGATTTCCCAGTGGGCCAGCTCTATAAAGTTGCCATGAGTATACACTGTCACAAGTCGGTATCTGTCCTGATATGACCTTAGATGTTTCCAGGACGTAACACTCCAACAATCAACCATCTAAGGTCACATCAGGATGGGCACCGACTTGTGACAGTGTACACTGATGTCAAATTTATAGTACTTGCCCACTGGGAGACAAGGCCGCTAGCAGCCATTGAACGCTAGTGTGATATAAGTGGCTATTTATTGGGGTATATCAGGATCATATCAGGATGGGAACAGAACTATGACAGTGTACATTCATGGCAAATTTATAGTACTGCCCTACTGGGAGACCAGGCCGCCAGCAGTCATTGACCCCTAGCTTTTTTTCTTTATTGTGGTTTTCGCCCTAACAACATCTAAGTGACATATCCAGTTGGGCACCGATTTGTGACAGTGTGCAATCATGTTGACTTTAATAGTACTGCCCCAATGGAAGACCGGGTCGCTGGGACCATGACCTGATATCCCACACAGTCACAATATCCTGATACTATGCCAACCAGCCCTTGCCCTGTCCTATTAATGCCAATCGCCAGACTAAGTAGAGATAATTCTCGATTTTGTAAGTCAACGGTTTGACTCGGCTGGGGTTAAAACTACCCTGTGCCCTACCCATTCGGCCAACGCGTCCGGTCCTGCTTTGCGGGCATTGTTCCCGGTAATTTAAGAATGGTGCTTCGGCTACTACACATACCTGCACAGTAGGGTGGAATTAGGGCACTGTCACGCACGGGGCACTGTCACGCACCCACTGGTGTTCTCTGTGGCAGAGTGGTTAGAGTGTTTGACTTTTTTCTAGGTCGGACTCCTAACCTGAAGGTCGGTGGTTCGATTCCCCGTGCCCCCACCTCTGCCAATTTGGATTTCCACCGCTGTGTAAAACTTACAGCGACATCAAAGGCCAGTTGCTCGCATACCATGTCTATGTGGTGTGGGAGGTTAAAAATCCCTTGGGTCGGTAAAAGTGTAGGCTCAGGCTTTCTTTCGACAAACTGTCTAATGGTGAAAACAAGCCTATTCAGGCTTATCCATGATAGGCAGTATAAATCTTCAACAACAACGCGCATTACTAGAAGGAGGTGGATGGGTGTGTGGGGTGTGGGAGGGGGGGGGGTCATACTGTATCCGTCATGCCATGCTCTGCCAATCGCCATCTACATGTATGGGATTGTGTTCTCACTGTTTTTCTGATTCAACTTTACTTCTCCTTGAAGATGTATACTGCCTATCATGGATAAGTCTGAATAGACTTGTTTTCATCATTAGACAGTTTGTCGATAGAAAGCCCAAGCCTACACTTTTACCAACCCAAGGGATTTTTAACCTCCTACACCACATAGACATGGTATGAGAGAAACTGGACTTTGATGAAACTGGAAGTTATACACAGCAGTGGAAATCCAAAGTGGCAGAGGTGGGGGCACGGGGATTAGGAATCAGACCTAGAAAAAAGTCAGACACTCTAACCACTCCACCACAGAGAACTACTTAAAGCTGCAGAGTCCGATGAAGCAATCATATTTTCAAAACCAAAACACTTATTTAAATTTTATTCTACATATTTAACTCCTGATATCTCCTAATATGACCTTAGATGTTGCCAGGATGTAAAACTCCAAGAACCAACCAACCAACATATTATACTGACACACTTATTGAGCATGTATTGCCACATCGAAGGGAATACTGAGGCAATTTAATAGAACCTGTTACTGCAGAAGCCTATGCTCTCAGAGTTTAGATATGTAGAACCAAATCTAGATAATTGTGTTGGTTTTGAAAATGTGATGTTTCATCGGACTATGCAGCTTTAAGGACTGTATGTAGAGCAGTATCCGGGATGTCACTGTATATATGTTCCCAACTTCTCCAGTTCCCATGCACATTTTATCCCACGCTCCCTGTGCCCCATGTTACTGTCTCTACACATGCCATTGCGAGACCTTGCCGCATCACCTTTCGGAGTGGCCCTACTAGCTACAACCGAACCCAACACCATCATCATCATCGTGCTGTCGGTCGTGATGCGACAAAGACTGCTTTCATTAATTTCATGAAAGCTGCTTGCAAAAGTGTTGAAGTGCTGCTGGCTTTTGCAAGTTACCAGCGGCACTCTCTCAGGGAGAAAATAGAGGTCTCACACTGGCAAGAACATGTCCAGACAGGAGAAAAACTATTTGTCCCTGCAGTGGCTGGTCGGGAGATGTTGGGAGTTCCATACATCAACCGGCTTTGATGCTGCCACAATGACATGGTTTTCTGTTTAGGGTTTGCTCCCTTAGCCTTCAGTTCTGTCAAGAACCTGTACCACAAGGCAGTGGTTCACAACTCTGCAAGGCAGGGGCGTCAAATTCCCTGAGGTATTGCAATACCTGCAGTACCCAATGTGATGTATCGGTGTCATAGGTAACCATGACTTGTGTCATTGGCAACCACGACGTCATGTAGGGAATGCTGGGAAGGGCCTGCTCAAATAAACAGTTCCACAACGCAGCTCAATGAGTTAACACGTTCATTACACCCAACAAGACTGTGTCTAATATGACCCCAACCATTCATGCTGACAAGAATACACCTTATCCGTTGGAAGTATCTGATTCTATCTACTGTGTATCTCATTCCACATCACCGTAAGCTACAGCAAGTACCCACGTTTATAATATTTATGTAGTAGTCTGTACATGAGCTCCACTACCACACAGTGGTGGCAGATACTACACCACACACCTATGCAGTTACATTGAACTGCGCTAGGTGGTGGCACGCTACCCACCGGACAGGGCCCCGACTGGACTGCCCTCTACTGTGTGTGGCTAGCACACCCCCCACCTATAGAGGTGATGTAGGACCTAGCGAGTTAGGGGATGGGTCACTTGACTGTTGGTGCCACGGAGAGCGGATAGGTTTTGTAATAAACCAGTGGAAGCGTACTGTCACTAAATCTTGGCATTCTTCCATGTGTGCGTGGCAGAGTGAAAGACCGTGGAACGGTGGACATTGTGTACTATCACATATATAACACTATATATATATCATTATTAGATAACCAGTATTAATTATAACCGGACACGGGGGCGGAATAGGCAGAGCGCAGGCTTCCCATGTGGAAGGTCGGGAGTTCAATTCCCTCTCGAGTCAAGCCAATGACTGGTGTAATTGATACTTGTTGTTCTGTAGCCAGGTGCTCGGGCTTGTTAACATAGGGTAATGACTGGTTGGCTCAGTGTAGAGGATACTGTGACTGTGTGGGATATCCGGTCATTGTGCTGGCAGCCTGGTTTCTCAGTGGGGCAGCACTATAAAGTCGTCATGAGTGCGCACTGTCACAAATCGGTAGCTGTCCTGATATGATCAATCAAATACCTTATCAGCAGCTACTGTGTGATAAGATAACACCAATACTACAGCTGGCCAGCATTGAAAACAAGCCTGAATACCCAGGCTTATCTGCTATGGACAGTATAAATACGCCTCAATAAACACAATTATAAATTTAAAAAATGACATTAGATGTTGCCAGGATTTTAAACTCCATTAACCAACCAACCAATTACATCTATTCTCTTAGACAAAGACATATCTCATAGTTGTTGGTTGTACAACTTGTACTAATGCAAATATAACAGGCGGTCATGAGCCCCACTACCACATGACTATGCTGACCCCTGTTGTTAAGCAGTTACACTAGCTAGCAGGAACAGTCGCTAGAGTGCACTCTTCCATCCATGTCCTTGGGTTGGAAGCAAAGTCAGCATCACTTGTTACTTTAGGAACACGGTTTATTACACAAAGCTTGTTCTTTTTTTTTCAGTGTCAAACAGCATTTCTCTATAACCTTACCAGAACTGTCAACAAAGCGACCAACTCATACCCTGCCAGACTGCCCTATGACAGTCACATATGAAGAGATGCTAATTCTGCAGGTTGTTGAATATGGTTCTTAATTATGTTAATGAAGACTGATAGTGATTTAAGCCCCAGTCACACTACATCTTACGACCGCTTTGCGACCACCTTAGACCAAAGAACCCACAGTCACCAATGACTTCCTTGTGACCAAAACAATGGTTGCTGGCATCTGGGCATCACTGGTGACTGTGGGTTCTTTGGTCTAATGTGGTCGCAAAGTGGTTGCAAGTTATAGTGTGACTGGGGTGTTAACTTGGTTATAAACGGCCATTGGGCAGTGTTTCTGGGCACGAAGGTTATACCCATTAGTTTAGTCATGATAATGTTGTAGTCCGCACTGTCCTCTCAGGCAGGTAGGCGTGGCTAGGATGGTGACAGCAGGGAGCCTAGATGGTGTAATGGTTAGCACACTTGCCCAGAATGCAAGAGATGTGGGTTCGATTCCAGCTCTCGGCACAATATTTCTCATTTTGATCACCACCACCACACTGGTTGCTGTGATCATGATCCTGCACAAGTTATGCATTGTATGGTTGTTGAACCTCCCCTGTGTATGTATATAGAGTGCATTGGCTGTATGAATAGAATTGTGAGCATTAAATTACCATTTAGAAAACTTACAATTCCAAAGCCATGAGTGTAGTAGTCTGCACTGACGTCTCAGGCAAGGAGCCACATAGACGGGTAGGCATGTGTAGGGTGGTGACATCAGGGAGCCTAGGTGATCTAACTGTTAGCACACTGGCCCGGAATGCAAGAGTTGTGCGTTTGATTCCCGCTCTAGGCGAAATATTTCCCATTTTCATCACCCCCATGACAATAGCAGAGGCTCTTACTCTTAGGAGTCAGACACTCCAAAGCAGCCATGTTTGATTTGGCCCCGCGTCACATCTGAGTAGTATGTAATCATTGTTTGGCTCAGGTCCATATATATATATATATATATATATATAGTGGGATATGCTGCCCTTATACCCCTGTCACACTACGATGTAATGAGCAAACGTGAGCCTAATGTGGTGATATTTCATCATTATGTTGATGTACGTTGGATTACGTTATGATGACGTCATAATGACATTAGACTGATGTCGTCCTACGTCACATTACGTCGTGTAACGTCGAGTTACATCAAGGTTTTGGACATGTTCAAAAATTTCGACGTAGATCGAACGTAAGGGTTTACGTTCACCATACGTTCTGTTCACGTTCAGCGAACGTCAATGACGCTAAATGGATGTTAGGCAAATGTTCCTCACTACGTTCCACTACATCCCACCACGTTCCACTTGTTGACCCACATTAAAGCCGGTGGAAAAGTCCATGTGGCATAATGGGAAAGTCAGGAGAACATCAGGAGAACGTCAGGAGAACGTCAGGAGAACGTGCATTCAACGTACTTCAACGTCTCATGACATAGCTAACGTCATGTAACGTTCTTCTGGCAATGGAATAACGTTCATAACATTCCGTGAGCATCATTACGTTGACCTCTCTCATTGAATGACAGTATCACTACGCTTTACCCACGTTACGCTCTCGTCCACTACGCTGCATCCACGTTCAACCTGTGCCCAAATTTGCATACTACGCCGAGAAGTTCAACGTTCTTCATGTTCTCCCTACGTTGACGTCGTTACGTCCTAGTGTGACAGGGCCATTACAGGTACAATGCTAGAGGTTGGCGCAGGCATATTGTCTGCATCAGGGAAACTAGCTGGCGTAATGGGTTGAATCTCACTGCAGAATAACAGCAACATGGGTTCGAATCCAACTCGAGATATGGTTTCTAGTAGGTTTGCAATAGATGATTTCAATTACCGTCTCTCCTTTTGATGTTAGTGGAATAAGTAGTGTTGTGGGTAGCAAATCACTGTGCAGCCTACTCTGTAGAAAAGGTCTTATATAGTTATAGCTCATTTCCACCACCAACCTGCCATCTGATGGCAGTGTCAAGATGGTTCGTTGTTGGAGTTTTGTGTCCTGCACTGACCTCTCAGGCAAGGAGCCGCATAAACAGGTAGGTGTGGGTAGTATGGTGATATCAGGGAGCCTAGGTGGTGTAATGGTTAGCACAATGGCCCGGAATGCAAAGAGATGTGGGTTCGAGTCCCGCTCTAGGCGCAATATTTCCCATTTTCATCACCCCCACGACAATATCAATACCAGAAACACATGTGACCCAAGAGCTATGCTGTTTGATGACCAGTTGTGTTTATGGGTTCAAAGTGAGTGCAAAGTATATAACATAACAGGTCGCAACCCCAGCCCTTTATCGGGAACCAACAGACATCAACTCAAAAGACCTGGGACTCGATGCGATGGCTGAATTGTTAGAGCACAGGATTCCCGTGCGGTAAGTTGAGTTAGAATCCCAGCCGAGTCAAACCAATTGCTTATCAAATGTATGCTTGTCACTTCCTAGCCTGGCGCTTGACATTACTAGGATAGTACTGGTTAGCTCAGTATCAGGATAATGTGACTGTGGGATATCGGATCATGGCCCCAGCAGCCTGATAGCCCAGTGGGGCAGCACTATAAAATCAGCATGAGGGCACACTGACCCAAGTCGCTGCCCATCCTGATATGACCTTAAATATTGCTAGGACGTAAACCAACAACAACAAAAAACAACAAAACAACAAAACAACAAAACAAACCAAACAAACCAAACAATCAGAAGACCTGGATTCCCGACCACAGAGCTGAACACTTTAACCAAGTAGCTTTTAGCTTAAGCCCTGGTCACATAGCCGTTAGTGGACGTAGGTGAACATAGTGGAGGCTAACGTAGTTGAAAGTAGTTGAACGTAGTTGAACCTACTGTCATCCATACTTGTCCTTGATGTTAACTTGGTAATAACGTGGGTGAGCTGTGATATCCGATTAACATTTTTGGACATGTCCAAAAGAGCGGTACGTTAGAGGTTGAATTTTGAATGTAGTAGAACGCACCTGTTAATGTACTCTAGCATACTCTAACATACTATCGCATACTCTAGCATACTTTGACCCACACAAAACCATAGCCATTCTATATCGCGCATCCTGTGGTCAAATAGCCATTAGTGGACGTAGTTCAACGTAGTTGAACGTAGTTGAGCGTAGTTGAACGTACTGGCATCCGTACCGTAATGTATATATTTGTACCATTTGGTGGCAAAAGGTGCCATACCTTAACATATTTCAATGTAGTTTAACAAACTTACACCGCATTTGACCCACGATAACCTCCACTACGTTCACCTACGTTCACCTACGTTCACCTACGTTCACCTAAGTTCACCTATGTTCACCTACGTTCACCTACGTTCACCTACATCCACCTATGTCCACCTACATCCATGTACATCCACCTACGTCAACCTACGTCCACCTATGTTCACCTATGTTCACATAGGTTCACACATATTCACATACGTTCACCTACATTCACCTACGGTCACCGAGTTCACCTACATTCACCTACGTTCACCTACGTTCGCCTACGTTCACCTACGTTCACCTACGTTCACCTACGTTCACCTACGTTCACCTACGTTCACCTACGTTCACCTACGTTCACCTACGTTCACCTACGTTCACCTCCGTCCACTGGCGGCTATGTGACAAGGGCTTTAGTCTGAATCACTCAGTAGTACAACGCAGTTTGTTCGGATCAGGCTTATTATGTCTGCTACCAAGGTGTTATGTGTAAGGACTCAGGTTAAGGATCTGGTCACGTGATTTTCCCATGTATTCCTTACATGAATATTCGATGTATATTAAACACAATATTCATATTCCAGAAAGAGCAACTGCAGTCCACTTTGAATGGGATATTTGAGCTCGATGCCAGCAGGTGGGGCTTTCAATCGCAGACATTGGTCTTCCTCATTCCACTGCTCCTTTCCCTATCATAGTAATGCCGATCATAAGGCTAGGTAGCGACAAGTATCAATTTTCAAGTCATTGGTTAGACTTGGCCAAGGTTCAAACAGTTCGAATCCCGTCACCTACCAGAACGGGAGGAGGCAGACGCTCAAATCATTCGGCCATTGCATCTTATAAAACAACGACAAACAATCATTGGAATCCAAAGTGAATCCAGCCATGATGCAGCCCTGCTGCAGTGCAGCCGCTGGTTGTTGGTTGGTTGGTTGTTGGAGCTTTTCGTCCTGGCAACATCTAAGGTCATATAAGGGCAGGTACCGACTTGTGACAGTCGGCACGCATGACAACTTTATAATGCTGCCTCACTGGGATACCAGGCCACTGACACTATGACCCAATATCTCACTCAGTCACATTATCCTTACACTGAGCTAACCAGTCCTTGCCCTTTTCTATTAATGTCGAGCGACAGGCTAGGAAATGACAAGTATACATTTTATAAGTCATTGGTTTGTTGGTTTGACTCAACAGCGAACCAAACTCCCGATCTCCCGCACGCGAGGCCCGCGCTCTACTGATTAGATCACCACGCCCAGTTTGCATATTCGGTGTTGCTAGGATATAAAACAACAAAAACACCCGAACAATCATTGGAATTCAAAGTGAATGTAGCATGTTGTGGTTTTGCTGAAGTTCAGCCGCTGGAACACCTACCTCTGTTTGAACAGTTGCCGAGCAGGCCGACCCACGAGTTGCCTTGACACCTCAGCTGCCAAACCTGCTGGGTGGCGTTACATACGATGGTGATGCGCTCCTTGTGTCGGTCCACCCACGTGCCGGCAGGTGGCGCCATGTCAGGGCACCCTAGCACTGAAAAGACAAAAATATCTATATTCAGTGACATATTAAAAGAAGGAAAGAACATGCTCTGCTATGTTAGACAAATTAACTACCAGACTTGATAAAATTGAGATTAGCCATTTTTGTTAAAGGGGATCTGTCCACCCTTCCCCCTCAGACCGGTATTAAACTATAATTGTACATGTTATAATTAACATGGGTAATTCGGACACGAGACTGGACAGCCGATAAACATCACCAATAAGACACTGTGGCGCCACCTCCTGGCTCTAGCCCGAATTAACTGCGACTCCCAGATCAAATTTCCCGCCATTTCGGTCACATGACCCAATGGCAGTTTGAAACCCGCGTACAACCGTCCCAGCTGCCGCCATCTTTGCACCATCCAGCTATCTTCTCCCACCCACCCACACCACTAGATTAAAAAGTGAATCCATGGGGTTGAGGGTTTGAGTCACCCCCGATTCAAACCAACAGCATGGCCCACAAAGAAGAAGCAGATCAACGGTGGTTCCCGGTTGAGTGACACTTATGTATTGCTCTCATGAATTACTTAAATACACTGTGCTGATGATATACCTATGTATGTGAAGTAAAGCCCATTGTACCTAATGCTGTCTTGTGTCATGAATTATATGTGGATAGATAGTCCATATGTATATATGTATTAAACTATGCATATCAGTTATATATCACATATATAGGTATTAAGATGGACTTGGTCGTAATGCGAAGCATTACGTTTGATGCGAGGAAAGGAAGAGACCCTCCCCCGCCCTGGGCTGTCGCGCTGCGCTCTCACCTCACCTGACGCCGCTCCCTCCCCCGCCCCCCTGTCGCGCAGCATTCGCGCCTCACCCGACGCCCGCTGCTCACCGCCTCTCGCCCTCCCCCGGGCCGGCAGCATTCACACCTCACCTGCTGTCGCCCGTCCCCCTCCCCTTATAAGGCCGCCCGCCGGCCTCCCTCAGGCACTCACCCTCCTGCCGCCTTCCAGCTCTTCTCCTTTTTCTGACATTTTTCAGACATTTGTCTCTGCCTGAACCCTATTATTTTCCCTGTACATTTCCCTGTTGCTCCTCATGAGCCCTATAATCCCATTGCTCCTTATGAGCCCCTTTTATTTTTCTATCATTGCATTGCTCCTCATGAGCCTTTCTCTTCCTCTGTATACTCTGTTGTCAGGCGTCAAATAAACGCCTTTCTTCCGCCCCCGCCTTGCCTTTCTTCCTTTTCGCGCATCATATAAATGGACTATATATCTACATATATAATTACATATACATTCGAATATACTTTTACTTATAGACAATC
Source organism: Branchipolynoe longqiensis (assembly GCA_030323885.1). Taxonomy (NCBI): domain Eukaryota; kingdom Metazoa; phylum Annelida; class Polychaeta; order Phyllodocida; family Polynoidae; genus Branchipolynoe; species Branchipolynoe longqiensis. The sequence continues at coordinate 33,930,474 of CM059196.1, read as the reverse complement.
TCTCCACATATATAAAACTAAATACAGTTATACATATGGGTAATGTATCCATTGGCGTTTGTATTAAACTATGCATATGTACAATGCTTCAAATTAACATTATGGTACAAATACCGCATACACACTAATTTCCATAATATAAATATCTACATCCATAGATACCCGATGGGATGGCCGTATGAGTTCAGCACCCAGCTCCCCTATCGGCAGGTCGTGGAAGTCGAACCCCCCGTTTTTTAACCCAAGCCAATTCAAACTGATAACTTAAAGTTACATAGTCTGATGCTTTTGAGTTTCTCACATTTTCTGAGATAAAAATATTAGGTTGTTCATTATAATCTACCTTACTTTCGTTTGAAGTAACCTTTTATTTTAAATCGCTAACTTTTGAGATATTTGAAATGGAAACATGCTAAATTAATTTTGGCAGGCTTGCCAAAACTCTATCACCATCGGCTTCTGCAGTAACAGGTTCTATTGATTGACTCAGTATCCCCTTATATCTGATGACAAATGTTTAATAACTAAGTTAGATATGTAGAATCAAATTTAGATAATTGTTTTGGTTTTGAAAATTTATGTTTTCATCGGACTCTGCAGCTTTGACCATTGATACTTGTCGCTACCTAGCATGGTGTTCAGCATTACTAGGATAGAGCAAGGAGAAGTGGAATGAGGAAGACGAATTGTCTGTGACTTAAATTCCACCTGTTTAATGAACTAATATGTACCTCCCAACACTAAATACAAATGAATAGATGTTACCTAGGTATCAATATATCTGTGCATTAAAATATACTTATGCATTTGGGTCATCTACCTTTACTATAATATGCATGCATGTATCACATCAAAGGCACAACACGTCAACTTCTGTATTATAAATATATATATGTATTTATATCCCTCAATATGTGCACATATTGGCCAAATATCCATATATGTATGCATTAAAATATACTTGTAATGACACATACAAGTTTTATGTGGAAATCGAACCCAGTGACCAAATAGATATAGTGTAGGCTACCCCTGCGGAAGATCAGGAGTTCAAAACTTGGCACTCGGCATTACTAGGATAGGACCAGGACTGGTTAGCTCAGTATCAGGATAATGGCCCAATTTACAGTATAAAGTCGCCATGAGTGTGCATTGTCACAAGTTGGTGCCCATGGTGATATGATCTTAGATGTTGCTAGGATGTGAGACCCCAACAAACAAACAATAACTATATATGTGGATATTGGCTATATATAGGTAGTAAAGTATACCAAAACATATATACTATATATCCACATATATCTCAGAGATGCCAAATGCTCCGATTTTATAGGAAGACTTCCGATTTTGGCTACTCTCTTCCGATATTAAGATTCCATGTGTAAATCTCCCGATTTTCACTCTCACTGGAAAAATCAGCTACTAACACCAGCTTAAAGACAACAGCAGCTCAAAGTGGCAAAACAGAGCCTTGACACATAGACGCATGGTGTGATACATGGCGGGACGTGAATGAACAAGTGTATAATATAATTATATATACATATTATATATTGTATGATTACACTATGTCATGATATATGTCTGATTGTCATGCCGTGTGTTGCCGCACACAAACTTATCTTCCTAATAACATTTTAAAATCTTCCTATTTCCGGCCACACAATGTTGGCATCTCTGATATCTGTATACAAATCCACACCACTTCAAATGAACATCGTAGTATATCGACGCCAACTACTGTCGCCGTGGAATAAGGATGAATGCACTTCTATACACCTTTGTTGTTGCGCATGCCCGGGCGAGTCTGCGCTGTCCTTTTCGCTAGGTACCCGTAAGTGTAAGCAAAACCCAGGTGGCGAATTAACAAACTATTCAACGCTAGAGCGTCATGGCACCCGTCTTCAACAATGTGAGAAGGCATTAATAGGATAGGGCAAGGACTGGTTTGCAGGATAATGTGACTGAGTGGGCTATCGTGTCATGGTGCAGGCGACCTCGATTTCCAAGTGGGGCAGCACTATAAAGTCACCATGAGTGTGCACTGTCACAAGTCGGTGTCTGTCCTGATTTGATCGCAGATGTTGCCAGGACATCAAACTCCAACAACCAACCATCTACGATGTGAGTATTCCAATAGAATTCACCTGTTTTAATTGCATGTTTACTGTCGGGAGGAAAGGAGACATATTATATTGATCGGACTACATTAAATACTGGTTAAAGTTGCATAGTCCGATGGTGTTGAGTTTCTGTAATTTTTCTGAGATAAATAGATTAACCTGACCGTTATAATTGACTTTACTTTAGCCTCAAGTGCTGTTTATTTTAAACAGTTATGTTTTGAGATATTTAAAGTGCAATCATGTCAAATTAGTTTTGGCAAGCTTGCCAAAACTCTGACACCATAGGCTTTAGCAGTGACAGATTCTATTAAATTGCCTCAGTATTCCCTGCTATGTGGCAACACTTGCTTAATACATGCATCAGTATCTAAGTTAGATGTGTAGAATCAATTCCAGATAATTGTTTTGGATTTTGAAAATTTGATGCTTCATCGGACTATGCAGCTTTAAGAGCCAGTGGTTTGTGGACTCCATATTAGCTAATAATTAGTGTAGCGCCCCCATCGCCTCCTGTCCCGGAACAATAACCCGCTCCCGAATCACAACGGGTCGATTTGTTCAAAGTATTAAAACAGTAAAACCAAGCAACTCATTGACCATTTCTCGCCAAAATTACTTTAAAATAAACTTATTATATGGACAGTTACAAAACACACCAAAAAACACCAGATAGAATATGCCAGTATGATTCAAAACTTTGAGTATAATTGATGGGGTGTGGGCCGATAGGTGATAGGTTATCGGTGATTGCAATGATGCTGTCATGGGGGTGACGAACATGGGAAATATTGCGTCTATAGCGGGACTCGAACCCGATTCTCTTTGCATTCTGGGCCAGTGTGCTAACCATTATAGCACCTAGGCTCCCTGGTATCACCACACTACCCACGACTACCTGTCTATGTGGTTACTTGCCTGAGAGGTCAGTGCAGACTACTACACTCGTCCACCTGGAATTGTAAGTCTTTTAGTGCTTACAATTACATACATACAGGCAATACACTAACACATACATACACAGGGTAGGTTCAACAACCATACAGCGTATAGCTTGTACAGGATCATGGTCATGGCAACCAGTGTCGCAGGGGTGATGAAAATGGGAAATATTGCACCTAGAGTGGGACTCGAACCCACATCTCTTTGCATTCCGGGTGAGTGTGCTAACCATTACACCACCTAGGTTCCCTGATATCACCATACTACCCACACCTACCTGTCTATCGGGTTGCTTGCCTGATACGTCAGTGCAGACTACTACAATACTCTTATCTGAAGGATATAACATCGATACAATGATGGATTTTTGTTTCATCCTGGCTCGGTGATCTGCTAGTAGTAGTAGGTTGGTTATTTGTTGGAGTTTTACATCTTGGCAACATCTAAGGTCATATCAGGACGGGTACTGAATTGTGACAGTGCACACTCATGGCAATTTTATAGTGCTGCCCCACTGGGAAATCAAGCCACCCTCACCATGACCCAATATCGCACCCAATCAGTATTATCCTGACATTGAGCTAGCTAACCAGTCCTTGCCATATACTATTAATGCCGAGCAAGGCTAGGAAGCGATAAGTATCACTTTTTAAGTCATTAGTTTGACTCGGCCAGGGTTCGAACCCGCGGGTTCGAACGCCGGGACCTACCAGAATGGGGTGCGGACGCTCAATTTTGTAAGTCATTTGGTTGACTCGACTGGGAACTCCAGATCTCCTGCACTGGAGGCCGGTGTAAAGATTTCAAATTCCCCCCATATTCAAGTTCCCCCTCGGGAACTTGAAAACGTTTTCAAATTCCTCCCAGGGGAATTTGAAAATGTTTTCAAATTCCATCCCTCGTTTTAACTTTCCCTCCCACCCTCCCATTTTTGGGGAATTTTCTTTATTTTTGTTATTTTTTGTTATTTTTTGTTAATTTTCTGTCAATATTATAATATACAGAGCATAGCATAATGGAAATTATTACTAGTACAATAAAACATATTTAACCACAAATGACACAAAAAGTCTCCAAGCTGGTTAAGAAAAAAATATTATAGGTCTGAAATTTAAAACATTTTTTAACATTTTTTAAACAATTTTAAATTCCCGGACGGGGGAATTTGAAAATAGGGGGAGTAATCTGAAAACTGTTTTTAAGTTCCCCCCCAGGAATCTGAAAACGTTTTTAATTTCCCCGGAGGGAAGTTAAAAACGTTTTCAGATTCCCGGGGGGGGGGGGGGGGAACTTGGGAAGTGGGTAAGTTGAAAGCGTTACACTGGCGCTCTCCCGATTCGCCCACATCGTCCTATGATCTGCTGGTAAGACGTTTCCACACAGGACGCCGCGTTTTAATCGGGGATCCGTGCACCGTTGTCCACACTTCTTTCATCCGTGCAAATACTTGGACGCTCAAACAACACATTTCGCAATTCTCACGAAGCTGGGACCCGCTAGGGGGAGCCTCGGAGCGTGTGTGTGGGTGTGGGTGTGAAAGGGAGGAAGGGGAGGGCAGGAAGGTGTGTCTGGTGGTGATGGTGATGGTGGCGATGGTGATGGTGGTTGTGGTAATGGTGGTGGTGATGGTGGTGATGGTGATGGTGATGGTGGTGATGGTGGTGATGGTGGTGATGGTGATGGTGGTGGTGGTGATGGTGGTGATGATGGTGGTGGAGGTGATGGTGATGGTGGTGGTGGTGATGGTGGTGATGGTGGTGATGGTGGGGATGGTGGTATTGATGGTGGTGATGGTGGTGGTGATGGTGGTGATGGTGGTGATGGTGGTGATGGTGGTGGTGCTGATGATGGTGATGGTGGTGATGGTGGTGATGGTAGTGATGGTGGTGATGGTGGTGATGGTGGTGGGGGGCTGGGCGGGGGAGGGAGGGTGATGTAGATGCAAGGTGTGCATGTAAGGACATTCATCCAGAAATTTATGTGTGGAATCCTGCTGTGCAGCTGTGTTTAATGATTGGTTATTCAGGGAGATTTTATTATCACAAGAATGTGTATATATGTGGCATGCTTCTACATTAAAAGGTGAACAGACGGGATGACCGAGTAAGCTGAGCGTTCGTCTCCCGCTTTGGTAGATCGTTGGTTCGAACCCTGGTCAAGTCAAACCAATGACTTAAAAATTCATACTTGGAAAATCATTTGCCAGCCAGCCGCTTGACATTATTAGGATGGGGCAAGGACTGGTTGGCTCAGTGTCAGGATAATGTGACTGAATGGAATATTGGGGCATGGTGCCAATGGCCTGATTTCCCAGTGGGACAGCAGTATGAAATTGCTATGAGTGTGCACTGTCACAAGTCGGTACCCATCCTGAAATGACCTTAGATGTTGCAAAACCGTAAAACTCCAACAATCAACCAACCAACCCGCACCCGCCATTAAGTGATATCGGTACTGTCCGATATCGGAAATAACACATGTTCACCTAATATATGTGTAATCACAGTAGGGTCACACACAAATCACAGAGAGAGATAGAGAGCCAGGTTGAACCATTGAGAATCGTGAACCCCTTCGAGTGTTAGGCAGCCTTAATTCCGTCTTGCCATGCATGAATCGATGCTTTGACTTGGATTCCGCGATGATGACTAGTTCAGGTCGCGTCCGCAAGAGGGTTTTACGACAGATCAGAAAGCCCATACTTAGCATATGATCACGTGACCCCTCTGTGTGTACTTATTGTGTGGGATCACATCAACCTGTACTTTGACGAAATGGGACACCGGACACGTGATCGTTCCTGATCCATGGTTGTCATGAAGGATTGCTTAATAGTTGGTTGCTGGTTTGAGTTTAACGTCCTGGCAACATCTAAGGTCATATCGGGACGAGTACCGACTTGTGACAGTATGCACTCATGGCGACTTTATAGCGCTGCCCAGCTGGGAAACCATGCCACTGGCACAATGACCTGCTATCCCACTCAGTCACATTATCCTGACACTGAGGTAACCAGTCCTTGCCCTATCCTATTAATGCAGATATCCAGCCTATGAAGCGACAAGTGTCTACTTTATAAGTATTTGGTTTGACTCGACTGGCAACCCAAATCCCGACCTTCCGCACGCCAGACTCGCGCTCGACTGATTAGGCTACCGCATGCGGTTTTTGCGACCAATCAGAAAGCCCATACTTAGCATATGCTCACGTGACCCCTGTGTGTGTACTTATTGTGCGGGGTCACATCAAACTGCACTTTGACGAAATGGGACACCGGATACGTTATCTTCCCTGATCCATGGCTGTCACGAATGATTGCTTAATGGTCTACACACATGCACTGGTTTGCTCAGTGTCAGGATAATGTGACTGAGTGGGATACCGGGTCATGGTCCCGGCGGCCTGGTTTCCCAGTGAGACAGCACTATAAAGTCGCCATGAGTGCGCACTGTCACAAGTCGGTACCCGTCCTTATATGACCTTAGATGTTGCTAGGATGTAAAACAACAACAAACAAACAAACAAACACACACGCAACCTGACGCAGATTGCAGTAAGGCTGCAGTTTGTGTTACGAGGACAATAGACCCCCGCCAGTTAAGCTAGAGACATCTATCGGCAGAATTTGGAACCACTCTAATCGGGTCGTTTCTCTAAATGCCTATGATTGCACATGCTACATATCTGTAAAGAATGCTTGGAAAAATAATAAAATGCTTGATTATATTCGGATATTCATATCGCAACAGGGATCAAGGTCTTATCATTTTAATGTATATATATAAAAAAAGACAATTATATTGTAGTTTTCTTCTGGGTTTCACGGCCGCTCTCTTCACATGTAATAAAACCCCAGCAGTTAGTGACATCTATCGGCAGAATCTGGAACCACTCTAGTCGGGTACTTTCCAGCTTAACTGGCGGAGTCTATTCCCAACAATTGACCGACCTAATTGAGCCTTCTTGGCAGCACAGAGGTAATGGGTTCGAATCTCAGCCGAGTCAAACCAATGACTTGCAAAATTGATACTCGTCGACACCTAGCCTGCTCTTCGCGGTTTCTATAAGAGGGCAAGCACTGCTTCATTCATATTTGTTAAAAAATCACTTCAAATATCTCCTAAGCTAGCCATTTAATAATAAAAGTCACTTCTATTAACTAAAGCGAGTGTAGATGATAACGATCGACCTAACATCTTGGTAGAAACTTCTCAAAAGTAGGCGGGACTCAAACCATCGAATTCATGTAACTTTAACTCGGCCGGGGATTGACTCCCTAATCTCCCGTGTGAAAAGCGCGCGCTGTGCCGACTCGGCCATCCCGTGCTATGGGCGTGGCTATGGGGGAGACAAGTTGGGGCCGGTGTGGCAGTAAATCGCAAACCCCTGGAAATTGCACACCCTGGGGTTTGCGATTTACTAGGAAATCACAAACCCCCCCTGGAAATCGCAAACCCCCCTGTGTTTTGGGACCGATTCGGGCCAAATCTATTCAATGCGACCATATTTAACAGAATTATATACTCAAATCGTGAAATTTCATTAAATTAACCCTAAATTCGAAGCGTTATTAAGGCTACCGCCGCATAGATGCCTTTCAATGTTTGTAAACATTGTGTATGCGCGCGCAGCTCGGCTGCAGAACGAATGCACACTGCCACTGAGTTTGCCCGTACGCGCAGTGCAAAACGTTTATTTTATTCAAAATTAATAGAAATGCAGAAGCCTAAACATATGAATCTAATATAATCTATTCATTAAATATGTTTTCTATATGTGTACCAAGCGGTTTGTCTCTGGGTGGTGTCTTTTTAGAGATATTTCACTTTTTCTGTAAGAAGATTGCTCACGGCCATTGACAATGCACTGGCACTGACACTCAGAATATCGCAACTTTCACTATTATCTCTGTTTTTAATACTTTCAGCGTAAATTGCTCTTAGGTTACATTAAATACTTCAGATCTTCCTCTTCAATCGCGCATTAAGATATTTTTAATCGATCCAATGAAAGCTTTTAGATGTATTTTACAAAAATAAATGCTCCACATAGACATAGCATTGCCGTATTTTACCCTTCGCGAAGGGTAAAACACTGCAGCAATGATATGCCTATGCAGAGCATTTATTTTTGTAAAATACATCTAAAAGCTTTCATTGGATCGATTAAAAATATCTTAATGCGCGATTGAAGAGGAAAATCTGAAGTATTTAATGTAACCTAAGAGCAATTTACGCTGAAAGTATTAAAAACAGACAGTGAAATTTGACCAATTTAACCCTAAATTCGACGAACGTAAAGTAAACAAATCGCCGCCGCCGCCGCCGCCGAATGGGGGGTTTGCGATCTCCAGGGGGGATATGCGATTTCCTAGGAAATCGCAAACCCCCCATGCCCATATATGGCATGGGGGTTTGCGATTTCCTAGGAAATCACAAGTGGGGGTTTGCGATTTACAGGGTTTGCGATTTCCTGCTACACCGGGTCTCTAGTGAAGGTAACCAGGCACCACCCCGCCTTTCTTCTCAATATTGCTGCTTCCCAAATCGATCGCCGGGCAGGCTTACAATGCACATATTTACACCCGAATCCGCCGCGGCGTACGCAACAATTAAGCGCGGCTTCAGTTCCCTTTGTCTTCACATATAATTGATTCCTTCTCACCCAGAGCCCAGGGCCTTCAGCGAAAAGAACTGGGTGGTGGGAGTGGTATACTCTTTCAGCGGCCATGTTTTGATGTGTATTGGCGGTATTCACTGAGTCGATTACATAGTGTTAAATAGGCATTCTCCCTCTCCCTCTCTCTCTCTCATATATATATGTATATATATATATATATATATATATATATATATATATATATATATATAATGTATAAACATATGTGGGTCGTTCTCTGAAGCTGGGTACCACTTTTGTGACATGGAAGTGAACGCTGAAAGCATGCCAAATAATAGCAGAAAACATTCCGAATAATACCAGAATCCATATTCATATGAAGCTTTACATGCTGTGCAATTGTCAGAGTTGAAAAAAGCCATTCCACTTTTTGATTTTGATCTATGATTTTTTTTATTGATAAAGTATTTATTCTGCCCTTAATGTAGAAGCTCCCGCAATGGTGCTTGTTTTCCACGCTAAAATAGCAATAGGAAATATGTCCTATGTAACATGGAAATTAAACACACAAAATTGACACATCCATAACATCATTTTTAACAGACACAACACATTCAAACTAGATTTATTTGATTCCAGTTAAGCATACAAACTGATATCTTACAAGAAAAACGTGGAAACAAAGTTGACAAAATATAAGTTTGTAAATTTTAGTGTAAATGTGTAGATTTTCACATTTTCACTTTTACCACATCATATAAACCTATTTTTGATACGTGTTGTGGTATAGATTAAATACATTTAGTATTACTAACATGCTTAATAACGAAAGGCAACAATACTTATTTGACTTGTTATTAAAACAAGAAAGACCTTATTATGTCCAACGTAACATGGAAACCAAATATGTGGTACCCAGTTTCAGAGAACGACCCATGTGTATATGTATAAACATATATATATTTAACCAGTGGTCCACAACTGGTTCATCAAAGGCTGTGGTATGTGCCGTCTTGTCTGTGGGAAAGTGCAGATAAAAGACACCTTGCTGCTTATCAGAAAGTAGCCCATGTGGTGGCAGAAGCTTTCCTCCAAAGAAATATGTCAGAATGACCATATGTTTGATGTTCAATAGCTGATGACTAAACATCAATGTGCTCTAGAGGTGTCATTAAATAAAACTTTACTTTACTTCTCTGACGCGAGTGAGGTTTCCCCACGCTAGCAGGTGCGGGGGAACTCCGGAGGTGGCGCCACCAGTCATGAGCATGGGCAGGAGGCAGTACACAGTACAGAGTATTCAGTGTAATAAAATATATAACAAAATAATTCCCTTCCATGCCTTTATACTCCCATAATGCGTCATACATCACATATGCCATTTGGGAAACACGACTATTATATATATGTGATAATAACGCTCGGATCAGAGGATTTACTTTCTTTTTACTAGGTTCAGCTGATATTCCTAGACAAAGAATATATCACTCATCCCACTTCATCTTTGTATTGTCTTGTTTGTACTGTAGCAGGTCGTATAACTATTTGCAATGGCGAGTATTAATACTAATCGATACCAGAATGAGGCCTTTGATATCACCGTACCTTATTTTTGTATTCTGTACATGGCTAATTCTGTGTTAAACTACTATGGCTAAAATTTACTAAAAGTTTGGTTTGCGTTTGACCAGACAGGATGGCATTATGAATTAGAGCGTCCGTCTCCCGTCTTGGTAGATCCTGGGGTCGGGGGTTCGAACCCTGGTCGAGAAGAGACCAATGACTGGTTGGCTCAGTGTCAGGATAATGTGACTGAGTGGGCTATCAGGTCTGGCCTGGTCTTCTAGTGGGTCAGCACTATAACGTTGCCATCAGTGCCCACTGTCACAAGTCGGTACCCGTCCTGATATGACATTATATGTTGTTAGGACGTAAAACAACAAACAAACACAATCATTGCGTTTAGGCTTTCAGGCCCCTGAGATACTTACTGATCTCGGCTCCATCTTGCTCTCGTGTCGGAAATACACATACTATAGATGTTTTGGTCTCCTATTCCATATCAGGCAATAACCGCTGAATATAAAGTTTAATTTGATTTCATTTAAATGCCAGATCGTACCAATAATGCTTTGCTAATATATTAATATTATATCAGCATTATATATTGGTAATACAGATTGCAATACCCGGTGATCTAACCTCGTAGATTATTACTTCAATAGATCTCCTGTTGGACTGATCTTGGTCTAATTTTAGCATTTCAGTCGTGTGTTATGGCTAGTTATATTAAATGCACGCTGCTAAGTCAGCTTCTATTATCGACCTTAGGACGAAGTAGAAGTTAAAGAGATAAATTAGATTTGTTTAAAACAAGTTATTGTCAAATGCTCAATTCCATTGCTAATAAAATGTCGTTTATTGACTTCTTTCTGCCCACTTCTGGGGAATCTATTTATTATTGGCATAAGCTCCTAAGAATTCTTCAAATGACCTCATACCCCGACCTCACAACGTCACAGGGTAATCTGAGTATCCCTAATAATACTAGTGCATGGCGTAAGTCTATTCCAAAATGTCGCAAATGTCGCACCAATAGACGAGATCACTGGTCCGAGTGCGCATGCGCTGAAAATGGGGTTGGCAGCAAAGCAAGGGTGTACGGGCATTGAGTTTGCCGATATGCATCTGGAAAAACTTTGATTTCATTTAAAATTAATAAAAATACATAACAATTTGGCACAAACATGGATGGATGGATGCAATATAATAATATAATGAATGTGTTTAAGACACAACTCTCCATAACTAAGAATTTTGAGCTAAGAAACATACAATTTCAGACACTTTACAGGCTGATGTTTACATCGCCATTGATTAGATATAAGTAAAAACTTGTTTCAAAGAAATAAATAAGCAATGTCTGATTAACCCTACCCATTTCCTAACCCAACAAATGTCATTAACCATAGGATATAAATAAAAACATGAATTAAATTAATAAAACTGACTCTATCTATGGCTCTAACACTGGTTGAGTGTCCAGATTTGTCTCAATCTAAATGCAGATAGTATAAGATGTGCTGATTAGATTGATCTAAATGCAATGCTAAATAAAAGATTAACATCTTAATTTATTATATATATTATTTTAGTTGGTATTCTATGTTTCAAACAAGAGCTGAGATGAGCTAAAATTAGCACATTTCATAGCTGCACCCAGTGTCTTAGCATTAGCCATGTGCTCCGTGGGGGTTTGTTTATCTTCCATGCATCCCACAATGCACCGCGCAGCTGGAATGGCAATGTAGTCTATTAACTAACATAATTACTAAAAGCTAAGATGACAATGCAACTCCAAAATTCAGAGTATTGCCGCTCAGCAATGAAAAGAAGCCACAAAGTGACTTACTAGTTATGGACAAGGTACATAAGCCATAACCAAATAGCACAACACACATCCTCGCTGTTGAAGTGCAATCCTACCGTTTTACCAACACTTTTAAATAGTGTCAGTAAAACCCACGTCCCTCATGTCCAGTAACGTGGACTTCTAAGTCCCCTCTCCCTATAAGGTGATCGACATAATTAGGATAGGGCAATGACTGGTTGGCTCAGACTCAGAGGCGAGTTAACATTACTGATTGGGATATGGCCTCATGATACAAGTGCCATGATCTCCCAGTGGGGCAGCACTATAACATGGCGCACTGTCACAATTCAGTACACCTCCTCACAGGACCTTAGACGTGGCTACGACTCAAAACCCCAATAAATAAAACTACCACATGGTTACAGTGACCGCGAACGTTGCTCGGATGTAAACCCCAACAAAGAAACCATGGCGGTGTGTGACGAAAGTATGTGATGGTCGGCCCTCAGAAAGTGCATGCGTCTAGAATTTCGCGTCAATAAGCAAGCCCCTTAGGGGGGGGGGGAGGTCACATGACACCCTGATCGTCTGTCCTTACTCATAGAATCCACCCTGGGCCGCCTATTTCGCCCCCGCCCCCTCCCACATCCCTCCCCAACACCTTCCCCCACCACCACCTCCCCAAAGACACTGACAACTCCCTACCCTGACTGACTGAGGCCTGCTTACCTGTGTGGGTTCTTTGAACCTTACCTTGTATGAACCTGCCCAAACACTTACACATTGACTAAAGAACTGCAGGTTGTCATACAACATTCGGAACGCTGAGGGAATGTTGAGCTTCTTTTGCAAAGGGGCTGTCACATTACGATGCATCGCGACAACATACGCCGACGCATGTGATTTTGGGCAGCTATGCCAGGATACGTCGTCATGCGTTATGCATGCGTCAAGTGCTCGTTGGTATACATCAATGTACGCCGATATTCGTCGAGATACGGCGTCGCTCGTCAAGGGGTCGGCAAAGATTTGTGCATGCAGAAAATGTTGACGTACGACAACATTTGACAACATGTGGATTTTACGATGGCCATCCATTATGTATATGTTAGGTGTACATCGATGTATGTTAGACTTACTTTAGACAAATGTTGTTCACTAAGTTGCACTATGTTTACCTACATTAAAGGCAGTGGGAACATACAGTCCACCTACTGACAACGTATGGATAAAGTAGTCTAAGTCTGACGTCCGTTAACATTTCTCCAGCGTGTTTTGATGTATGTAATGTATGAGGCATAGTTCTGCGATTGAATAATGTATATAAGGTTCATCAGAGTTCTGCAAATGTCATCATCATCATCATCATGCTGTCGGTCGTGAAGCGACAAAGACTGCTTTCATTACTTGACTGCCGCTCTCCATTTAGCTCTCTGCTGTGAGAGTTGCGTCCATGAGTCGGTCTTAATGTCTCTCAGCTTCAGGTTTCTCTCGATGGTATCCTTGAACCAGAGACGAGGGCGCCCTCTCTTTCTGTAGCCAGAAGACAGTTGAGAATAGAGGATCTGCTTTGGTAGCCTGTCTGATGACATCCTCATGAGGTCTCCAGTCCACCGGAGATTCTTTTTGATCAGAAGATCTTCCATAGAGGTCAGCCCCATTCATTTGAGTATTTCCTTATTTGTCAATTTGTCCTTCCAGGTTAGCCTCATGATTGAATGCAGATGTCGCATTATGAAGGCATGCAGCTTTTTCACCTGTCGTCTGTACACTGTCTAGGCCTGGGCTCCATATAGTAGGGTGGATAGCACAATTGCACGGTAGATCTTACCTTTGACCCGAATGGACACATGGTGGTTGTTCCAGAGTCTCTGGCGTAGTTGGCCGAAAGATGTGCTAGCCTTGGCCATCCTCCTCTGTATTTCAGCATCAATGCATCCATCACTTGATATAGTGCTTCCGAGATAGGTGAATTCCGGAACAGAGTTCAGCTTGTTTCCATCAACCATGATCTCCTCCTGTCGGGTTCTTGTAGAGTTGGGTTGGTGCATCACCTCCATCTTCTTGATGTTTATCTTCAGGCTAAACTTCTGTGATGCATCAGAGAAAGCATCTACTATTTTCTGATTCTCTTCAGCAGAGTGGGCAACCAGTGCACTGTCATCTGCGAATAGTAGCTCTCTCACCAGTATCTGAGTAGTCTTGGTCTTCTCTCTGAAGTGTGCGACATTGAATAGGTCAGCACTCTGTCTGGACTGTATATAGAATCCATCCCCATGTCTCAGAAAGCCTCATCGAGCATTGCTGATAGGAAGATGGAGAAGAGCGTGGGGGCCAGTACACAACCTTGCTTGACCCCATTGGTAACCCCGAACGATTCCGAGACTTCCCCTCCAGCACTAATGTTTGCCATCATTCCTGTATGTAGAGCCTCAATCATAGTTGTGAACTTCTCTGGGCATCCGTACTTCCTCAGTAGCTGCCATAGCCTGGTCCTCCCGACTGTATCAAATGCCTTAGTGAAATCGACAAATACCATGTACAGTGGTCGGTCCTGCTCAATGCACTTTTCTTGTAGCTGTCGGAGACAAAATATCATATCCACGGTGCTCCGGTTACCTCTGAAGCCACACTGTGACTCCGGAACTACATCAGGTGTTATGTGAATAGATAGTCTGTTGAGTAGGATCCTGGCGAACATCTTGCCCGCTATGGAAAGAAGAGAGATTCCTCTATAGTTCCCACAGTCTGTTCGATCACCTTTCTTGTAGATGGTTACAATGCTCCCATCCTTCCATGCTTGGGGTACAGAACCCTCCTCCCAAGCATTGGTGATTAGTTGGTGCAGTCTGTTGAGCAGATTGTCTCCTCTGTGCTTCCATACTTCAGCAGGAATTCCATCACCCCAGGTGCTTTGCCATCTTTCAGCCTGGCGATTGCTCTAGCCATCTCATCCATCATTGGAATCTCATCGAGGCTTGTTTTTGTAATGCGCTGCTGGATGTTGTCCAGAGCTTCGTCACCTATGTCACCAGGGACATTGAGTAGCTTCTGAAAGTGTTCACTCCATCTTGCCACAATTCTCTTGCTGTCAGAAAAGGTCTCCATTCCATCTGTTGATTTCAGGTGAACAGGTCCCTTCTTCACGGGTTCCCACACTTCCTTCAGTCCTCCGCTGTAGAAGCCCTTCATGTTGTTTCTGTCTGCAGCTCTCTGCAGCTCCTCTGCCTTCATTTCCAACCAGTCTGACTTCAATGCACGGGTATATTTTTGTAGCAATCTGCAGGCCTCTTTGTATGCTGCAGTGGTGGATCTAGTTTTCCTGGTCTGCAACACTCTCTGGTGGGCTTGGTCTCTTCTGCTCATAAGATTCTGTACCATGAGCGTAATTCAAGCGTTTTTCGCTGGGAGGCATGTTAGCCATACGTTGGCCATATGATATGTATATGGTATCTATACATCCAACTTTGCCCCCTGCACTGAAATGTTTGATGATTCTCAACAGAAGAAAGTGAATTTACGTGTTGGCCGCTTGCTTGCGAGATGCATCGTAATGTGACAGGGCCTTAAAGGAATTGTGCAAACCTTTTCTTTTGTGTCAACCCTTTCATTCCTTCTTTTTTCTTTTTTTCTCCCTCCCCCTCCCTCCCTCCCTACCTTCCTTCCTCCCTCCCTCCCTTCCTTCCTCCCTCCCTCCTACTCTCGCTCCCTCCCTCGCTCCCTCCCTCGCTCCCTCCCTCGCTCCCTCCCTCGCTCCCTCCCTCGCTCCCTCCCTCGCTCCCTCCCTCGCTCCCTCCCTCGCTCCCTCCCTCGCTCCCTCCCTCGCTCCCTCCCTCGCTCCCCCCTTCGCTCCCTCCCTCGCTCCCTCCCTCGCTCCCTCCCTCGCTCCCTCCCTCCCTCGCTCCCTCCCTCCCTTCCTTCCTCCCCCTCCCTCGCTCCCTCCCTCCCTTCCTTCCACCCTCCCTCACTTCCTCCCTTTCTTTCTTCCTTCCTTCCTTTCTTCCTTCTTTTCTTCCTTCCCTTTCTCCCTTTCTTCATTCTTTTCTTTCTTTTCTTCCGTATTTTCTTCTTTCTTTTCTTCTTTCTTTTCTTCCTTCCCTTTCTCCTTCATTGGCTGTCTTCCTTCCTTCATTATATTTCTTACTTTGTTTAGCTTCGTCTTTCTCTCGCTTCCTGTGTAGAAGGTCAAAGATTTGAATCCCAGCTGAATAAAACCAATAACGTACAAAACAGATAGCTGTAGCCATTTCGCCAGGCGCTCGGCATTACTAGGATAGGGCAATGACTGGTTAGCTCAGTACCAGGATAATGTGACTCAGCGGGATACCATACCATAATACCAGTGGCATAGTCTCCCTCTGGGGCAACACTATAAAGTGATCATGCAATGTCACAAGTCTGTTCTCGTCCTAATATGACATTAGATGTTGCCAAGACGTAAAACCCAAGCAAACACACTTCTTTCTATCTTTCCTTCTTCGTTCCTCCTTCCTTCGCTCCTTACTCCCTCCCTTTCTCGGCTCTTTCTTTCTTTCTTTATTCCTTTCTTTCTTTCTTTCATTTATTTCACCCTTCTTCCTCATTTTCCCTTTTTTCTCACCTTCTTTTCTTATTTTAATGTGTTTGATTTATTTCTGACTAAATAGAGACGTGACGGTCACACACACGTTGATCCAGAGACACACGTTACGCAAATATTGGTCTGTTTGACTCGATCCCCGGCTGGCTTTTAGAGCCTAAGTCATTGATGTGATTTTACTGGCACGTGACTGCGAGGAGCCCCCAAAAAGAGAAGAATAAAAAGGGGGGGGGGGAGACAAATAAAGGGCTCAAAGAAATACAAAATGGGAGCGAAGAAAAACGTAGGGCAAATAAAAAAGGAAGGGAAACATTAAAAAAACGGTAGCGAAAAAAGAGGGGGAAAAAGATGTGTGTGAGAGGGGGGGGGGGGCAGGACAAATAAAGTGGGAAGGAAATAAAAGAAATGGCAGTGACAAAAATACACGAAAAAGGGGGTGCATTGGGGGTGCTTGGGGGTGCAAATAAAGGGGGGAGAACAAGATTTCTCCGAAAAAAAAGAGAACAAATGTGTGGACTGGGGGGAGGAGAAATAAAAGGGGAAGGAAATACAAAAATGGCAGCGAAAACAAAGTAATATCACGATTGACCGTGTGCTAGCCGCGAGCACTTCTGGCTGTGCATCTCGCGCCCTATAGCGGAAGTGGCGGACTGTGCGCCTGCGCACTCCGCACCACGAACCACGCACCACGAACCACGCACCTCGTGAGCTCTCGAGGTCTCTCGCAATCACGTGAACCCGACGTGACCGTGGTCGGTGCGCAAGTTGACTGAGTGGGATATCAGGCCATACTGCAGATGGCCTGGTCTCATAGTGGGGCAGCACTATAAAGTTGTCATGAGTGCACACTGTCACAAGTCGGTACCCGTCTTTATATGACATTCATGTTGCCACGATCTAAAACTCCAACAACCAACCAACTAACCAAAGTTTGTCATCCGAAAAAGCAAACTGTTCACCGCCCCACAAGGGGCCTTTAGAACCTCACCCATCAAGAGCCTCTATGTCGAAGACCAGGAGCCCTTCCTTAAGAGTAGAAGGCCCAAACTGTCTATGCAATATGTGATAAAATTGAAAGAAAATATTTTAAATCCTGCATATAAGTACATTTTTATGCCACCATATGAACGCCTCTATGAAGCAAGGCCAACATACATAAAGCTGTTAGGCCTCAGAATAAAGCCTCATTTGGAGGCCCTGGGGGCAAATCTACATAGTATAGCACCATCACAATATTCAGATGTTCCTCCTTGGGAGCTGATGAAACCAAACATTATCCTCTAGCTGGCCATGTCGAAGAAATCCCAAATGCACCCACTTTGATATCATGAAAGCTTTATCGATGTGTGAAGTGCTTTTAGTTCCCACCTAGTCATTTACACTGATGGGTCAAAGACAGAGAACAGGGTTTCTGCAGCAGCAATCGTCCACAGATGTGAATTAGGTACGCATATTCCAGATCAGAGTTCCATCTTTACTGCTGAGGCATGAGCACTCCTACTCACGTTAGAGTGCATTGAATCCTCAGCCAGTCATAAATTGATAATTTTCACTGACTCTTTTTCCTGCCTTCAGGCTTTAAACAATAGGAAACTGGACCAACCAATACTACTTAACATACTCATTAAACTAAACTCTCTTTCAATAGCAAAATTTGACATTCACCTATATTGGGTGCCCAGTCATGTGGGTATCGCAGGAAATGAGAGGGCAGATCAAGCAGCCACTCGAGCCTTGACTGTTCCTTTGGAACCCTGTCATATTCCTCACTCTGATCTGAAACCTACCATTCAAAAATACATCTGGAACCTACAGCAGATCGAATGGGATGAACACCCTAAGAACAAACTCTATAGAATTGCCCCCTCTGTGAACGGACTTCCGCAGAGTCGACTGGAAGGGCCACATGGCCAGGTTGTTTAAACAAGATGCCATATTGGCCACTTGTGGCTAACACACATTTTTCTGCTCAAAGGGGACCCTCCCCCCTGAATGTATTGGATGTCAGTCCCCACTGGTATTAAAACACAATTTATTAAACTGTGTGGATTTCATGGCCCTGCACCAACAATCTTACACTGCAAACAGCATGCATGACCTATTTACTAAAGTAAAACAAGAAAACATTTTAGCCTTTTTGAGGGCAGCTGGTTTGTACCACCTCATAGCGCTTTTTAAAATAATTTAATCAGTGAATAATACTGTCACCTAGAATTTTATTTAGCTTGACCAGAAACTATATGATTGTGAGTTTTCAAAATTCATGAGTGTCTATTGGCACAAAAATGATTGTCTGCTTTTACATGTAAAAGCGATGGTTTGAACAAAAACAAACATTTCTCGCCGTGAATATGGCCTATGCTGCCGACACGGCGTAAAGCAACCACCAATCAATCAATCAATCAAACTGCCCCACAAACAATTACTTTCACGCCATCCCCTACACAAATAAATGCGTTGGGAACTATCGGTGCCGAGTATTTATCATATACATGTATATCACACTACTCTCTGTTCTTTAGGCTATGTGTGATCTCACCTTCCCAACTAGCCTGCTTTTTCAGTGAGATATTTTGCGATATTTAATTTGCTGATTCTGCTACTTCTATTTAGAATGGATTTATTGGGGAAAAACCCTTCTCAGCTGAGGTAGATCCGGAGTAAATACAAAGGAAATTGGGTTGGTATTCATGGAAGCACTCGCTCATTGGTACGCATTTTTATCTCTGGCGAATCCCCTCCTTGAAGCCCCAGTCAGACCTCACTGGATTGAGGAACCAGATAGAAAACGGACACTGTCTGGTGAAATACGGCAATGTACGGTTGATATACATTTGGCATCCGGCATGTCCGTTATCTGTCCGGTGGTGTCCGGCGGTGTCCGGTACAAGTTTTGAACATGCACAAAACTTGTACCGGACACCACCGGACTGAAGTGTATGGTTGGTGTCCATTTTAAGTCCGTTTAGTCCGTTTTGTCCATTTCATGTCCATTACTCATTCATTAGGTGTTCGGTTTGTATCCTGAAGAGTCCATTGACGGTGCTGTGGGAATTCAGTCCGTCGGTTTTTGGTGCGTCCATGAACAGTCCGGTAGGTGTTCGGTTGGTGTTCGGTTGGTGTCCGTTTGGTGTTCGGTCCGTCCGTTTGACTTTCGGTTGCCGTCTGGTTCTCGTCTGGTTCTTGTCCGTTGGCTATTCGTTAATGTATGTTTCTTGTCAGTTTAGCGTCTATTTCATGCAGCGGCCATTGCAACAGGTCGACACCGAACACCACTGGACTAGACAATGCTGTCCGGTCCTCAGTCCGATAAAGTCTGACTGGGCATTAGTACTACCGGGCTTGGTGGGCGAATCGGTCCAGCGCGTGCGGGAGATCAGGTGTTCGGTAAACAATGACTTATTCAATTGATACTTGTCGCTTGCTAGCCTGGTGTTCAGCATTTATAGGATAGGGCAAGGACTGGTTGGCTCAGTGTCCGGATAATGTGACTGAGTGGAATATCGGGGCACCTTGTGAGCGGCTTGATTTACCAGTAAAGCAGCACTATAAAATCGCCATGTGTGTGCGCTGTCACAAGTCGGTACCCGTCCTGACATGACATTAGTTGTTGCCAGGACGTAAAACTGCACTGTTTCAGACATGAAGCCCCATATCAGGAAATAACTGTTAAATACTGACCAAACCCAGTAGGCCCTACTCATGTATTATTATTATTTGTATTCTTTTTGCTATTGTTGTTATGACTACGCCATTCTTTACTGCTATTGCTACCAACATCTGTATTAGTATCCATTTTGTTTGTGTTCATTTTGTGGTTCTGCTGTGCTATTTGTGTTCGTATTATTGCCAATTTGGCGATAGTAGGTCATAGCAACGCTAACACGTCACATTTATAATGGTATTGGCTGATTAAACTATCACAGTGAAAGGTTATTTAATTATTCAATTCTTTAATATTAGTGATATTGTCGGCAATAGAGTTCCCCCTCAACAACCTCTCATAACACGCATGGTGTAGCCTTTTCCTACCTTAGCTGAAAGCAAAATGGATCTTCTAAAGAATATCAGTGATTATGTTTAGAAATACTCAAGAATGTCCATATATTGCCAACATAATGTATTGTATAATAGTGGGTATATGAATCCTATTTTATATTGGAAATATCGGAGTAATATATATATATATATATGATGCTAAACCCATTTTACGAGTATAAATGGTAGGGGAATATATACTGTATTATTATTCCTCCACATGCGTCATTGTGGAGTGCCCCCCCCCTCCCCCAACTGCCGGGGTAATGTATTTGGGATGCCCCCTCATGCCGCACACACTGGGGGATTTTTCTTATATATATATATATATATATAAATATATATATATATATATATATATATATATATGGGTAGTAATGAGCTACCTTATGACCGGTAATAATTAGTGAGTGACGTTTTTCCCCTCCCACCCTCTTCTTTCCCTCGCTCTTCCAATGACTGGGTTGCACCCCCTTCTCCACTACCCCTCCCCCCCCCCCCTCGCCCCCGGTCCTCAGTCTGGGAACTTGCATGACACATCTAGACCCTGCATTTGCAATCTGGCCATATATATGTGATGTATTAGAATTAGCCAAGTACATGGATTATAAACAACAAATCAGCTGTATAATGACTATGGGTAGCGGACGTTGAATGTGTGATCTGACAGGTGGCGCCACAGGCGACCTGAGGTTGGATAGGGTAGACCAGTAGATCACTAAGGAGGGAGTATGGGCTGAGGGGCAGGTAGAAGCTTCTGATTTTATTATACTTATATAATGACTTATGCATCATATATATATGTATATATATATATATATATTCAGCACAAGTAAATCACACTTAGTAAAGGACATCCAGCTTATTTATTCATGACACATGCAAAGTGATACATTTTTTTAACGGCCAGAGAGGGGAGCTGCCTTCAGCTGGGGTAAGCCATAATGGGGCGTCACCGGGCATAACCAGGAATGGTAGATGGTTGTAAACAACTACGGTGAGTTTACACTCATATAATTCTTATGCATCATGTATATGTCTATATGCTGTATACTAATTATACGAGTATACTAACCCGGAATATCCCTCCTTTCCCTCATCACTCACTCTGCTCCATGGACTGATGGAGTCTGTCCTAGTCATCTACTCCTCCAGGCCCCCCCCCCCCCACCCCCCTTCTCTAGCTCCGATGGTGGCGCCACCACCCTTCCACACTGAAACCGCCACTCACTGTACCTCTGAAATGCATGTAACTTGTAAGTGATTCCAGTGCACGAGTGATGATATTCGCGCCCCTGGTGAAGGTTTGCTAGTACACAGCATCGCTGTGGTCAATACTAATAAGATAATGTATGGAGCATTCCTTGCATTCTTTATACTCGCATAATTCTTATGCATCACATATATACAACATGGTCATGTTCAAATTCGAGGACCTACCGATCGAAGATTGATATCAAACTAAAAAAAAGTTTCACGTTGTATATGCATTTGTAACCTTTCTGGGACGAGATTATTCCCGATCTGGCAGCACTATTAAGTTAACATGTGAGCGAGCACTGTCACACCTGAGCACCGGTCTAGATTTGATTTGTAAGAATGGTGTTAAGATGTAAAACCCCAATGAACCGAAGCGAAAAGCGCTTCACTCAATCGCTAGTACAAGTGGATTGTATTGTAGTCTAATTATGGGATCTTTTATGCAGATCCTGGCGACGGAGCCATTTAAAGGGGCATTCTCCAATCTTGCCCTTTAAAGAGCATTTGCATGTGTTTGACAAGAACTGTTGACTTGTGGGGGGCGGGAAGGTAAATAACCATCACGTTAATCTAGTGTAAGATGGTTGGTTGTTGGAGTTTTACATCCTGGCAACATCTAAAGTCATATCAGAGTAAAATATTCCAATACTCAACAAGGGGGGAATGCAAATGTTCTATTGCTGAAGCCCCAGTCAGACCTCACCAGATTGAGGAACCAGACAGAAACCGGACACTCTCCGGTGAAGTACGGTAATGTACGGTTTATATCCAGTACCCATTCGGCATGTCCGTTGTATCTCCGGTGGTGTCTGTTCAAAACTTGTACCGGACACCGCTGAACAGACGTGTACGGTTGGTGTCTGGTTTATGTCTGTTTTGTCCGTTTTGTCCGTTTCATGTCCGTTACTCATCCGTTAGGTGTCCGGTTTGTACCCTAAAGAGTCCGTTGACGGTGCTGAGGGAATCCGTCGGTTTTTGGCGTGTCCGTGAAGAGTCCGGTAGGTGTCCGGTAGGTGTCTGGTTGGTGTCCGGTTGGTGTCCATTTGGTGCCAGGTTGGTGTCGATTTGGTGTCTGGTCCGTCCGTTTGACGTCCGTTTGACGTCAGTTTAACTATTCATTAATGTCCGTTTAGCATCCGTTTAGCGTCCGTTTAGCGTCCGTTTCGTCCGGACCGTTGCAACAGTTCGACACTGGACACCACCCAACTAGACAATTCTTTGTCCGATGGTGTCCGTTGCTCAATCCGGTAAGGTCTGACTGGTATCCATGGAGACCAGGAATGCTGGATCCCTATTGGTAGGGCCAGGAATGCTCGATTCCCATTTGGGAAGGAGGTGGTACTCTACAATGAACCCATGTACCTCATGAGCAATATACCGGAGGGCTGGACTCTCTTCTCTTCTATTATACTTTACTCTCTTCCTTGCTCTTTGTCTGTATTGTTTTCCTCATAGCCTTCGTACACAGTCACAGATCCGAGAATTAGATTCTACATCAGGATGGGTACTGACTTGTGACAGTGCTCACTGGTGGTGACTTTATAGTGCCTCCCCACTGGGACACCAGGTGACCTGATATTCCACTCAGTCACATTATCCAGACACGGAGCTACCCAGTCCTTGTCATATCCTAATAATGCAGAGCACCTGGCTAGGAAGTGACAAGTATACATTTTTAAGTCATCGATTTGACTCGACCAGGGTTAGAAGCTGTGGCTTCGAATCCTATGGTCTACCAAAATGGGAGACGGACGCTCAACTCTTTCGGCCATCCTGTCTGGTCTCTAATGTAAGCAGTGAATATGCATTTGTCACGTGCCTGCTGAGATTACCGAATAGGAACTCCCTTTCATGATGAACCGTTGGTGGCTGGGATCTCTGGGGAGAGCGAGTAGCCACCCACACACCCAGCCATTGACTGCTGGGGACTGATTTACTCTCATTTCACCGACCATTTCCATCTTTGTTTGTTTGTTGTGTCATATCAGGCTGCTCTCTGATGGCAATTGCATCCATCCTTATATGGCCTTAGAAGTTGCTTAGGACGTAAAGCCCCAACAGACACAAAAACAAGTACATATCGCAATGTTATAGTGCTGCCCCCACAGGGGACCAGACGGGATGGCCGAATGAGTTAGAGTGTCCGTCTCCCGTGTTGATAGATCGTGGGTTTGTGGGTTCGAACCATGGTCGAGTCAAGCCAATGACTTAAACATTGATACTTGTCACTTCCTAGCCTGGCGCTCGGCATTATTATGATAGGACAAGGACTGGTTGGCTCAGTGTCAGGATAATGTGACTGAGTGGGATATCATGTCATGATGCTGGCAGCCTGATTTCCCAGTGGGGCAGCACTATAAAGTCGCCATGTGCGCGCATTGATATGACCTTAGATGTTGCTAGGACGTAAAACAACAACAAACAAACACACAAGCCCCACTGGGAGACTGGGCCACAGCCACCATGACCTGATATCCCACTGTCATATTATCCTGGTACTGAGCTAACCAGTCCTTGTCCTATCCTAGTAATGGTGAACACGAGGTAGCAACAAATATTAATTTAGTAAGTTATCGGTTTGACTCTGGGAGCGGGACGTGGCTCAGGCAATAGAGTGCAGTAGAGTGTCCACCTGTGAAGGTGTTGGTCATTCAATCGATCCTACTCAGTGGACCCATTTGCGATTTAGGTTATTTTCCATTCCAACTAGTGGTCCACAACTGGTTCATCAAAGCCTGTGGTATGTACCGTATTGTCTATAGGGAAGTGCATGTACAATACCCCTTGCTGCTTATTGGAAAGAGGAGCGGGTTTCCTCAAAAGAAATATATCAGAATGACCATATAGCCGATGATATGAAAATCAATGTGACATCGTTCAATAAAACAAGCTTTATTTTCTTCAGTTTGACTTGGCTATGATGATTGGAACTCCTGACATTTTAGACGGGAAGCCAGAGCTGTTACCGATCCAGTCTTTGGTAGATGGTACAAGGCTTTACCCAAATAGTATTATCATGATTGGAATTTATTCTTTGAAGTTGGTCGGTGAAACGCCACACACCTGTAAAGTTCGAACTCAAGAACGACTGCACATGTTGACATCTAGTTACGCAATGCTTTATTCCAGTGCCCGCCAGTCTCCGCTGGTCGCCTGTGGCGCTGGTCCCAATGGGCTGGTTCCCTGTGTCGCAGTTTCCGCTGTCTGCCAGTTTCCACGGTACGCATACACTCAAATGCATTGTCAATGGCCATGAGCAATCTTCATACAGAAAAAGTGAAATATCTCTAAAACCACACCACCTAGAAACAAATCGCTTTGTACACATATAGAAAACATCGTTACCAAAAACATTATATTAAATTTATACGGTTAGGGTTCTTGATTTCTATTAATTTTGACTGAAACTAATGTTTTGCACTGCGCATACCATCAAACTCAAGGCATTGTCAATGGTCGTGCGCAATCTTCATACAGAAAATACAGAAAAAGTGAAATATCTCTAAAACCACACCACTTAGAAACAAATCGCTTGGTACACATATAGAAAATATTGTTACCAAAAACATTATATTAAATTTATAAGGTTACTGACGATGCTGTTAGAGTTTGATGCATGCGCAGAAGCGATGCGTACCACGGAAACTGGCAGACGGCGGAAACTGCGACACCGGCCCGCTATGCCTAGGTACATACATAACAACACACCCAGATTGATTTCATCGGGGGAGTCTTGTTAGTGTAATGATTGAGGATGCTAGCCCCATAATGGCAGAAGTACGGGTTCGATCCCACACTAGGTGTGATGCTTCTGTTCATTTGCAAAAACATCATCCCATGACATTGGAGTCTTGACCAGGATTCTGTAGATGCTGCATACAGTACACTGTAGAATTTTCGCGGTGTATGTACTGTACCTTATGCTAAAATGTTACCTGGGTATTATTAGTAACTGCAAAGCATGATACTTAACAATTCTATGATAATGAGTGTAACATCTTGCACTGACCTTCCCAGCTGATATTCCACATGCAGGCAGGCACTGATAGATTAACTGCACTAGGGCGCCTATATAATAGTCTAATAATTAGGATACTAGCCCAGGAATGGCAGAAGTGTACGGTTCGAATGCCGCTCTAGGCGTAATCTTTCTCTTCCTTTACGGTTTGGTTGTTGTTGGTTTACATCCTAAGGTCATATCAGGATGGATACCGACTAGTGATAGTTCACACTCATGGTGACTTAATAGTGTTGCCGCAGGGGGAGACCATGACCCAATATTCCACACAGTCGCATTATTCTGATAGTGTGCTAACCAGTCCATGTCCGAGGACATGTGGTGTGACAAGTATCAATTTGATATATCATTGGATTGACTCGGCTGGGATTTGAACTCCCGACCTTCCGCACGGGAAGCCTGCGCTCTACCGATCTGGCCACCGCGTCCGATATTTCTTCCTTTACGAAAGGAAACCCTGCCACTGTCCCTATGATATGGTGCTTTAGTCGCTGGGTGTTTCTCGGCGGTGGACTGTCTGAGAAAGCCGACCCAATTGCTCACACCTTACCCGCCCACCGGCCCCGGCCACCGGGCCCGCCCACCGGCCCCACCCACCAGATCCGCCCACCGGCCCCGCCCACCGGCCCCGCCCACCGCCCACCGCCCACCGCCCACCGCCCACCGCCCACCGCCCACCGCCCACCGCCCACCGCCCACCGCCCACCGCCCACCGCCCACCGCCCACCGCCCACCGCCCACTCGGGCACCACCCACACCGGCCCCCGGCCCGCCCTCCTCGGTACCCGGGGAGCCTAGCAAGGCGGCGGCCACGGCGGCCACTTCAGCCAACCCGGGGCTAAGTGTGCCTAGATGTGATAGGCCGCAACTGGTCAATATCAATAACTTCCGGCCATAAAACGACATTACCGTAATTAGGCCCGGCCGGCTGCGGGTGTCGTAAACGACGCCGGGGTCCCGGCCAAGTTGAGTGAGACCGAGCTCCCTGGCGGGACGATGATGGATGTGGCGGGACAGAGGGCGAGGGAGCCCCGGGAGCACACAGCTGGCAGCACCCGGTCTCCCGGTCTCAAGGCCGCCGCCAGGCCGTATTGACCGCGCCAAGATTGTTTCACAGGGCCCGGCCCACGTAGCCCTGTGATTGGCCGCCCACGTGCCGGGGTTCTGATCCCTCCGATGCTATATAGCCCCCTATGTGTTATATTATATATAAAACATAGATGTATATATATATATACACACACAAGGTGCTAAACTGTGAAATCGATGAATAGCGTCAGTTTGTTACATTCATTGACTTTCTTTGTTTTGGTTTAAAGTTGCATAGTCCGATGGTTTTCAGATTTAGTCATTTTCTGAGATAAATATATTAGATCGATGGTTATTATATATCTTACTTTTGTTTGAAGTACCTTTCATTTTAAATGGCTAACTTTTGAGATATATGAAGTGAAAACATGCCAAAGTAATTTTCGGCAAGCACACCAAAACTATTGACACCATAGGCTTCTGCAGTAACAAGTTCTATTAAATTAACTTGTCCTTCCTTTCTATGTGGCAGAAAATGCCTAATAAGTGCATCAGTATCAAGGTAGATAGATAGAATCATATCTAGGTAGGTGTTTTGGTGTTGAAAATTTGATTCTTTCATCGGACTATGCAGCTTTAAGTAGGATGAATTTGAAATTTCAATCATGTACAATTGATATTCCTCGTTCCACTGGTCCCTGCTCTATCCTAGTACATGTCGGCTCTGCCAATTTGGATTTCCACCGCTGTGTATAACTTACAGCGTCATCAAAGGCCGGTTGCTCTCATACCATGTCTATGTGGTGTGGGAGGTTAAAAATCCCTTGGGTCGGTAAAAGTGTAGGCTCGGGCTTTCTATCGACCAGCAGTGGAGTGGGGAAGACCAGTCATCTGGTACTGGGATTTCCCCTGCTTGGGACAACTAATGTACCAAAAAAAAAAAAAAAAAATGAGAGACAAAAATAAGTGTTCACACTTCCTGTCTAC
Organism: Branchipolynoe longqiensis; assembly: GCA_030323885.1. NCBI lineage: Eukaryota > Metazoa > Annelida > Polychaeta > Phyllodocida > Polynoidae > Branchipolynoe > Branchipolynoe longqiensis. The sequence continues at coordinate 33,902,506 of CM059196.1, read as the reverse complement.
CATTCGCTATATCGCTATATCGCTATATCGCTATATCGCTATATCGCTATATCGCTATATGTAATGCCAAGCACCAGGGCAGCTAGCGACTAGTATCATATGATTAAGCGGGGGAAATTCGCAGATGATTTATATTCCTTCTTCCACTGATCCTAGTAATACCAAGCACCAGACTGCGTAGCGACAAGTACTGAACGATAAAATGTGGTGCATTTCAATAGCCGAACAGTGATATTCATCATTCTACCGATCCCTGGTCTCCTATCCTAATAATGCTGAATGCCAGGCTAGCCGGCAGCAAGTATCAAAGGGTTAGGCAGGAGGAATTTCAATCACAGACATTTAGTATTCCTCATTCCAGTGATTCCTCGGCCTATCCTAGTAATGCCAAGTACCGGCTAGCTAACGATAAAGTATGGGTAACTTCAATTGCAGACAATTGATTTTCTTCATTGCACTTATCCCTGGCTTATCCTAGTAATATCAAACACCAGGATAGCTAGCGACCAATACCAAATGAAAAAGTAGGCGAAATTTCCTCAATTGCAAACAATTGATATATCTCATTCCACTGGTCCCTGCTCTATCCTAGTAATGGCAAGTACCAGGCTAGCTAGCGACACGTATCAAACGATAAACTAGGGGAAAAGTCAATCGTAGCCAATTGATCTTCCTCATTCCACCGGTCTTTGCGCTTGCCTAGTAATGCTGAATGCCAGGCTAGCTAATGACGAGTAATCAACGATAAAGGAGGGGAAATGCCAATCGCAGACAGCACTGACCCTTTTAGCTGGGTAATTTGGAGGTGTGTTAATAGCAATATTATTGTTATTAGTGATTAGTTAGTGATAATGATGTAGTATGCACCGACCTATCAGGCCAGCAACAACATAGAAAAGTAGCCATGGATGGGCTGGGGTGATTGTATCAAATAACCAAGATATTCTAAATGTTATGCTGATCTTTTTTCTTGAAGATTTATACTGCCTATCAGGGATAAGTCTGAATATACTTGTTTTCACCATTAGACAGTTTGTCGATAGAAAGCTCGAGCCTACACTTTTACCGACCCAAGGGATTTTTAACCTCCCACACCACATAGACATGGTATGAGAGCAACCGGCCTTTGGTGACACTGTAAGTTATACACAACGGTGGAAATCCAAATTGGCAGAGATGGGGGCACAGGGAATCGAACCACCGACCTTCAGATTAGGAGTCCGACCTCGAAAAAAGTCAGACACTCTAACCACTCCGCCACAGAGAACACCGCGATAACCCTAGAAAGGGAGCCTTGATAGCCTAATGCTTCCGATATGAGTTATTAGCTCCGGAATGGCAGGAAATGTGGGTTCGGAACTTACTCGATGCACAATGTTCCCCTTTTTTCAATCATCCTCACAATTGACTCTATTCACGCCGCGGCCATGTTGAAACCAGACCGAGGCCACTTATGCATCTGTGAGGCGCCGCTCTGCTTTTGTGCATAGATTGCTATTGGTGGTGTGATATTATTAACCCACTGGTGTTTATCGGTGCTGTGATATTAATCCACTGATGGTTATAGGTGATGTGATATTAATCCACTGATACTTGAATAGGTCATACCCTTGCATGGTGATTTTCCCATCCTTTAACTACAATGTTGACTTCAAGTGACCAATCTGCATAGTTATGGTGGTATTACACACTATGCAGCACTGTCAGCATAGTTATTTGTGGTATCATGCATCATGCAGCACTTTCAGCGTAGTTATTTGCATAACGTGGTTAAACAGCTAGTTTTAGTAATTGCAAATCAATAAGAGCTTTAAAATGGGTATATATATATATATTTTTTAATATTAAGAAAGCTATGCCATTTTGAATGTAAGAAAAGATCGGTGACCAGGGTGAGCGACTTTGTTGACATTGTCAATTGTTCCTCCTCAAAATGCATCTGATCATCACCCAATCTTCATGAATATTGGTCAATAGATAGAAAACAGGTATGCGAAAATGAATATGGTAGTTTCAAAACTGAATATCTTCAAATTTTACTCCTATAGTTTCTGTAGTAGTTCATAAACATCGGCACACAGCAGTGTCTTATGGCCATTTCCAATACATAACGTGTTCTCAGCCTCGTTCTGATGCGTTATTAGGTCACGCGTGAATAGTGTGAATAACTTTTAATTCCAATACTAAATACAATAATAGAGGAGTGCTTTGTGTGGTAGTAAGTATTGGTAATACTGAATACAATCATAGAGTGATGCTTTAGCTGACACTGTATTGAGTCTGAGTCTGAGTAACAGTATGTGTTGGTTAGAGTGCCTGTGAATGTCACTAGTGAATACATTATTGAGTGAGTAATTTGGTTTCCTATGCGATTTGGTTTCGGGTTTGTTTGTTGGAATTTTACATCCTAGCAACCTATAACTTGATACAGTGTATACTGATGGTGACTTTATAGTGCCACCCAACGGGGAGACCAGGACACCAGCATCATCACCTTATATCCCACTCAGTCACATTATCCTGACACTGAGCCAACCAGACCTTGCCATATCCTAAAAATGCCAAGTGCCTGGCTAGGAAGTGACGAGTATACATTTTTGAGTCATTGCTTTGACGCGACCAGCATTCAAACCCATGGATTCGAATCCCACGATCTACCAAAATGGGAGACAGATGCTCAACTCATTTGATCATCCCATCTGGTAGGGATCCTGGATGGCTGTGTGACCAGCTGCGTATCCATGCAATACACATGACTCGTTACTATCGACTTCCTGTAATGCAACAATTTGTAGGCAACAAGACGCTGTAATATAATGGAACCGTTGCAAATGTCAAGGCCCGCGTTCATATTGCAGAATCTGATCCATAATGCGTGCGTGTGTGTACGTAGCATGTCCGTGTGCACATCCATGAGTAGGTGAGGGTGAGGAGGGGGTGTTAGGTAGGGATAAAGCTAAGGTTAACTATCTAACAGGATGCTACAGTAACATATATTCTTCCGTCAAGGACAACAACAACAATGAGTATGGTTTGGAGCGAGAAATCCTCTGGCTGGACCCACGAAAAGGCCTACCAATCATTTATTAAGTCAACAACTTTGAATGAAAAGGGGTGGTTACAGCAGTCAGCATCCACACGTGGCCACTGCCAGAATAAAGTAGGCCTGTATGCATGCATTTGAGCAGGGGTTCAAGTCCTGCAGCAGTGCCTAAACCAGCACATAAAGAAATGTAGAGAACTACCAACAAATATGCAGCGGAACAACGAAGAACAAAACAGCATTGTTGAGGTATGTAACACAGCAACCTCAATAAAATTGGCATAATAGATTGCACATCACAATTCAGGGTCATTTTCTTCGAAAATTGTGTCACCTGGGTGGCTCTTACACCCGCCCCTGCTTAATCTATTATTAGTTCGTTTCTGTATGCGGACAATAACACGCCACCTGCGAAGCGTATTCGTAAGGCTATATTCCATGCACATATTCTACGTGCCATTAATACAAAAGCTCAGTCACGTTATCCCTCCACTCCCTATCCTCTCCCCCCTCTCTCCTCCTCCCTCTCTGCCCTCCCTCTCTCCGCCCCTTCTCCCCACTCCCTCTCTCCCCACTCCCTCTTTCCCCGTCCCTCTCTCCCCGTCCCTCTCTATCCCCTCCCTCTCACCCCCACCTTCTCTCCCGCACCTTCTCTCCCCGCCTTCTCTTCCCGCCTTCTCTACCTCTCACTCTCTACGGTCCCCCTCCCCCCCTTCCTCTCCCGTCTCATTCTTTCCCACACCTTCTCCCCCTCCCTCTCCTCCCCGTCACTCCCCCTCCTCTCTCTCCCCGCTCCCTCCCCACTCCGTCCCTCTGTCCCTCACCCTGTCCCCCTCCCCTCCCCCTTTAACCCCCTCCCCTCTCCACCTGCCCACCCTCTCCCCTCCACCTTCCCCCCTCTCCCCTCCACCTTCCCCCTCTCCCCTCCCCCTGTATTGGCAACAGCTGCTATTCTTGGGGTGCGTCCGATAGCTGGTACTTTGGTAGTGTTATTGTGTTATTGGTACAGCCTCCCACGTTAAGTATACCATAAACCCCGTTCTGTACGACGCGGGTTTCTATTACCCACGGCGGCAACGCGAGCTCTGACTCCCCCCCCCCCCCCCCCCCCCCCCCCTTCCCCCTCACCCTCTCCCCTCCACTCTCCCCCTCCATCCCCCCTCTCCTCTCCCCCTCCATCCCCCCTCTCCCCTCCCCTCTCCTCCCCTCCCCTCTCACCCCTCCCCTCCCTCCTTCCCTCCCCTCCCTCCTCCCCCTCCCCCTCCCTCCCCCTCTCCCCCATCTTACACCCCACCAACATCATCACTACCCTTCCCAAACCCACGCCCTTTTTGGTTTCTATGGTCACTTCGCGAAAACGGGAATTTACTGTTGCGGAACCCCACACTACTGACGTTACCGTAGGTTACGGAGGAATAGCCAGCCACACCCAGCTGAAATAAACACTGGCACAACCACAAACTCAAACCCTTTCCTTGTGTTTGTTAATGACAACCCCGGGTATTTTGTACATTGTACAGCTGTACACTTCCGGTATATACTACAGCTGGGGGCGGTAGCATCCGGTTTCTAAAACTGTAGCCATCAAAAGGACTATTTCTTTTTTTAAATTATTTTAAAGAAGAGAATATTTAGGTTTCTGAAATTGTAACTGTCAAAGGAACTATTTAACATTTTTTTTTTTTTTTTTAATTTAACGGTTTTTGAACTTATATCTCTCAAAGGGACTATTTCTTTCTTTAATTCTTTTATTTATTTTTTAACGACGAGAATTTTTAGGTTTTTGAAATTATAACTGTCTTCTGGTATTCTAGAGAATATTAGTTATTTTTTCTCGGTGAACAGTTTGTTACTTTCGGAGAAGCGGTCACATGAGAAACGGCCATCACCTATAATGCGGACCGGAAGCACGGACTGGGGCACCGCCTGGTGGCCAGGCCGCACACTGCTAACCCGGAAGTTGGCCGGAATTGCTAACTCTCAGACGGGTGAATCAATCAAACCAACGCGTGGCGAGGAGTGGCGCGAAACAGAGAGCGGAATGGAGGGGGATTATAGAGAGTCAGATATAGAGGACTTGATGGAGGATTACAGAGAGAGGATGAGTGAGAAATATATGATTATAGAGAGGATTCGATCAAGGATTACAGACAGATGATGAATGATGGATGGAGGTGTATTATAGAGAGTAAGATAGAGAAGGCTCGATAGAGGATTACATAGAGAGGATGAGCGAGGAAGATAGGTTTATGTAGAATAATAGAGGATTCGATAGAGGATTACAGACAGAGGAAGAGCGAAGAATAGAGGATTATATAGAGCAAGAGAGGATTCGATAGAGGATTACAGAGGGAGGAAGAGCGAAGTATACAGGTTGATATAGAGTAAGAGAGGATTCGATAGATCTTTTGTTTGTTTGTTGTTGTTTTATGTCCTAGCAACATCTAAAGTCATATCATGACGGGTACTGACTTGTGACGGTGCGCACTCATGGTGACTTTATAGTGCTGCCCCACTGGAAGACCATGCCACCAGCACCATGACCTTATATCCCACTCAGTCACATTATCCTGACAATGAGCCAACCAGTCCTTGCCCTATCCTAATAATGCCGAGCGCCAGGCTAGGAAGCAACAAGTATCTATTTTTAAGTCATTGGTTTTACTCAACCGGTGTTCGAACCCACGACCCCACGATCTACCAACACGGGAGATTGACGCTCTAACTCATTCGGCCATCCCTTCTGGTTGAATTCGATAGAGGATTACCGAGAGATGATGAGTGAGGAATAGAGGAGTATAGAGCATAAGAATGAGTGAATTAGTGAGGAATAGAGGAGAATTATGAAGAGAATATCACTCGTGAGCACTACATACAGAGAACACTTAGAGAGAGAGGGGAATAGAGAAGGATTATAGAGAGTGAGATAGAGGATTCGATAGAGGATTACAGAGAGGCGATGAGTGAGGAATATAGGAAGATTGTGAAAAGAATATCACTACTGAGCATTACACACAGAGGACACTTGAGAGAGGATTAGAGAGCGAGCGGTAGAAAGGATTAGAAGATGATTATAGAGAGTAAGATAGAAAGGACTTAATAGCGGTTTACAGAGAGAGGCTGAGTGAGAAATAAAAGAGGATTATGAAGAGAATATAATGAGTACTACATACAGAGAACACTACAGAGAGAAATAGAGAACAAGGGATAGAAGTGGATATTAGAGAGGAATAAGGAGAGAATTAGTGCGATGACTAGCGAGAGGAAAGGGAGAGGAAAATGAGAGGAACATGAGAGGAAAAGGAGAGGAAACGGAGATGAAAAGGAGAGGAAAAGGAGATGAATAGAGATGAATAGAAAAGGAGGAATAGAGAGGAATAGAGATATAGGAATAGGAGTATGGAATGGGGAACGATATGAACAGAGAACAGAATATTGAGAAGGATATATAGAGAGGAACAGTTTGAGGAATAGAAGATAATAGAGAGGAATTAAAGAGAATTATACACAGAGCAACGTAGAGAAAGGAATGAGGAACAATAGAGGAAATACCATATACTAGAAATATATAGAGAGATAACAGGAATCTATAGAGAGGAACATGGCCAAATATAGTGGCAGTAATATAGCGATATGAATAGACAGAAGAATGAATAAAGGAATACAGACAGAGAGCGAGTAATATGCAGAGAGGAATAGAGAGAGGAAAGTGTCATTCCTGGCGCTATAATTGTAGCCTCCTGACCATTCAGATTCGCGACTCTACGATATTACAGGTGAACATATGACATTTTTGTCAAAACAAGAATTGATACCATGGCCTTACCCTTACCCTTCTCGAACCCTTTGCAATTCTCCATCCTTCCTTTCCCTCTGCCCCTTACCCTCCCCCCCCCCCCCTTCCCCTTTCCGCTACCCTCCTCTCACGGCCTCCTCCCCCTATCCCTCCCCATCTGCTCTCCTCTCCTCTCCACTCCTCTCCTTTCCCCTCCTCATCCTCTCCTCTCTCCCCTCCCCCTCTTGTCCATTCCCCTCCTCCTCTTTCCTTCCTTCCCGCCCGTCCCCCTCTCCCCCCTCTTTCCCATCACCCCCCCCCCCCCACACTCCTCCTCGCCTCCCCTCCCACCTCTTCTCTCCTCTCCCCTGCCCTTATCATCCTCTCCCCCGACCCTACCGTCCCTTCCTCCTCCCCCTCCCCCTCCTCCTCTCCTCTCCCCTCCTCTCCCCTCCTCCTCGTCGCCCCCTCTCTCCTCTCCCTCTCTCCCCATCCTGGTCTCCTCGCCCATCCCCCTCGCCCCCCTCCACATCCTCCTCTTCCTCCACCTACCCCTCTTCCTCAACCTCCCCTCTTCCTCCACCTCCATCTCCCACCCTTCCTCCTCCTCTCCCCTTCCCCTCCTCTTCTCCTCTCCCTTTCCTCCTCTCCCCTTCCCCCTTTCCCCTCCCCCGTTTCCCCTCCCCCTTCCCCTCCCCCTCCTCCGCTCCACTTCCCCCTCCTCCTATCCCCTCCCCCCTCCCCCCTCCTCCTCCTCTCCCCTCGCCCTCACCCTATCCTTCTCCCCCCCCCCCCCTCCTCCTGTTCCCTCTCCCCTCCCCCGTCCTCCCACCTCCTCCTGTTACCTCTCCCCTCCCCTCAGCATCCTTCTCCTCGAGTCATTTACCTCTGTGCCGACGATGCAACAGTAATCATTGCTTGTCGACGCAGACGCACACTATTTGCATGCAAATGGGGTAGGGCGTCTTTTAGGGACCAGTCTATGTGTAGGCAGGAGTGGATCCAGTGGCCGACTCGGCCTATGCTAATATTAGACCAGGCCCATGGCGGTGTCACCAACATGTTGTGTACAGGAAGGCCTGTTTTATTTAACGATGCCTGTAGAGCACATTGATTTTTATCATTGGTTATCGGACGTCAAACATATGGTCATCCTGACATATTTCTTTGAAGGAAACCAGCTTCCACCACATAGGCTACTCTTTCGATAAGCAGCAAGGGGTCTTTTATATGCACTTTCCCACAGACAGGACTTTGTGTATAGTGTTAGGTGTGTGTTGCCATGGTAACTCTCCTATGACTTGAGCACAGGCTTCCATGGGTTCGATCTCCAACTCAGTTAAAGCAATGCCGTAGAAAAATCGATACTTGTCGCTACAATGTGTGGTGCTCGGCATTATTATGGAAGTGTTAGGTACCGATTTTATCAGTATCCGGACATTTTGGGATGTTACGTCATGATGCTTGCGACTTGGTCGCTCAATGGGGCAGCACTATAAAGTTGCAATTCATATCACATTGTCACAATTCTGTATCCGTCATGATATGACCTTAGCTGGTTTTAAGATGCAACATCTTAAACTTGCTTTGTTGATTGTTGGAGTTTTATATCCTCAACATCTTAACGAACAAGCTATATATATAAGTATACCAGGCTTAGACCACTGCCCTCCCCGGCTGTATATAACATGCTATATCTGTATGTATGAATACTATTTATATTGCGCGTGTATATATTTACTATATATATATATGTTTTGTTTGTTGTTGTTTTACGTCCTAGCAACATCTATGGTCACATCAGGACGGGTACGACTTGTGATAGTGTGCACTCATGGCGACGTTATAGTGCTGCCCCACTAGGAGACAACGAGCACCATAATCTGATAGGCCACTGTCACATTATCCTTACACTGAGCTAACCAGTCCTTGCCCTATGCTAATAATGCCGAGCGCCTGCCTAGGAAGTGACAAGTAACTAAGTCATTGGTCTGACCCGACCAGGGTTCGAACCCACAAACCCATGGGTTTGGATCCCCCGATCTCCCAAAACAGGGGACCGACGCTCAACTCATTCGGCCACCCTGTCTGGTTTTACTATATATACTAGGTACCTATATATTATATATATATATATATATATATATATATATATATATATATATATACATATATATATACTCCATACACATATCCTGTGCATGTAGTATAGACTACCACATATCCAGTTTTTACGTTTTTATTTGATGTCAGAATGATGTTTATAACGCATGTCCTGTGGCGATATCCATTACAAGGCCCGGTACCTTGTATATGAACTGCCTGGTCAGATATCACTCTTTGATAGCCTGGCTATGCACTATAAGTATCGGGTTCTACTACTACTAAAAATAGCCAAAGCTTAGAGTTGCATAGACCGATGGTTTTGAGTTTCAGAATTTTTCTGAGATAAATACATTAGGTTGATCGTTATTATGTACCTTACTTTAGCTTGAAGTAACTTTTATTTTAGGTAGCTAACATTTGAGATATTTGAAGCAGAACCATGCAAAATTAATTTTGGCAAGCTTGTCAACACTCTGACCCCATAGGCTTCTGCAGTAACAGGTTCTATTCAATTGCCTCGGTATTCCTTTCTGTGTGGTGACAAATGAAACCTCTCTAAGATATGTAGAAACAAATTTAGATAATTGTTTTGGTTTTGAAAATTAGATATATTTTCATCGGACTATGCAGCTTTAATGTCAGGTTCTACGCAATATGGCTAATATTTGGAATTTAAGTCATTTAACTTCCTTGTCACAATATTTGCTACCCGCAAATTGCCACCCACTATTCGCCAGCCGATAATTGCCACCCAAAACCTTTCTGGCCAGGACTTTTGTCTGCCGGGAATTTATATGCCAGCAGATTATATTGTCATGTGTCATGTGTCATGTGTGTCTGTGCATATGCATTTAAATGTATGTTACAGAGTTGTTGTGTGCATGTATACATGTGTGCGTGTATGAGTTAGTGTGAGTGTGTGTGAGTGTGTGTGCATGTGTTAGTGTGAGCACATGTATGCATACACTCAATCATTGTGCAGGAATATATTGTCATGTGTCATGTGTCATGTGTGTTTGTGCATATACATTTACATGTATGTTACAGAGTTTTTGTGTGCATGTATACATGTGTGCGCGTATGAGTTAGTGTGTGCGTGTGTGAGTGTGTGCATGTGTTAGTGTGAGCACATGTATGCATACACTCAATCATTGTGCAGGAATATATTGTCATGTGTCATGTGTCATGTGTCATGTGTGTCTGTGCATATACATTTAAATGTATGTTACAGAGTTTGTGTGTGCATGTATACATGTGTGTGCGTATAAGTTAGTGTGAGTTAGTGTGAGTGTGTGTGAGTGTGTGTGCATGTGTTAGTGTGAGCACATGTATGCATACACTCAATCATTGTGCAGGAATTTATTCAGCTGGCAAAAGTTTCAGCTGGCAAAAGTCGCAGCTGGGAAACTGTGAAGTAGAAATTACTAGCTAGAAAATAGCCAGTGCCCAAATTATAGAACCACATAGTTTGTTCTCTGTAATTCACATCAACCTTAAAGCTGCATAGTCCGATGAAGCATCAACTTTCCTAAACCAAAATAATTATATAGATTTGAATCTACATATCTAACTTAGATATTGATGCACATATTAAGCATTTATGGCCATATAGAAGGGAACACTGAGACAATTTGATAGAAGGTGTTACTGTTGAAGACTATGGGGTCAGACTTTTGGCATGCTTGCCAAAACTAAGTTTACATGTTTGAATTTCAAATATCTCAAAACTTATCCATTTAAAATCGAAGTTACTTTAACCTGAAATAAGGTAGATTATAAAATCAATTTAATATATTTATCTCAGGAAAATTTCCAAAACGCAAAACCATCGGACTATGCAACTTTAACTCTACCCCTCAAATTTACTCCGGCCTCAAAGCTCATATCCACCAATAACTGCTTAATATATCTGTGTATCTGTATATGAGTTGTGGCATTTTATAACTATGTGATGTACTGGTCGCTATCCTCTTATCCGCTAATAAAATAATGTCACTTACTTCAGTTGTAGGGGTCGTTCCATGTTTATTTGCACTAAGGTAGGAGATAGCGTGACCTGCCACTGTGTAGCTGGGTAACATATAACATTGAAGGGGGTGGGTGGTCACTAGCAATGGATGGACTGATCCACCATGGGGACTGCCATACTAATGTGCTCCCACCTACCAAATCTTCCGACACAACAAGGGTCAGTATTGCCGAGGCAACCGTCATGTGGTAGTCATCATCATCATCATCATCATGCTGTCGGTCGCAATGCGGCAAAGACTGCTTTCATTACTTGACTGTCGCTGTCCATTTAGCTCTCTGCTGTGAGAGTGATGTCCATGAGTCGGTGTTAATGTCTCTCAGCTTCAGGTTTCTCTTGATGGTATCCTTGGAACGGAGATGAGGGCACCCTCTCTTTCTGTAACCAAACAACAGTTGAGAATAGAGGATCTGCTTTGGTAGCCTGTGTGATGACATCCTCATGAGGTGTCCAGTCCACCGGAGATTCTTTTTGATCAGAAGATCTTCCATAGGGGGCAGCCCCTCCGATCGAGTATTTGTGGTAGTGGGACTCGTATAACCTGACGACTACAATTATATTGTAGTAGTGCACACCGAGCCCCACTGCCACATGGTGGTGGTGGCGACTACACTGACCCCTATGTGTTAACAAGTAGCAAACAGGGGCAGCACGCTAGCAGGAACAGTCTCTTGGGTGGACTGTTCCATCAAGTTGAGTGAGATTCCATGATACCCAGCTGGCTATTCCTATTCCGACCATGGCAGAATAAACCAAGGAGCTGGTGTATGAAGCAGTTTTACTCCTTTATTCTTCAAGCGGAGTACACCAGGTGGGATGGCTCAATGAGTTAGAGCGTCCGTCTCTCGTGTTGGTAGATCATGGGGTCGTGGCTTCGAACCCTGGTCGTGTCAAACCAATGACTTCAAAATTGATACTTGTTGCTTCCTAGCCTGGCACTTGGCATTACTAGGATAGGGCAAGGACTGGTTGGCTCAGTGTCAGGATAATGTGACTGAGTGGGATATCAGCTCATAGACCTGGTGGCCTGGTCTTCCAGTGGGGCAGCACTATAAAGTTGCCATGAGTGCACACTGTCGCAAGTCAGTAGCTGCCCTGATATGACCTTATATGTTGCTAGGACGTAAAACAACAACAAACAAACATCAAGCAGAGTAGGACATGATTTGTTTGTTTGTTGTTTTACATCCTAGCAACATCTAAGATCATATCAGGACGGTTAGGACATGATCCTTCACAGGATTATAGTTATGCACTGTCCTCTCAGGCAAGTAACCAACTAGACAGGTAGGCTTGGGAGTGTGTTGACATCAGGGAGCCTAGGTTGTGTAATGGTTAGCACACTGGCCCGGAATGCAAAGGTGTAGGTTCGAGTCCCGCTGTAGTCTCACTATTTCCAATTTTCATCAGCCCCCGCCAATACCACTTACCTACTCCCGTCATTGTATTTATTTAAAACAAACATCACACTTTCAGTATCAGTATGAGGGAAGACACCTTTTATTTGGCGAAACTCGTCTATGAACTCTTGGTAACACTGACATGGTTAGCTGCACCACCGTTGATGCAGTGTACGACAGCATGTGATGAGAGTGGATGCAGTCATGTATTGACATGACAAGCAAAGTGGTGACGACTGCCCGGTTTACCTGCGCATCTGTGACAATTTCAACGTAGCTTGCTACTTATTTCATAAAAAAGTAAATCTGGGCCAGGTTTCATTTAGTTTATTTGTGTTTAACCTCGAATATGGTTCCAGGATCTTAATCAATCAACAAATGTTATGCTTTCTATATTTTAAGTTGATCTGAAAAGATTATTCATACCTGTTATATTGGAGTGTATGCTATTTTGTTGAAGCTTTACGTCCTAACAACATCTAAGGTCATATTGCCAGGACGTAAAACTCCAACAACCAACCAATCTAAGGTCACATTAGGGCGGGTCTCAACATCTCACAGTTGGATCGTTATTGGAGTTTTACACCATGGCAACATCTAAGGTCATATCAGGATGAGTACCAACTTGTGACAGTGCACACTCATGGACATTTTATAGTGCTGTCCCACTGGGAGACCAGACCATCAGCACCACGACCTGAATTCCCACTCAGTCATATTATCCTGACATTATCCTTTGCCTCAACACTTCAGAAGCTTGTGAGTGCTGATTGAGTGCTGATTACCTATAAAGAGGCAGTCACGTGACCAACATAAATTCACTTATTCACAATTAGCGGGATCAGATATGACGAGTTATGGCAAGCTATTCTCTATAAGTTACATAGTGCCCCGCCATGTTCTGAGAATTACTGTGGTCAAACTGGCGCTATTAGAGACCTTCAGCTCCGACAACTCTCCTCAGTGATGTAGACTAGGGCATATTACAGACTTGGAAAGTAGTCCAAACCACACTATCTTTAAAAGTAGACTCACATATTTTCAAGTATGCCTTTTAACCTTTTTATGGCCACCCTTCCCATACATATCTATATGGTTTTACATAACTACTAATAATAGCCCTGGGGCAATCAGAGTTCTACAGATGCTGGCTAAACCAATCTAGACCTACTGGCATTGTAACATTTTCAACAAATGCCCAAATCGTAATGGCGGTCATTTTTGGATTTTCTGTTATTTAAAGAAATTCCTCAAGGGTGAGACTGAGAGCTCCACATACGCTGGATGTTGTTACACGGATGTGAGCCAAACATGAATTATCAGCAGACACAAACAAGTGTAGCGGACAAAACAAAGTTAGGTGAAATATGCAGCTTTGGCTGCCGGACTTGTTCAAATGCAGTTTGCACAGTGTGCAGTTTTCCATGTGCACTTTGCCATGTGCAGTGCATAGTGCATAGTGCACAGTGTGCAGTGCACAGTGCATACCACACATTGTATAGTGCATATCACACAGTGTGCAGTGTCTATCACATAGTGCACAGTGTGTAGTGCATATCACACAGTGCGCAGTGCATAGCACATATTGCACAGTGTGTAGTGCATAGCACACAATGTGTACTACATAGAATGCAGTCTGCAGTGTGTAGTGTGCAGTGCATAGTGCATATCACACAGTATGTAGTGTGCAGTGCATAGTGTATATAACACCGTCTGCAGTGCATATAACGCAGTGCGCAGTGCATAACACACAGTGCGCAGTGCATAGTGCAAAACACACAGTGTGCAGTACATAGCTCAGAGTCCGAATTGTTTAGTGCACATCACACAGTGTGTACTGCATAGAACGCAGTGCGCAGTGTGTAGTGTGCAGTGCATAGTGCATATCATGCAGAATGTAGTGCGCAGTGCATAGTGCATATAACGCAGTGTGCCGTGCGCAGTGTGCCGTGTGCCGTGTGCCGTGTGCCGTGTGCAGTGTGCCGTGCGCAGTGTGCCGTGCGCAGTGCGCCGTGCGCAGTGCGCCGTGCACAGTGCATAATGCACAGTGCGCAGTGCATAGTGCATAGCACACTGTGTGCAGTGCATAGAATGCAGTGCGCAGTATATACCACCCAGTGCGCAGGCACATTGCATAGCGCACAGTGTGTAGTGCACCATGTACAGTGCATAGCGCACAGTGTGCAGTGCATAGAATGCAGTGCGCAGTATATACCACCCAGTGCGCAGGCACAATGGATAGCGGACAGTGTGTAGTGGGCTATGCACAGTACATAGCGCACAGTGCATATCGGACAGTAGATAGCACACGGTGCGCAGCGGTATTGTTGACTCACCTTCGTACTTGAGGAGGAAGTGGTGCTTATTCTGCACGGCGTTGTGTATGATCACCTCGACAATGTTGGTGCGCGAGATGAAGATGATATTGTGCCGCTCCCGTCCGCCGCACACATCGACAGCCCGGCCGGACCGGGGCTCCTTGAGCGTCGTGTACACATCGCACCCCAGCGGCTGCACCTCGGGCCCGCCCCCGCCGACTCCCCCGGCACCCGTCCCGGGCCGCCGCCCGGCGACGCGCTCGGCTGGGGTCTCGACGTGGAAGTCGAGCAGGGTGAGGTTGATGGTCTGGCCGGCGGGCACCTCGAGGATGTACGGGGTGTTGGGCAGCCCGCAGCCCGTCTCCGCCGTCACCAGGCTCGAGATGACGGAGTCCGCCGGCGGAGACTTGAGGCGCTTCGGCGTTCTGCAAATGGTGCCGGCCGGGGTGATGACTGCAAGATGGGGAGAGGGTGGATGTGTACATTCATATGTGTACATCTATAGGTCAAAGACCCTATAATGTAAACTTCGCAGTGCCACCTTGTGGTGGGTTTGATCAGCCCAGCTGCTGGTTGGTGTTTCACATGTAAACATACAATTATATTACATATGATATAGGTAAGTATGAATACACATCAATATGAAATTGCAATGAACAAATACACATCATCATCAGCATCATCATCAACATCGCCATCATCACACATCTTTCACATTCATATATGCATTTATACATATAATATAGCACCCGTTTAGCCAAGAGAACAGCCAGCGCACCAAGTGGTGGGTTTGATCATTTTGATTACACAGTAAAGGCTGAGTGAGCCGTCTTAGTATTATAGGGTCTTTGTATAGGTGTACATTCACATGTGTACATTTATGGGTGTACATTCACATTTGCACATTTGCGTGTGCACATTAGCGTGTGTACATCTACATGTGTACATATATGTGTGTACATTCACATGTGTGCAGTTATATGTGTACATTTACATGCGAACATTTACATATATACATTTATGTATATACATTCACGTGTGTACATGTGTACATATAAGTGTGTACATTTACAATTATGTGCTGAGTCAAATGTGAATACAATCTTGACGTAGTAGTAACAGTTAGTTTGTTTGTTTGTTGTTGTTTTACGTCCTAGCAATATCTAAGGTCATATCAGGATGGGTACCGACTTGTGACAGTGCGCACTCATGGCGACTTTATAGTGCTGTCCCACTGGGAAACCAGGCTTCCGGCACCATGACCTGATATCCCACTCAGTCACATTATCCTGACACTAAGCACACCAGCCCGTGACAGTTAGTATTGGATTCCATATTTATTCTGATTCAACTAATACATCCAATGCCATTTATGATTCAGTTTGATGCTGTCCGTACCTACCCTACCCATTACATCCATAAGTTGTGAACACGACAAGAAAAAAACCAGCACACTGTAATGTTTACATCATAACACAGCCTCAATTTTACTTTGTTTATAGTTGCATAGTCCGATGGTGTCAAGTGACAAATAAGGACATACTCGAATGGACGGGGCTGCCCTCTATGGAAGATCTTCTGATCAAAAAGAATCTCCGGTGGACTGGACACCTCATGAGGATGGCATCAGACAGGCTACCAAAGCAGATCCTCTATTCTCAACTGTCTTCTGGTTACAGAAAGAGAGGGCACCCTCGTCTCCGGTTCAAGGATATCATCAAGAGAAACCTGTAGCTTGGAGACATTAAGACCGATTCATGGGCGCAACTCTCACAGCAGAGAGCTAAATGGAGAGCGGCAGTCAAGTAATGAAAGCAGACTTTGTCGCATCGCGACCGACAGCATGATGATGATGATGAGTCCAATGGTTTTGAGTTTCTCTCATTTTCAGAGATAAATATAGTAGGTTGATTGGTATAATCTACATTAGCCTAGTTTGAAATAGCTTTTATTTTAAGTGGCTAGTCTTTTGAGATATTTGAAGTGCAAATAGGCAGAATTTATTTCGGCGAGCATGCCAGAACTCTGACACTACGGGTTCTGCAGAAACAAGTTCTAATAAATTGCCTTAGTTTTTGTCATTCTATGTGGTGCCAAATGTTTAATAAGTGCACCACTATCTAAAGGCCCTGTCACACTACGACGTTTCTCACGAACGCGCTTCGACACGTGGCGACGTGTTGCATTTTTGGGCGGACCGTTGGTACACGTCCGGTATGTTACTGGCATGTTACCGGCGCCTTACTGGCGCATCGGTACATAGCAATGTGTGAATGGAGACGTCGGCGCGTGTCGGGCCGCGTCGAGGTTTTGTGCTTGCACAAAACTTTCGACGGGCCGCAACCCGCATTAGCGTGTTGGCGGGCGTGTTACGGACGCGTTACCAACACATCGACACCCATTGGCGGCGCGCCGGCGGAATGCTGGCAGGACGTTGATCAACGTCGGTTAACGTTGGCTTTTTTTCCCCTAAATTGCGACCGTTCCGTCGGCGCGTCGGGAACGTCCCATCGCCGTGTTGTGGGCGTGCCATTGGCGTTGCTGTCATATTTCTTTTGGAGGAAACCTGTTGTCGCCACCAAGGCTACTCTTTCCGATAAGCAGCAAGGTTTTTTTAATATGTACTTTCCCACAGACCGCACAGCACATACCATAACCTTTGATAACCAGTTGTGAACCACTGGTTTGAACGGAAAATAACCCAAACTGCAAACGGGTCCACTGAGCAGGATCAATTGCATGACCCACACCTTCACATGTGGACACTCTACCGCCTGAGCTACGTTCCGCTCCCCCCCCCCCCCTGCAGGATAGTACTGGAACGAGAAACTCATCTACACAAGCACCCACCAGACCATTGTCGTCGTAAGTGTGTCGTCAATTATTCATTCAAAAGCAGCGGGTAAATATATAAAGGTTGCTTCTTAGATTAAAAGTGTATCTGGGCATTTCCATTACCCAGGCTTCCATCACTTTTTCTAATTGGCTGTTCAGCAACCCTGTCACTGGAGGTGGGCTGTGGGAGTAACTAAGAGGTAAAATGCAAACTAAATGACTGTAGCTTTCAAATCGTAAACTACCATTTTTCCTGCAGTTGAACATTTTAATGTCAATTTATTTTGAATATCAATGACATGACAACTCGCGATTTCTTAGATAAATAGGTGAGGGCGACCTTTGCCCAAATTCAGTTTACCGAATTTTCTGTTGTCTTTTGGTGATAGACATCCCCAGAGCCTCTAGCTTAGAAAGGCCCTAATAGATTATTCATGTCAGTGGACACTGACAGATTCTTTAGTTTAGTGGAGCCTCTAGGTAGGCACTATAATTTACACAGAAGCCTCAATAGCTCTTTGTCTTAGATTAGCCAACACTAACCCCCTATATTATTCCTAAAGTGACCTCAGATGTTGTTAAGACGCAAAACCACAACAAATAAATAGCGAAACCCCTGTTGCCATTCTTCAACCAATGTGAGAAAATGACGGAGATATTACGCCATGGAATTATTTCATCTGGAAATATGTGTACTAATTTGTGACCATGTAATACATACGGAAACTTTATCGTGCTGCCCCGCTTGGGTGCCATGCCGCCGGCATTATAACCCGGTATCTCACTCAGTCACATTATCTTTTTAATTTAATGAGTGTCTATTGGCACATAATTGATTGTCTGCTTTTACATGTAAAATCGATGGTTTGAACAAAAAACTAACATTTCTCGCTGTGAATATGGCCTATGTTGCCGATACGGCGTAAAGCAACCACCGATCATCAACTGATATTGAGCCAACCAGTCTTTACTCAAACCTCGTAATATCGACCGGAAGGAAAGTTGGCGACACTGTAACTTTAGTATATCTTCGATTTGACTTGCCCGGACGCGCTGACCAAATCGGTAGAGCATGGGCTTAACTTACAGATTAACTTACATATAATTAACTTACAGATCCTCTCCTGTTTGTTCTAGGCCCTAGTTACGGTAAAATAATAAAAAATCTTTTGCAAACATATGGATGTGGATGGAACCCTAAAGTCATATAATTGTGGGTGTCCTTTCCACTGTCCATCCAGCCTTCTCTCAAATGCTTCTACCATTGGTGATTCAGTCACTCTAGAAGAGTGTTCCATCGATCTGTCACTCAAAAGAAAAGAAGGGTTTCCCGACCTCAAGTTTGGGCCTCTTCTTGAAAGTTTTATACTACTAGCCTGTGGTGTTGCTGTCTACTCTGAGGTTGAACAAACCCGTTGTGACATCACTGTAATAGACTCCAGTAACAATCTTATAAGTCTCTCTCATATCTCCCCTGAGACAATCATATTACAATGTTGGTAGCTTCAGTCTCCTCAGGCGATCTTCATAACAGGCTTTCCGTGCAGAAGGTTGAACCACTGGCCATATCAATCTAATGACATACACAGTTGAAACTTGTCGCTTCCTAGCCTGGCTCTCAGCATTAATGGGATAGGGCAATGACTCGTTGACTCAGTGGGATTTCAGTTCATGGTGCTAGCAGCCTGGTGTCCCAGGGGGGCAGCACTATAAAGTCGCCATGAGTGCGTACTGTCAAAAGTCGATCCCCATCCTGATATGACCTTAGATATTGCAAGGACATAGACTTCCAACAACAAGCCATCCAAAGTCCGCACCCCATCCTCACACTCACACCTACACACCCTCTCTGCCCACACCTTCTCTGCCCACACCCTCTCTCCCCACACACTCTCCCCACATTCTCTCTCTCCACACCCTCTCTGCCCACCCCCTCTCTGCCCACACACTCTGCCCACACCCTCTCTCACCACACCCTCTCTCCCCACACACTCTCTCCCCACATTCTCTCTCTCCACACCCTCCCCAAATACTCTCCCCCACACCCTCTCTCCCCACACCCTCTCTCCCCCCATCCTCTCTCCCCACATCCTCTCTCTCAACAGCCTCTCTCCCTACACCTCTCTCTCCACACCCTCTCTCCCCAGACCCTCTCTCCCCACACCCTCTCTCCCCACACCCTCTCTCCCCACACACCCTCTCTTACCCCATCCTCTCTCCCCACATCCTCTCTCTCCACACCCTCTCTTCCTACACCCTCTCTCCCCACACCGTCTCTCCCCACACCTTATCTCGCCAAACCCTCTCTCCCCACACCCTATCTCTCCACATCCTCTCTATCCACACCCTCTCTCCCCACACTCTCTCTCCCCACCCCCTCTCTCCCCACACTCTCTCTCCCCACCCCCTCTCTCCCCACATTCTCTCTCCCCACATCCTCTATCACGACACCCACTCACCCCACACCCTTTCTCCCCACACACTCTCTCCCCACACCCCTCTCTCCCCACACCCTCTCTCCCCACACACTGTCTCCCCACACCCTCTCTCCCCACACCCTCTCTCCCCACACCCTCTCTCCCCACATCCTCTCTCACCACACCCTCTCTCACCACACCCTCTCCCCACACTCCCACCTCCACACTCCCACCTCCACACTCCCACCTCCACACACCTTCTCCTCCACAACACCTCTCCCACCTCCCACATACATTCTCAAGCTGACAGACACACATATATACATTGGCCTGCTCCCACAAATACAAACCCCCAAGTAAAATCCTACCCCAGAATGGTGATCACCATCATTAACTCAGCCCTGATTATAGCATCCCAGTTCCCATCGGGCCCGACGTAGACACACTGACTGCCGTGGACAATGTGTCTAGGCAGTGATCATTGCCGCAACTACAATTATTTCTCTTCGTGCAGCTGCGTGTAATAATAGACCGCTAGGTGGCTAATTAGTTCCTCATCGAGTAACGCTGCTGGCTGCTGACACCACTACATCACCGGATACATAGACTCCCCATGGATAGGATCCCATTAATTATTAACTGAAATTACACCAACGATTAAATAGCTAATTCAATTTTTAAAAACCCACTAGCAACTTATACATCGATTTGTTTTTAAAGAAGCAACATTGAGGAGTAGATTTGTTTTATTTTGGATTATATATCGATTTTATTTTGCTACAGGATTTGCAGGCGTTGAGGTAACTGTTGATAAAACTCACACCACAGGGCGCTGTCACGCAAGCTTTGATTGAGGGTGTGCTGAGAAAGTGGAAGGGGTTGGGGTTGGGATTGGGGTGGGGGTGAGTGGGGAGTGATAGGTACGGAGTAGTTGGAGGGAGCGGGAGGGGGTGAGGAAGGGGAAGGGGGTAAGGGGGAGGGGTAGGGGGGATAGGGGTAAGGGGACGGGAGAGTGGGGAGGGAGGGAGAGGGAATGGAGTAAGGGGCAGGGAGAGGGCTAAGGGGGAAGGGGGACGCGGGCTAAAGAGGGAGAGGGGTAAGGGGGCGAGAGGAGTAAGGGGGGGGGGAGGGGGCTACGGGATAGGTTGAGGGGTAAGGGCGGGGGAGATGGGTAAGAGGGAGGGAGAGGGCAAAGGGCGAGGGAGGGGGCTAAGGGGGAGGGATAGGGCTAAGGGAGAGGGAGCAGGTTAAGGGAGAGGGATAGGGGTAAGGGATAGGGGTAGGGCTACGGGAGAGGGATATGGGTAAGGGAGAGGGATAGAGGTAAGGAAGAGGGAGAGGGATATGGTTGAGGGATAGGGGTAAGGGAGAGGGATAGGGGTAAGGGAGAGGGATAGGGGTAAGGGAGAGGGATATGGGTAAGGGAGAGGGATATGGGTAAGGGAGAAGGATAGGGGTAAGGGAGAGGGATAGGGCTTTGAGAGAGGGATATAGGTAAGGGATATGGGTAATGGAGAGGGATATGGGTAAGGGAGAGGAATAGGGGTAAGAGGGAGGGATAGGGGTAGGGGAGAGGGAGAGGGGTAAGGGGCAGGGAGAGGGGTAAGGGAGAGGAATAGGGGTAAGGGAGAGGGATAGGGGTAAGGGAGAGCGATTGGTGTAATGGTGAGAGATTGGGGTAAGGGAGAGGTATACCTGTATAAGGGTAAGGGAAAGGGATAGGGGTAAGGGAGATGGATCGGGGTAAGGGAGATGGATAGGGGAGAGGGATAGGGGTAACGGAGAGGGATACTGGTAAGAGGGAGGGATATGGGTAAGAGGGAGGGATAGGGGTAAGGGAGAGGGAGAGGGGTAAGGGGGAGGGAGAGGGGTGATGGGGAGGAGAGGGGTACGAGGAGCGATAGGGGTAAGGGAGAGGGAGAGGGGTAAGGGGGAGGGAGGGGGGTCAGGGGGAGGGAGAGGGGTACGGGAGGGATAGGATAAGGGAGAGGGAGAGGGGTAAGGGGGAGGGAGGGGGGTCAGGGGGAGGGAGAGGGGTACGGGGAGGGATAGGGGTAAGGGAGAGGGAGAGGGGTAAGGGGGAGGGAGAGGGGTGATGGGGAGGAGAGGGGTACGAGGAGCGATAGGGGTAACGTGAGAGCGGAGAGGGGTAAGGGGGAGCGGAGAGTGCTAATGGAGGAGAGGGTTACGGAATTGGCAGACGTAAGCGGTATGAGGAGGGGAGGGATTGGGGAGGTGGTGTTAATGAACAAGCTCCCAGAGTAATCTTGACTAAATAATAACCAGGTTTTCTAAGTGAAACAATCTCCAGCTGTCAGTGGCTTTACAGTTCCACCGCTAACCGTGCTGGAGACTGTGGCAGTATTACGCCGTGTCATTACGGGTTAATGATTGAGAGGGGGAGACACGTGGAACAACACATCTCCCCACTTCTGATGTGACAGCACGCATGCGCGTGGAAGCGTTTACCTGCACTGGCCCACACACATGCGCGCGCTGGGTGCGTGGAGTAGAGCAGTGACACTGTGATGAGGCTCATTGGACACGCACACTGGGAGGTGGAACCCGCCAAGTACCACACACATACACGCACATACACGCACACACACCAATCTGACACAAGTCATGTATGCATAATGTAACAAAGTTTTAAGTAACAGCGTCACCTCTCATTTACCAAGAAACCAGACGGGATGGCCGAATGAGATGAGCGTCCGTCTCCCATTTTGGTAGTTCATGGGATTCAAACACATGGGTTTGAACTCTGGTCGAGTCAAACCAATGACTTAAAAATGTACCCATCTTGCTTCCTAGCCAGGTGCTCCACATTATTAGGATAAAGCAAGGACTGGTTGGTTCAGTGTCAGGATAATGTGACTGAGTAGGACATCAGGTCACGGTGATGGCAGCCTGGTCTCCCAGTGGAGCAGTATGCCTACTATGAAAGTCGCCATGAGTGTGCACTGTCACAAGTCAGTATCAATCCTGATATGACATTAGATGTTGCCAGGACATAAAACTCCAACAAGCAACCAAAGTGTGTATATAATAGAGGTAAAACGCGTCCCAGAGTGACGGTATACGCTGGAGTTTGGCCACGCGTTGCTAGCGCCAACGGCGAGATCAGGAACTACACTGCGCCAACATGCATATTGTTCAGTGAAGGGAATAATAGACTCCCATACTTCGTTATACAACCTATATATGTTTATATATATACTACATGTTCGCTATTTTGCATACAATATAGTGAGCATGCTGTGTGTATATATATATATACAGCATGCTGTATTTATATACATTTATATATATTCTCGGCGGTAAGTGAGTAGTATAGTGAGCAAGCGAGCGGTGGCACCACCGTCGGGGTTAAAGCATGAGCAGTAGATGAGTAGTCCGAGGTTCAACCACCCGATTACTGGTGGGCGGGTGTTAGGATAGTATAGAATTCCGGGTTATTATACTCGTATACTTATTATACAGCATATAACATTCTCACTATTTTGTATACAATTAAATGAGCATGCTGTATATATATAATATAGTGGGCATGCTGTTTATAATATATATAATATATATAATATATATAATATATATAATATATATAATATAAGTATAATATATATAATATATATAATATATAGAATATATATATAATATATATACTATATATACTATATATAATTAATATATATAATATATATAATATATATAAATATATATATAATATACACAATATATATATATATATATATATATATATATATAATATATATTCTATATATATTATATTTATATTCTATATATATAATATATATATATAATAATATATATAATATATAATAATATATATATAATTATTAATATTACACATCCTGCTAACTATTTTGTGTGCACTATCCAGCATTTTCTCTTTTTTGGGGGTACATTAGTTGATTAAGCAGGGGAAATTTCAATTGTGGCCTATTAGTCTTCCTCATTCCACTGCTCCTTGCAGGCACCGCCAATTTATATTCATACAATTGATTATATCACAAATATATATATACATATACATACTGGATATATGTTGTATTCATATACATGGGATAACATTGTGACATAGAATGGTCATGACATACCGTTAAGGTTTTGTTTCCGAAGTGTTCGAAGGATTGGTAATAAAATAGATTCTTTGGGATCGATGGAGTACAGCAGTGAATCCCAGCGTGAGTGTGGTATTGCGTCACATCGCTAATTCTTACAAAACAATAGGGTGTGCGTATATATGCATACTGTATGTATGTATACATATATATATATAAATATATATATATATATGCTCTATAATCTATTATGCGAATAGAAACAATAACACTATCTATCTTCAGTTCCCTATGTAATAGTATATTCACTATATCCTATCTAACTGGCCTGTGTAGTTACATTATTGACCACACTGGCGCCACCTGTGAGGGGTTCTTACCACTCACTTTGGGCGTAATCGATTAATCAACTCGGGTCACCCGAGCCACTTTTTGGCGCATGCGCACATCCTACAGACTCGGTGCTTCTCCGCGCTCGGGTGGAAAACATGATTTTCTTTTTTAATAACCGATAAAACGACAGCAAAATAGGATTTAAAGTATTTTATGATGGCCTAGTTTAGCTAGATTTCCATTTTATTAATCTAAGTTATTCTGTTTTAAAAACATGTATTACTGGTATTGGTAGATATTATCCTGCAGGACGGTACCAGCACAAATGTGACATCATCGCTTGTAGCCAACCCCAGCTACGAGGTGGGTTACTTGGGTCGGATCGTTTTGCACACGGCACATGTATTTGTCGACTCTACTCGCAGTGTTCGATTTGAAATTCTGACGACTCGGCTGACCCGAGTCGCCCGGGTTGTGTTAATCGATTACGCCCTATATGCCAGGTGCATCTGCCCATTATCGCCCATGGACCTGTTTGGATGGTCAAATTGATAAATTATATATATTGCAATATATGCGTGTTGGCTAGTTATATCACTGTCACATGACTCAGACTTCCGGAATGGTCTGTTTAGCAAAGTGATCGGACTGATGTCCGAATCGGAATGCGTCGGAATGAGTAGAGCAATACTGCATTTTCATAACTGACAAAACTTGAAAATGCATTGAATCTCAGTTCACTCTGTTTTTCTCACTGTGTGTACCCATTCAAGGTTTCCAAAGAAAGAAATAACTAAATGTAGATATATAAATAAACATATCTTTATATATTATAGTCTGTTTGTCTGTTGTTGTTTTACGTCCTAGCAACATCTGAGGTCATATCAGGATCGGTACCGACTTGTGACAGTGCACACTCATGGCGATTTTAGAGTGCTGCCCCACTGGAAGACCAGGCTACCAGCACCATGACTTGATATCCCACTTAGTCACATTATCCTGACACTGAACCAACCAGTCCTTGTCCTATCCTACTAATGCCGAGCGCCAGGCTAGGAGGCGACCAGTATCAATTTTTAAGTCATTGGTTTGACTCGACCAGGGTTCGAACCCACAACCCCACGATCTACCAACACGGGAGACGGACGCTCTAACTTATGTGGCCATCCCGTCTGGTCTTATATATTATTAAAATGTATATAAATATATTAAATGTCTATAAATGTAAGAAATGTTTATACATGTGTGGAAATGTATGAAGATGCATATACAGGTATGACAATGTATTTTAATGTATGAAAATGTATATAAAGCTGTCCACTGGAATACAGTATCCAGTATCCAGACGAAATTACCCAGTGGGTAGAGCACCCACTTTCTGTGCGGGAGGTCCCACCTGCCTACGATCAATCCCTCGCTGAGTTAAAGTAAATACTTCCAGCAGTGATACTTGTCACTACCTAGCCTGGCGCTTGGAATTACTAAGATAGGAGAAGGACTGGTTGGATCTGTGTCAGAATAATGTGACTGAGTGGGATATTGAGTCATGGCTGACGGCTGGGTATCGCAGTAGGGCAGTTCTCTAAAGCTACCATGAGTTTGCATTGTCACACGTCTGTATTCACCCTCACATGATTATGGATGTTATTAAGACGTAAAAACCCAAAACAAACAGTGTACCAGACGAGTGATCGCCGAGCGTAGTGTGATGTCCACTACTCTTCTGGGAGGTCGTGGGATCAGTCTCCGGCCGAGTCAAACCGAAGCTTTACAAAATTAAATGCTCACCACCGACTTCCCTGGAGTTTAGCATTTCTACAATAAGGTACTAGGACATACAACCCCAACAAACCTACAAAGCTTCTTTCTACACAGCCTGCGACACACCGAGTGAGCACAGACATATATTGTAGATGGCATCTCATTTTATCGGGGATCGGGGATTGTGGATCAGGAATGCTGATTCTCTAGCAATCGCATCCAATGCTCTAGCATCGTCTGACTTGCTTCTCAATGTCGACGTTGCCATAATGTCGAAATATGATCATCATCATCATGCTGTCGGTCGCAATGCGACAAAGACTGCTTTCATTACTTGACTGCCGCTCTCCATTAAGCTCTCCGCAGTGAGAGTGATGTCCATGGGTCGGTCTTAATGTCTCTCAGCTTCAGGTTTCTCTTGATGGCATCCTCGAAATACCAACATAATTACAATAAAACATGGCGTCTTCTTTGTATGCCAGATCCCAGCGGAAGTGAACCCCACCGCCGGTATCGTCTATTATCCGCCGGGCATGAGCAGTAGACTACCATATAGTGAGAGGCAGTCAGTTGCACTGGAGCAGCTCTGAGCACCTGGCGCGCATATTGCCGTGTTGAGTAGGAGCCTCTCAGACCGCAGTCCCGCCTTCAGTCCTTGCTAACCTCATTCCAGCTAATGGATGGAGAAGGTCTGAGTGGACGAGGTGCAGGAGGGTAAAGCCCGCGCCACACTACCCGACATTTTGAATGCAATAGTAGTGGTAATTAATTAATACTAATAGTGCGTGACTTCATGGATCGCTGTGGGCAGTAACCTTGCTATATGGTGAGAGTTTATCTGTGTATAAATTGGGCTACGACGTAGGAAGATAAGAGACAAGACGGGACAGCTGTGCGAAACCTCGTTTATTTGCTTACGGCCCATTGGTGAGCCCATAACCCCTCCCTGCCCAAATTTTAAACTGGCGCCGATGTGCACCTAACAAGCGCTGACTGGACATCGGCAAACATGGTGGGGCGCCAGGATAGCGCAGCCGGAAAACGCCCGCAGCGAATATAAAAATAATATCGTGGGTAATAATAAAGGCAGCATTAATGCTAGGATCCTGCAGGATATAGGAATATAGCTCCCGCCCCTTTTATACTCATAGTAATAAATTATATATCCCATAAATTGGGCTACGACGTAGGAAGAATAAGAGACAAGACGGGAAGAGGTGGAAGCCTCGTTTATTTGCTGAGGCCCATCTGGCTGAGCAATAACCGCCAACGCCGGCCGGCTAAACCGGCCCAGGCCCCAACACACTCCTCGTCTCACGCCTCCACAGACGAAAGACTCGTCGCTACCCGGAGATCATTTATAAAATTCTGGATTGCAAGGGGTTTTTTTAGATAGGAATACACAGTATCCGACGCCCAGTCGCCTCAGACTTTGATTTTCCTCAATGGTTGCGCCGGACATAGCCAAGTAGGTGCAACCCACCCCTCCTTAGCGAATGAGATGTAAAGTAAAAAATCCCCCAGGCCCGCCTGATTAGAAAAATAGCTTCAGCATAGTCTGGTAAGCCATATAAGTCATAGAGCCTTGAATCGAGGCCGACCATTGGCAAACGAAAAGCCAAGTCCTCTCGGGATCCGCAGGCAATTCTTTAAAATGGTCGCAACGTCCAGTACACACCGCGCACAGTGCTTCTATTCGGGCAAAGCGCAACCGGGAACCTCTAGTACCCGCGTCTGTGGAACTGGATCGTCTTTGATCGCCGAATATTTTTATTATCATCCCCCAGTCAAAGAAAGTAAAATTCTCGCCTGCGCAAGGCGGAGTCGGACTCAGGTTACTTGGGACTTTCTCAGTAAGGCCCTGAAGGAGCAGAGCATCGCAGCTCCCTCC
Organism: Branchipolynoe longqiensis; assembly: GCA_030323885.1. Classification (NCBI taxonomy): domain Eukaryota; kingdom Metazoa; phylum Annelida; class Polychaeta; order Phyllodocida; family Polynoidae; genus Branchipolynoe; species Branchipolynoe longqiensis. The sequence continues at coordinate 33,874,513 of CM059196.1, read as the reverse complement.
AAGAGGGTACATGCCCCGGGCTTTGGGTCAATAGCGCAAAACACCTTCAACAGCATGCCCGGCAACATAGGTGGTGCCTGCCGAGGGGCATTCCCCCTTCTGGCGCCTAATCCCCTTAAGTGTGGCCTGTACTACAAAATCATTATATCTTATGGAGGGGGAACCGTTCCTGGCGCAGAAAGAAGGTTCGGCCCTGATAAATAGTTCAGCACAGAACAGTAACGTGAGGCGTCCTCGCCAGCCAGGAGGCGTAAAGCGCGACACGTATCCGATGGCAGGGGAGAGGCGCCCTGTCCTCTGGAGAATTGATCAACGAAGTCAAAATACTTTCGTATCTGGACCGATCTCGTGGTGACCGAATTCTTTGAGTAGAATAGCTTCTCAAATCCCGTTGCTCTGCCCTCTAGCTCCTCCAGTCCTGGAAAGACAGAACAGCGGAGCATCAAAGAGGTGTGCACAGCAACACTAATCCGACCCACATCCACTGCACTAATCCTAGCGGCACTACCCTCTACGTCTAGCCTGCTGAGGGCATCACACACCACATTAAAACTGTGGTATTTAATGTAAGTTGATAGGAATGTAAAGTTTTCTTCCTCCGACTGCAAGCCAGAATAATTTTTCGCAGCAGGGACATAATCCCCAACTTGATCTGGATCGGCCTGAGTTCAAGAGCGGATTGGACTACCGCGCTGTCCCCGTTATGAATATAATCTCGGAATCCTCCCAACCTGATGACCAACGTGTGGCCGCCTCCATCACAGCCCTCATCTCTTTTATGTTTATGTGGTCCCTCCCTGCCTCAGTGGGTAGCACCACACGATGGTGTCCTATCAGCTGGCCTAACACTTCATTGTCCTCTGATTTAAAGGAAGCAGCCAACCATCAGACCCATGCAGAGCACCGATTCCCCCAATTCGAAGCGTCACTGTAGACTGCGGTAGTTACCGCAAATCTTCCCGAGCATAACCCCGCCTTACCATTAAATTTGTCAGCGAATGAAGCCCACCAGTTGATATCTTCCCTAAATCCGGCATTAAGCCGTGCACGGTAGAAATGGCTCGCGCAGGGTGCCTATAAGGTCGTAGACCCCCCTCACTAAAAGTTCGACCACCCCTGATAACTTTGGCGCAGTGTGCGAGGTGTCCGGCGAGTCTCTCGAGTTCTCTAACGGGTCGCCCTTCCTGCGACCCAAGAAGAGCAGGAGGATGGTCCCCGAAGCTTCTTCAGTTTATCGTCAGGGAGAGTAAGTTCCAGCGACTCCGAGTTTACATCTATCCCTAAGAATCTAATTTTCTTAGCTGGTGAGACGCAATTTTTTGAAACTGATAAAAAATCCCAATCTGCGCAATATAGAGAGTACACGTTGTTGGAACCCTGTAGTTTCTTCCTCCGTACTACCCAGAATGCAGAAATCGTCTAGATAGTTGACAATTCTGCAGACCCCCTCTCCGCCCCTTTATACTCATAGTAATAAATTATATATCCCATTTAGTGTCCTTGTTTTATTTGATTCCCCCACCCCTCTAATTACAAGAGATGGACACTATATAAGGACACTATTGGTATGGTTGCACTTGGTTGGTTGTTGGAGTTTTACGTGCTGGCGAGAGACATTAAGACAGACTCATGGAGAGCTAAATGGAGAGTGGCAGTCAAGTAATGAAAGCAGTCTTTGTCGCATCATGACCGACAGCATGATGATGATAATGACGTGCTGGCGACATCGGCGTCAAATCAGGATGGGTACCGACTTGTGACAGTGCGCACTCATGGCGACTTTATAGTGCTGCCCGACTGGGAAATCAGGCCACCAGCACCATGACCGGATATCCCACTCAGTCACATAATCCTAACACCGAGTCAACCAGCAACCAGTCTTTGCCCTATCCTATAAATGCCAAGCGCCAGACTAGGAAGCAAAAAGTATAAATTTTATAAGTCATTGGTTTGACTCGACTGGGAACCGACCTCCAGCTCTCCCGCAAATGAGGCCCGAGCTCTACCTATTCGGCCACAACACCCGCTTTATCTAGGTATTATTAATATATTCCATAATAACCAAAACAGATGACATGATCACTCGGGCTGACCCAGAAGACCCTCCGTTACAGTTTATTAAAGCACAATTCCGTGAGGAACTGGGCAGATGCAGGGCGATGGCAGCAGCACCTGGTCGGAGAAGTGGGAAACAGAAGCGTGCCTGCCTAGTAGTAGCAGACAACTTTGTTCCCAGGTCGCTCACTGCCTCCCCCAAGGACCTCAAATAGCAGTTGGATGTTATTGTAGTTAGTTGACATATATCAACACAATCAGAAATAGAATAGATAACAATTACAATTGCATGACAATCACATAATTAATAATATCGGATGAACACTGAAAGCTCCCTCTGAACTCCTGCTAGTCCTTAAGTTTATTTATCCTCAGGCTCCTTGTGAGCCCCCTGACATATAAGGTATTTTGCTCATTGACATTGTATATATTTCCTTGCTTCTACCTTCTCCTCTTGCATCTCGCCTTGATATGTTGTTGATACCCTGATGCCCTGTCGAGGCACTAATAAAGTGCCTTTTTCTTCCACCCCCGCCTTTCTTCCTTCCTTGCCGCGCATCAATAATATGCATATCATACATTGATAAATTCCATGAAGTGTCATTATTTTATTTGATTGTTCCTCCAATAACAAGAGGTCGATTATATATCAGGACATTATTCGTCTGGTTGCAGAACTGGGTGTTGAATGAAGAAGGGACTATTGTACACCTATCAAGGCAAAGTTCGATGTATCTCGTTCTAAGTGGAGAGTGCATACTTGCAATAGCACAGCAAAATGCAGGCATTGTCATTCTTAGGGATAGGACCCTCAGGCATTTCTTTAAAATGGCATACATATATTCCTGAAATATTTACTTAAAATGAAATTATTCATAATAAAGCATTAAAGGAACATAGAATTGGGGAGAGGAGGGGAAGGAGCGAGGGGAAGGAGGGAGGGGAAGACGTGTCATTTTGGGAGGGAGGACGAGGTAGGGGATAGGAGACAGTCTAGTGAGGATATAGTTTATATATACATGAGATAATTCAATATCTGAAGGCTTCTTTCATCCCATTAAGATACCATAATGCAACGCTTAATTCCTCAAGCAGAGAGTGAAGGAGAGAGGGAGAGCCTCTCGCTCCTTCACTCGCTCCCCCTCGGGACACCCCTAACAACCACTACCCCACAACCCCAATCCCAACAACCCCACCCCAGCATAACCCGACCCCAGCACGACCCCACCCCAGCACACCACCACCACCACACCACCACCACCACACCACCACCACCACACCACCACTACCACACCACCACCACCACCACTACACCACCAGCACCACACCACCACCACCACTACACCAGCACCAGCACACCAGCACCACCTCACCACCACTACCACACCACCACTACCACACCACCACTACCACACCACCACCACACCACCACCACTACACCACCACCACCACCCCTCCACCACCACTACTACACCACTACACCACCACACCACCACACCACCACCACCACTACACCAGCAGCACCACCCCAACACCACCACCACGACACCACCAGCACCACACCACCACGACCACTACACCAGCGCCACCACCAGCACACCACCACCAGCACACCACCAGCACACCACCACCAGAACAACACCAGCACACCACAACCAGCACACCACCATCAACACACCACCTCCACCACACCACCACCACCTCTCCCGCCTTCCGCCCGTCACAGAACGCTGCTATTTTAATACGCTGACATTATGTACGACAATGAATTCAGCTATGTTTTACATAACTCGTTTCCGCCTCCATCGATTTTACCTACCCACAAATCCACCCACCCACCCACGCACCCACCCACGTACCCACCCACGCATCCACTCGCAAGCGTATGATCTGCTTCCTTGTACTCCCTTTACTAGAACCCCCACCCCACCTGCCCACCTTCTCCATAGGCTGGATTCGGCGTTGTGCGTAGGATACTAGGAACATAACAGGTGGGGCGGGTTAGTAAAATGATGACGTCCTATTCGAGGAACTCTATTTTATACTTTATTTTCCCTCCACCTCCGCTCCCCACCCCACCCTTGCAACTACATCAATACCCGGGTTATTCTTTGCGCAGATGTCTTCCTTTCTCTCCTGCTATCCCTCACTCTCCATCTATTCCTCTCTCCCTCACTCTCCATCTATTCCTCTCTCCCTCTCTCCCTCTCTCCCTCTCTCCCTCTCCCTCTCTCCCGCTCTCCCTCTCTCCTTCACTCTCTCCTTCCCTCGCTCCTTCACTCGCTCCTTCACTCTCTCCCTCTTATCGCCCTCTCCCCGACCCTCCCCGTCTTTCTCTTCCTTCCCCGTCTCTCTCCATCTCTCACTCTCCCCACTCTCCTTATCTCCCTATGTCCCTATGTACCTATCTCCCTATCACCCTATCTCCCTATCTCCCTATTCCCCTATGTTCCTATGTCCCTATCTCCCTATATCCCTGTCTCCCTGTCTCCCTCTCGCCCCCTCTCCTCTCGCCCCTTCTCCCCCTCTCCCCCTCTCCCCCTCTCCCCTCTCCCCCTCTCCCTCTCTCCTATCTCCCTCCCTCTCTCCCTCTCTCCCTCTCGCTTTCTCCCTCTCTCCCTCACTCCCTCTCTCCCTTTCTCCCTTTCTCCCTCGCTCCATCTCTCTGTCTCTCCCCTCTCCACCTCTCCCCTCTCCCCTTCTCTCACCCCCTCTCCCCCTCTCTCAACCCTCTCCCCATCAACTCCTCTCCCCCTCTCCCCCCTCTCCCCCTTCCCTCCCTCCCTCTCCCTCTCCCTTCTCCCCCTCTCCCTCTCTCCCTTCTCCCTCTCTCCCCTCTCTCCCCTCTCTTCCTCTCCCCCTCTCCTCCTTCTTCTCTTTTCTCTCTCCCCCTCCCCTCCCCCTCCTCCTCTCTCCCCCTCTCCCCCCACTCTATCTCTCTCCCTTGTCCCCTACTCTCCCTCTTTCTCCCTCCCTCTCTCCCTCTCCACCCCCCCCCCCTATCCCCCTCTCTCCGCTCTCTCTCTTTCTCTCACACACCAAGCAGGCCATGTGCCTATGGGAATAAGCACCTGTCGGGTTACTGAACTGAACCGTAGGAGAAACATCCTGCCCAACGTGCAACCCCACTCAGTAGCCCTGCCGCTTCCCCCCACTCCGCCCCCACTCCATCCCCACTCTACCCCCACTCAATTCCCACCACCACACCCTGAACCCCCTCGTCCATGAACCTCCCCACCCTCGCTCCACCTCCTCACACACACACACACACACACATCCTCCTCCCACCATTATGGCGTCGGCTGCGCGCGCACAGACCGCCAGCCGACGCCGGTCACAGGAACGCTGCGTCAGTGTCGCCAGAACGCGGTACATGGGTCACCGCGCATGCGCACGCGCACAGAGCGAGTAACGCGGCGTGAAGGTTACAGCTGCTCGCGCATCCGGTGTCCAATGACGTCAGTGTAGCGCATTGGAACATTTCATATCCTACCCTTTAACTGCAAACGCACTGTCAATTAAAGTTGAATAGTCCGATGTTTTTTGTTTTTTTTTCTGTCATTTTTCGGATATTAAGTTGATTCAAAGACCCTATAATACTAAGACGGCTCACTCTCTATCTCTCCCATGGTAATATAAATTTCGCAGTGCCACCTTGTGGTGGGTTTGATCAGCCCATCTACTGGGTGGTGTTTCACATGTAAACACATACAATTATATTATACATGAGATAGGTAAGTATGAATACACATCAATATGAAATTGCTATGAACAAATACCCATCATCATCAGCATCGTCATTAGCATCACCAGCATCACAAATCTTTCACATTAATATATACATTTATACATATAATAAAGCACCTGTTTAACCAAGAGAACAGCCAGCGCACCAAGTGGTGGGTTTGATCATTCTGATTACACAGTACAGGCTGAGTCTTAGTATTATAGGGTCTTTGGTTGATTGTTATGATCTACCGTGCTTTAGGTTGAAACCGATGACTTACAAACATTGATACTTGTCATTTCCTAGCCTGGCATTCAGCATTACTAGGATAGGGAAAGGACTGGTGTGCTCAGTATCAGGATAATGTGACTGAGCGAGGCATCGGTTCATGGTGTCGGCAGCCTGGTCTCTCAGTGGGTCAGCACTATGAAGTCGCCATGAGTGCGCACTGTCACAAGTCGGCCAGAGATGTTGCTAGAAGGTAAACCCCAAACAAAACAAAGAACCTACAAATTAAGACTCACCATTTAATCTTCTGAACACAACATACTGCTATTAATACAGCTTCAATGCGACACATCCTCACGTTCTGTTACCCAGAACATCACTTCTTACCACTGCCATTAAAGCTGCATAATCCGATGAGGCCATCACATTTTCGAAACCAAAATAATTCTCTAGATTTGCTTCTACATATCTGACTCAGATATTGGTGAGAATATTACACATTTATTGCTGTCTAGAAGTTAGTAGAAGGGTATATATAGTAAGTCAATTTAATAGAACCCGTTTCTGCAACACAATCTACTCTCACTTCTGCAGTATATTGCTGTCTGTTTAACACCGTGTGAATTAAATCCAGCCCTTTACTATTCGCAATGCAAGGCACTGTCAATTAGGTCCCAACCACAAGGACTCCATCAATGGAACGGTGTCATTTTGTGATGTGTGTTTTATTACCAATTCAGTTGAGACGGCGTCAGTAGTTCTGTGAACCGCCGCTAGCAGGAACTGGCGCTGCCCCCTTGGTTTCACACCACCGCAGTGAACACCAGGGGGAGCCAGTACCACCCACAACTGGTTCCCTGCAGCCTCCCCCATATCTCACTGCTTGATAGACTTTGGTGACATCTACTCCCACATCCACCAGACGAGATGGCTTAGTTGGTTGTTGGAAGTTTACGTCCTAGCAAAATCTAAGGTCATATCCGGACGGGATGGGATTGCCGAATGAGTTGAGCATCCGTCTCCCACTTTGGTAAATCGTGGGGCTCGAACCCTGGTCAAGTCAAACAAATGACTTAAAAATTGATACTTGTTGCTTCATAGCCAGGCGTTCGGCATTATTGTGATAGGGCAAGGACTGGTTGGCTTGGTGTCAGAATAATATGACTGAGTGGGATATCCGGTCATTATGCTGGCAGCCTGGTCTCCAAGTGGGGCAGCACTATAGTGTCGCCATGGGTGCGCACTGTCACAAGTCGGTACCTGTCTTTATATGACCTTAGATAATGTTGGCACATACAATCAAAACAATTCTTAAAGCACAACACTCTGGTAATGAAAGGGGCAGTAACATGAGCAAGACAACTTAACTTATTCATAAATATCATGATCGACTATGATTAATCATCGTTTGTATGATTTGATCTAGCCTGTGCTTTAAGAGTTAATTGGGATATAACCCAGTCTGGGGACCTTTGTGACCAAGCTGTGATTATAACAGGCATTGAACCCTAATGGCCCTCCTTCGTTGTTAGGGTACAGTTGGATAGGCTTTCCCTATGAAATATAACTCAATTTAAGGCTGCATACTCCGATGAAAACATCAAATTTTCAAAATCGCTGCAATTATCTAGATTTGAATGTACACATCTAACTTAGATCAACCTAATAAATTTATCTCAGAAAATAACAGAAACTCAAAACTCAAACAGACGGGATGGCTGAATGAGTTAGAGCGTCCGTCTCCCGTGTTGGTAGATCGTGGGATTGTGGGTTCTAATCCTGGTCGAGCCAAACCAATGACTTAAAAATTGATACTTGTCGCTTCCTAGCCAGACGCTTGGCATTACTAGGATAGGGCAAGGAGCAGTGGAATGAGGAAGACCAGTCGTCTGCAACTGAAATTGCCCCTGCTTAAACAACTAATGTACCAACAACAACAAAAAAACAAAAAAAACACATTCGGACTATGCAACTTCATTCTTGACTCATGGCCCACTAGCTATATAAAGGTGCCATAAAGAAAACAGTTCACTGTGCTAGTTCCCCCGGGAAAATAACATAAAAGCTATTTTCAGGAATAATTGAATCTGAAGCCATTTCACTATGCCTCCTAACCTACATAAATCTGTCCATCCTTATATATGTTATAACCTATATAATTACGTCTTTCTTTTGTGCATGACATCACAGAATGGGCTATTTTTGCTCTATCCCAGTAGGACATTTAAAACAACCAGGTCTACTACCTGATAATTATGATACCTACACAAAGCTACAATAATAGCTTCCATGTTTTGAATTTCTTTTTAATACACAGAACACTATTTAAAAACAATATTTGCTTCGGAACTATTTGTTGGTGTTTTTGTATGTTGCTACTGCCATTCCATTCAGCCTGCAGCAAGCGCCCCAGTATCAAAACAGCGCAAGCGCAATAACATATCATGTGCCATTCATTTAATGCCTCCTAAGTCACCAAACACTTGTAATCAGTCTCATAGGAGAAGGCGTTTTATCTGTGGATTTTCTCTGTGACAAGAAGCCCTGCAATAGCTGAGTAAGGCCCCCTATAACACCCAGTATTCGGTATCAGAACCCCTCACCGTAAACAGCCCACCTTCAGCTTAAATGTCTGTTAGCCTCCCTTCTCCCCCCTCACACCCCAGGCCCTCCCCTCTCCCATACCCCTCCTTTCCTCTCCTGTCCCTTCCAACCTCTCCTCCCGTCCTTCCTCTTTTCTGCCCTTCCCTCTCCTCCCCTCCTCCCCTCTCCCCCCTCTCATTCCCTCTCCTCCCCTCTCCTCCCCTCTCATCCCGTCTTCTCCCCTCTCCATCCCCTCTCCTCCCCTCTCCTCCCCTCTCGTCCCCTCTCCAGTCCTCCCCTCTCCTCCTCTCCCCTCCCCTCTCCTCCCTCTCCTCCCCTCCCCTCTCCCCCTCACCTTCCACCTCCCTCTCCTCCCCTCTCCTCCCCTCTCCCCCCTCTCCCCCCGCTCCTCCCCTCTCCTCCCTCCCTCTCCTCTCCTCTCCTCCCCCTCCCATCCCCCCACCCTGCGTCCCCTCTCCTCCCCCCCTTCTCCCTCTCCTCCCCCTCCTCCCCTCCTCCCCTCTCCCCCCTCTCCCCTCTCTACCCCTCTCCTCTTCTCCCCTCCCCTCCCTCCCCTCCCCCTCCCCTCCCCTCCTCTCCGCCCCACTCCCCTCTATTCCTCCTCCCTCCTCTCCCCTCACCTCCCCCCTTCTCCTCCTCCTCGCTTCCACCTCCCTCCCCCACACACAGGTACCATTTCTCTCCTCTCTTCTCTCTTCCCCTTTCCTCTCTTTTCCTTTTGTTTCCTCTCATTTCTTCTCTTCTCTCCTAGGTTCCTCTCTCCCATTTCCGACCCCTCTCCTCCCCAGCACAGCCTTCCTTCCCATCATCACCAATTTGAGCTCATTCCCTTTTCATTCACATCTCTCTCCACCCCCATCCGTCCCTACTCTCTCTGCTCTCTCTACCCTCATCTCATATCCCCACCCCTCCTCCCTCTACTCGAACCTACTCCACACCCCATCTCTCCCATCCCTACCCTTCACCTCACATGCCCGCCTCTCCTTTCCCATCCACTCCCCACCATTCCTCTCCCCTCTTCTTCCCTCAATTTCCATCACCACTCCTCTCCCCTTCCCTCCCTACCTTCCTCTCCTCTCTTATTCCACCCCCTCGCCTTCCATTCCTTCTCCTCCCTTACCCTCCCCCCCCTCCCGTATCCTCCCCCACCCTCCCCTCTCTCCTCTCCCCTGCCCTCCCCTGCCCTCCCCTGCCCTCCCCTGCCCTCCCCTGCCCTCCCCTGCCCTCCTGCCCTCCGCGCACTTCGCCAATCTCCCGACGCCTCCTCACCCCACCTCACCCCTCCTCATCCCGTCCCTCCTCACCCCACCCCTTTTCACCCCACCTCACCTCTCCTCATCCCGTCCCTCCTCACCCCACCCCGTTTCACCCCACCTCACCTCTCCTCATCCCGTCCCTCCTCACCCCACCCCTCTTCACCCCACCTCACCCCTCCTCACCCGACCCGTCATTCCCTCACCCCACCTCAAGCCTCCTCACCCCACCCCTGCTCACCCCACCCCTCCACCCATCCTTCTCTCACCCCACCCCACCCCATCCCTCACCCCATACCCTCCATATCCCCTCCCCCACCCTTCCCCACCCTTCCCCATCCCCTACCCCCATGCCACCCTTACCTCCAAACACAGTAGAAACCGCTCCCATTCTCTCCTCTGGCTGACAACCCAGCCCCACCCGCCGTCTGCTCACAACTACCCTCAAAACCGAGCCCCACAGTCCCCATGGGGCTCTGGTACCCACCCCTCCCGCCCCTTCCCCCACCCCCTCCCACTCCCACACCCCACATAATACCCATACAACTGGCGCTCACCTTTGGACTCCCCCTTGCTTCAACCCCGCCGGCTCGACACAGTCTTTCATTGGGTAGGCGCAGTGTGAGGAGGGGGTGTGTGGTGGGGGTGGGGGTCGGGGTGGTGTATGGTATGTGGGAGTGGGGTTGAGGGTTTGGGTGGGGGTAGTGTGTGTGTGAGGGGATGTAGGGTGTGAGATAGTTCTACATGTCTATTACTGGCATGTGCGGCCGCCTCCCACCCATAGCCCCCTCCCTCCCTCCCTCCCTCGCCTGCCCCTCCCCCCCCCCCACCTCACCATCCCCACACCTCAACCTGCAACATTGTAGCCAACCTGGAGGTACTGAGAATCCTCGAGGTTTTGCGCTGTGGGAGTGGCAGCCGAGGTGCCGTAGCCGCAGGCTCGCTATAGGGGTTCAGGGGCATGCTTCCCCCCAATATATTATTTACAAAAAAGGCTTGAGGGCATTTTCAATGGTTTATAGGCTGATATTATAGCATATTTATAACTTTCCTTGCATTTAATCAAAATTACATAAATTAGTACAAAAGTACATACATTCGTACAACAGTACATACATTTGTACAGAAGTACATACATCGTACAAAAGTATAGCAATTCATAGAAAAGTACGGAAATCCGTGGGATTTTGGGGTCGATCCGTGACTTGTGAGGTGACTGATCAGAACATCCAATTTCCGTGACTCTGACGGAAATTTCGTGACAGTTGGCAACACTGCTCCACACCCACAGTCACACCCACTCCCACACACACATCAACTGCCACATCTACACCCACCTAGACCCCGAATTGCACAACCACACCCACACCCACAACTACTCCCACACCCACCCAGCCCACCACCCACACACCCACACCCGTTTACACCCACTCCCAGACCCACACCAATCTCACCCCTCTACACCCACATCCCTATCCACACTCACACCAACAGCCACATCCACACCCACACCAACAGCCAATCACCGACAACCATACACCCACGCACTAACCCAGGCATCTACGTAGACACGTTCCAGCTCAGCCCAGCTGAACCCAGCTCAACCACAAACACAGCCTCTCTCCCTCTCTCCCTGTCTCCCTCTCTCCCTGTCTCCCTCTCTCCCTGTCTCCCTCTCTCCCTCTCTCCCTCTCTCCTTCTCTCCCTGTCTCCCTCTCTCCATCTCTCCCTCTCTCCCTCTCTCCCTCTCTCCCTCTCTCCCTCTCTCCCTCTCTCCCTCTCTCCCTCTCTCCCCCTCTCCCCCTCTCCCTCTCTCCCTGTCTCCCTGTCTCCCTGTCTCCCTCTCTCCTTCTCTCTCTCCCTCTCTCTCTCTCTCCCTCTCTCTACCCCTCTCCCTCTCCTCCCTCTCTCTACCCCTCTCCCTCTCTCCCTCTCTCCCTCTCTCTCCCTCTCTCCCTCTCTCCTCTCTCCCTCCCTCTCTCCCCTCTCCTCCCTCTCCCTCTCTCCTCTCTCCCTCTCCCCTCCGTCCCTCCGCTCCCTCCGTCCCTCCGTCCCTCCGTCCCTCCGTCCCTCCGTCCCTCCGTCCCTCCGTCTCCGTCCCTCCGTCCCTCCGTCCCTCCGTCCCTCCGTCCCTCCTCCTCCCTCTCTCCCTCTCTCCCTCTCTCCCTCTCTCCCTCTCTCCCTCTCTCCCCTCTCTCCCTCTCTCCCTCTCTCCCTCTCTCCCTCTCTCCCTCTCTCCCTCTCTCCCTCTCTCCCTCTCTCCCTCTCTCCCTCTCTCCCTCTCTCCCCTCTCTCCCTCTCTCCCGCTCTCCCTCTCTCCCTCTCTCCCTCTCTCCCTCTCTCCCTCTCCCCTCTCTCCCTCTCTACACACCGCCCTTACCAGAGCCATATCTGACGACAGATCACGGTCATTAGTTCTCAACTTGAGGCAGTTCGAATAAGTCTCTGACCAGACTGTCTGTAAAATAACACTAATTGCCTACCCTTCCTTAGATTATAACTCTTAGAAACCTGGCAAAGTAGGAACTGACATATATAGTTATACATGTGTGTATATGATATATAATTTGTTATGTGATACATATTTTATTATGTAAATATAAATAATGAATGTACATATGCCTATATGAAAATAGAAATTGGCATATATATTAATACACACATATGCATATGATATATTTGAATGTGAGCAACCTACTGTAGCCACATATGCTACTCTTTCAGATAATCAGAAAGGGGTCTTTTATATGCACTTTCCCACAGATAGGACAGCACATGCCATCACCTTTGATGAACCAGTTGTGGACCACTGGTTCGAATGACAAAATAGCCCAAACTGCAAACATGTCAACTGAACAGGATCATGAGGATGATCCGCACCTTCAGAGGCGGACACTCTACTGCCTGAGCTACGTCCCGCTCTACTAGAGAGGTGTATGTATGTATATATACTAATATTTGAATAGGTATGAAAGGATAGCCTCTCATGCCATGCAAATTTAAAGAACGAATATATATATATATATATATATATATATATATATATTTAACCGTCGGGCTATTCCACCCCCACTTAAGGCGAGCCTAACATGTTAATATAAATAATTGTTTCCATGCGAATGTCTTGTGCCTCCTGCCGCCGGTTGTCTGTCATCCTGCCAGCCTGACCCTTGACTAGCAATGTCCGAGGTGGAGAGTTCGACTCCTGACAGACCATGGGCAGAAGGCCCTTAATTAAATAAGATTATAGAGCAATCCAAATAGCAATCTGAAGTTGACCATAGCGGTTAATAATATAAGTCTGGAGGACAGTAAAAAATGCAAGGAACGTTCATGTCACTTCTTAGGAGCTCACCATTTTATTCTTACCTCTTACTAACAGAATGAATTGATCAATCCCCTCCCATATAATTAAGTTAAATAAGTTTGGAATTTCGACAATAAAATCCTAAATATTCGGCTGAAACATCGGAGCATGCAAAAACATGTCCGATGGGTCTGGCTCCGAAGGCCCGACCTCCTATCGTTGCTAGGATAGTCACAATCGACGTATCCAAGCAACGCTTTACAGCAGGGAACCCGGCCTCGCAAATGTGGCAGTTGCGAGCCCACGCAAATAAGAGCAAAATGCATGCCCACGCGAAATGTGAGCCTGCAAATAATCGGTCGAGTGGTCTCGCCCACTTCACATACATATATATATATACAGTAAAGCCTCTCTATACCGACCCCTCCACAGATCGACCACTTTCCTATATCAATCGCTTTATTTGGGTCCCAACAATACCATTGTAAGGATATTCTAACTCTCCAACAGACCACCTCCCTAAATGGACCACTTAAAGTCGGCCCCATGGTCGGTGGATTTAGAGAGGCTTTACTGTACATATATATATATATATATATATATATATGTTATCTGTTATGTGATACATAATTCACTAGGCAAATATAAATAACGGATATACTCCTCTTAGCGTTGCATCTTACATGTAAGCAAACCGTTTCTGCTCTTGCTGGTTACCAGGTTGGAGAGCTTACCTCGATCGGGCTATGGTGGTTAAATACTTCATTCGAGCCCCGGTGCAATTTCCAAGGTCGAATTTCATATAGGATTAAGGTGCAGGTTCACAAATATGGTGGTGGAACCCTGAGTTTTAGGAGGTTTTCATATTGGAATACATCACTAGAAAGCCAAAAGTTATATCTAATTTCCTGGATATTCTTAGGACATTTAGTTGGGACCGGATTGAGTAAATTAACAGTGAATATTAGGAAATAATTCAGTAGTTACAACACATGTCTACAGGACAGAACTGCCCATGATAGTACTGTGTTGGTATAGCCATAAATCCTAAACAATAGAGGAAACTCCAGTCAACCATGGGGGTATATGCTGGTCTGTGGCCCACTCATATACTTCCACTTGCCACTGGGGGAGGTCCTGTGGGGACTGTTGTACATCATTTAGATATATTTTTGGCATACCAATATATATATATGAAGAGTTCAGGCGCAAAACCCAGTAAACACCAATCCAAAAATGGAGATAAACATTGGGATCAAACCTCCAAAAAGTTAATTGTTTTATATTCCCACTTGTTTGTTCATTGCTCCATAACCATATGAACATATGCAAAGTGGAATTAGTGAGAATTAACATTATTTTCAGGGGGAAATGTTTTATTTTAACCACATTTTTGGATTGGCGTTTACATGGTTTTGCGCTTGAACTCTTCATGTATATATGCATGATAAATCATTTTTATTTCTATTCATATTATTTATGGGAAGGCCGGTGCCAGAAGGCCTGGGGATGGGTGGCCAGTAAGCTATGTTCATAAATAACACTGTAATTATGCATCTGGTGCATAATCCCCACAAATATGGCATTTCTTGCTGGTACAGCAACATTAACTTACCTAGTATATTATTGCATTTATATTTCATTTATTTTATTGTTGGTTATCACATTTTATTTATATTTATATTATTTGAATTGAGGCCTGGTAGTGGGAGTCTTGGCGCCGGGAGGCCGGGAAGCCTGGTGCCGGGAATCCCTGCGCCGATACGCTGCCGTCTTCTCTCCCTCCCGAAACCCAAACCCCCTATGCCTATTATAAATGCTATACATATGCATATATATACATACATATACATACATATACATACACATACATATACATTAATATACACATACATATATACACATATATATACATACACATACATATATATTAACATACATATCCATATATATATCGATATAAATATACATATACATATACACATACATGTGTATACATATAAATATACATATACCTATGTGTATATACATATATCAATATTACATATGCACCTATATATATGTCTATATATACATCCATTCATATATACATATATACATATGGAGACCTATATATGTGACTACATAATTATATATATATATATATATATATATATGTGAATACATACTGTATTTAGAGATGACTGCATCATATATTGTAGAGTGGTCCTCCATTTGTCACTGGTAAGTTAACCCATGTGTAGTCTGTTTCACTCTCAGACTTATTGCAAGGGGCCTAAGCTCTGACACTTTAACACTCAGATTTTAACCAAAAACTGCCAAGGAAAGCTTTCACACCTCAGGTTGCTAATGGTTCTCTGGGCTGCACCTCCACTGGCAGCTGAGCTCACTGAGTGTGAATGTGTCAGAGCTTATGCCCTTTGAATAGGTGTGAGAGTGGATTGGATTTGGTTTATAAGGGTCTGTGCCATAGTGCACTACACACACATATTTCTGAAGGCACACACTACACAACAGTCAACTTGCTACTTGCAAATGGATTACCATTGTGAAGGATCTGGCAGAGTCATCCTTACATTTAGGAACATTGGTAAGTTATTCTTCACCTGATATTGCAATATTATTTATATATTGTATATTATATATAATACATACATATGTATGTTCATATGTGCATATATACATATACCTTTAAAAGTATGTGTATGTATACATGTACATGCATACTCAAAAATAAAATAAATAAAATATAAATGGAATATTATTTAGGGTAATGGCAGTGTTTGGTTAAAATCTGAGTGTGAAAGTGTCAGAGGTTAGGCCTCTTGCATTGTTGCAATAAGTCTGATAGTGACACAGACTACATATGGATTAACTTAGCAGTGACAAATGGAGTATCACTCTAAGATATGTGATGCAGTCATCTCTAAATACAATATGTATTTATATGCATATATATATAGAGTCATGCATATATGTCTGCATATGTATATATATGTAGATGTATATATATAGTATGTATGGTATGTATATGTAATATATATGTACATATATATTATATATGTATATACATGTATATGAAAATAAAAAATTATTCCAATAATAATTAAAATAATACGGTAATAATAATGATGGCACCGTGACTCTCGGCCTGATGGCGCAGGGACTCTCGGCCTGCGGCGCCGGGACTCTCGCCTGTCCAGCCTGCACGGGACTCTCGGCCTGCCGGCCGAGACTGCTCGGGCCACTCTCGGCCTGCCGGGGACTCTCGGCCTGCTGGCGCCGGGACTCTCGGCCTGCCGTGCCGGGACTCTCGGCCTGCGCGGACTCTCGGCTCCGCCGGGACTCTCGGCCTCCCGGCGCCGGGACTCTCGGCCTCCCGGCGCCGGGACTCTCGGCCTCCGGCGCCGGGACTCTGCCCCTCCTCGGCGCCAGGCCTCCCAGCACCGGTATTCCCTTAAATAATATGAATAGAAATAAAAAGTGATAACCAACAATAAAATAAATCAAATACAATAATATTTAAGGTAGGTTTTTCTTAATGTTGTACCAGCAAGACAAGCCATATTTGTGGTGGTAATGCATCATATGCATAATCACAGTTAATTATTTATTATGCATATATATATTGGTATGCAAAAAATATATCTAAATGATGTACAACAGTCCCCACAGGAACTCCCCCAGTGGCAAGTGGAAGTATATGAGTGGGCCACAGACCAGCATATACCCCCATGGTTGACTGGAGTTTCCTCTATTGTTTAGGATTTATGGCTATACCAACACAGTACTACCATGGGCAGTTCTGTCCTGTAGACATGTGTTGTAACAACTGAATTATTTCCTAATATTCACTGTTAATTTACTCGATCCGGTCCCAATTAAATGTCCTATGAATATTCAGGAAATTAGATATAATTCTTTGCTTTCTAGTGATGTATTCTAATATGAAAACAACCCAAAACTCAGTGTTCCACAACCATATTTGTGAACCTTCACATTAATCTTATATGAAATTCGACCTTCGAAATTGAACCGGGGCTCGAATTAGGTACTTTAACCATCGTAGCTCAAACGAGGTAAGCTCTCCAACCTGGTTACGCTTATAATATCGCTGTTGTTGGTCTCCGGAGTCACTATACCCCAGTGTAGTGCGGTATAACTCCGCCGAACAATTTAAATAACAAAAGGCAGGTCAAGCTATCCTCCTGTGTACTCTTTCCCTTCTCTGTGTCCCTCCTATGTAACCGCTGGCACCATTGTCCATTTTTTGGTAAACATTTATTCATCAGAAGATGCACATTTTGTTACAGTGCTGAGTCATCGGTTTTCTGGCCGTAGGCATTTGATATATTCAGATTATATTACACATTTATATACATATATATATATGTACATTTATATACATATATATATATATATATATTTGCTATATTTGGTGTATTTTTGTTTACAGTAGAGCAAGTTCTCTCAGGTTGTATGTCTGTGCCGAATTACAAATTTGTTAAATAAATGCATAAATGATATCAAATAACATACTGGGGAGGGGAAGGGGATGATGTCAAAGGGGGGGACTAGACAGGGGTGATGGGGAGCGGTGGGAGGAGGGGAGAGTGAGAACAGGGGAGCAAGGGGTGGGGAGAGGA
This sequence comes from Branchipolynoe longqiensis, assembly GCA_030323885.1. Lineage (NCBI taxonomy): Eukaryota > Metazoa > Annelida > Polychaeta > Phyllodocida > Polynoidae > Branchipolynoe > Branchipolynoe longqiensis. The sequence goes on along the minus strand of CM059196.1, from coordinate 33,856,693 downwards.
GGATGAGGACTGGAGGGGGAGCGGTGGAGAGAGGAGGATGAGGACTGGAGGGGAGGCGATTGGGTAGGGGAGGTGTCGTGGTGGGGAGGAGGATAAGGAGTGGGCAGAGGAGGGTTACAACATAGGTTCCAAGGGTGAGGACAGGAGTAGGACGGGAGGGGAGGCAGGAGGATGAGGTGTGAGGGGGAGGGAGGGGGTACGCTGAGGACGAGTGGACACTACACAGGCTGCTGACCCCGTGCAGCCTGCAGTGTCACCCGCTAGGTGGCGCCCCGTTCTACAGGGCGATGGATGGCCGGATGTCCACTCCCAGATCACGTGTACATTTCACGCCCATTTGGGCGCGGGTTATTGGGTACAATTTCTCCCCGTCGCCGGGCGCCAAAAGCCAATGGCGGCCCACGGCTGAAGCCCCCCGGATCTCTGCTATTGATCCAATTTCAATGGATCGGTTCTAGTTTATTTACCTGCTGGTGACGGGCGGCGAACTGCTGGAGGCGGGGGGTGGGGCGGGGAGGTGAGGGGGGGGGGCGGCTGGAGCGTGGACGATTGCGGCGGGTAGTGGAGGGAGTTGGGGGTGGGCAGTGGGCCGCGGGCGCGGGGCGGGCGGCCGGAGGTGGGAGGCAGACGACTGGCCATGACCGAGCAGGGGGAGTTGAGGTGATGAGGGGGGGGGGCGGAGGGAGGGGGGAGTGCAGTGTGACACCGACCGCTGTAGTCATGGTAGGGCCGACCAGACTTGATCACTGTGTTTGCGGTTAGGCAACAACTAACAGATAAACACGTCATTTGTGACGTCACATCAGAAGCTGAGAATCCTATATAATAGACTGGGCTTTAAATGTACTATTGCTGTTGCTATAGTTGTTTGTCCTATTGCCTCTGTCAGCACCCGTTGATTTGGCTTGTTTGCTGGGTTGGGGAGGGGGGGGGGGGTCGACCTAGTAAAATCTCAGGTAGTATCAGCGTAGATCGGGACTTGTAACAGCGTGCACTCACTGTGTATTTATAGTGCTTCCCCACTGTTAAGCTGGGTTAGCGTGAACCTGGAGATCAGCTCATTCGGTCATCTCATCTAAAAGACTTTAGATTAAAGGTATTGTATATATTTAAAGTTGCCTAGTCTGATGGTTTTGAGTTTTTATTATATTTCTGAGATAACTATATTAGATTGATTATTATAATCTACTTTACCTTAGTTTGAAGTAACTTCTATTTTAAATGGCTAAATTTGGAGATATTTGAAGTGCAAACATCTTAAGTTAGTTTTGGCAAGCACGCCAAAACTCAGACACCATAGGCTTCCAGCAGTAACAGTTTCTATTAAACTGACTTGGTATTCCTTTCTATACAGAAACACATGTTTAATATGTGCACATGTAGAATAAACTCTAGGTAATTGCTTTGGTTTTGAAATTTTGATGCTTCATCGGACTATGCAGCTTTAAGGTCATATTGGAATGGGCGTATTTCCGAATCAGAAGAATACCTAATGCTGTTTTGGGGGCAATGAAAATGGGATATATTGCGCCTAGAGCGGCAATCGAACCCACATCTATTTCAATCCAGGCCAGTGTGCTAACCATCCTACACACGCCTACCTGGCTATATGGCACATTGCCTGAGAGGTAAGTGCAGACTACTACAATACCATATGTAACTGTACATAGAATAACCAACAATCCCCGCCCTCCCCCGCCCCAAACCGGACATCGGCCTAATCGGTAGACCGCGGGCCGCGCGGAAGGTCAGGAGTTTGATTCCCGGTCGAGTAAAACCAATGACTTTAAAATTGATACTTGTAACTTCCTAACCTGGCACTCGGCATTAATAGGATAGGGCAAGGATGGTGTCAGGATAATGTGTGGGATATCGGGTCATAGTGCCAGCGGCCTGATTTCCCAGTGGTGCAGCACTATAAAGGTGCCATAAGTGTGCACTCTCAAAAGTCGGTACCCATCCTCATATGACCTTAGATGTTGCTAGGATGTACAACAACAGCAAACAAACAAATGTATGTTCCCCCCCCCCCCCCCCCCCCCCCCAAACTCCATGCACCTGCTGCGCCTTTGATTCTACATCGAAGCAGTGGTCCACAACTGGTTCATCAAAGGCTGTGGTATGTGCTGTCCTGTCTGTGCGAAAGTGTTTATAAAAGACCCCTTGGTGCTTATCGGAAGGAATAGCCTATGTGGCGGCAGCAGGTTTCCTCCAAAGAAATATATCAGAATCGCCATATGTTTGACATACAATAGCCGATGATAAAAAACAATATGCTCTAGAGGCGGCGTTAAATAAAACAAGCTTTAGTTTTGATTCTACTTCCGGTGGATGGACACATCCACCTTCCATCCACCTGATTGGCTAGTGGGCTTTCACACATTTTTTTCGCCACCCAATCTGGCTCGCCCTCGCCATCTTCTCACTTCTCAGTGAATGAGCAATGCACTCACATTTTTTTGCCTACCCACCCTACTACTATTTTGGTTATCCTTAAAGGGCTTTTCATTGGCACTTCTGCCTTTTTTTAATAAACTTTGAATTATACACAATAAATTATTTTTTAATTGTGGAGATTGATTGTCAATGCATTTAATACAAATTAAACTGGTCAATGATTGTATATGCAAAATGAGTGCATATAGGCAACGATTACTTCCCAGACTTCTACCCCACTACCGTAGTGTGAAATTTAGCCACGGGTGGCGCCAGGGGTTACTTTGATCGGTGTGTACATCCACTTGTTGTAGAACTTAGCAAATGGTGGCACATATATAGGTGGCTGCAAACCAGTGGCGGTGGAAGTGTGGTAAAATGGTGCTGCTGCTGCTGGTGGTGGTGGTGATAGTGAAGGGCCTGAGTAAGGGATACATGACTCTTGCCAGTTTCACAGTTTACAAAACAGTTATTAACCAATATAGCACAAATATCTGTATCATTCCTTTTGCACTCTCCCAAACCACACATAAGCCACATCACACTTGCATAAAAAGGCTTAATTAGGTTATTTCAACATGTTATTCAGTTTAATTTCGAATTAAAAAGCTCACTCAGCCAGTGCTATTAAAGTTTCCCCAAACCGGTCGATGAGCTGTTAGTTGAGCGCGACCAATTTGGACTAGAAACAGATCCTAGTTTTAATGTGTGTGGTCCAACCTCAGCCTCCGACCCCGCCTCAGCCCCCGCCCCCGCCCCCGGCCCCGCCACCACTGCTCTAGGCCTCAACCACTCCACACCAGTGTTGCTAACTCCCCAATTATATTGCTGCCAAATCTAAGCAAGCCTGTGGCCATGCATTAATAATCCCATAATAAGAACTGGCATTTCCCAAATGCAATGCCCCTAGAGTTTGCCAGCCAAAGTCATGTATTATTCTATGATATGGGAGACTGGATATATACATATATGAATATATGCGTACATTATATGTGTGTGGCGCGGGTGGGTGGGTGGGGTAGGGGGGGGGGCACCCGTATACAACTCCCCAACATTTCGGGGTGGGGGCGTTCCACCAATGCGCCCATGGAGGAAATACCAAAGTATTTATGTTCCCCTAGCATTTATACTTGTATAATGCCTTATACCTCACATACAACCGGGCGCGGTGACCGAATCGGTAGAGCGCGGGCATCATGTGTGGGAAATCGGGAGTTTGGTTCCCGGTGAAGTCAAACCAATGACTTATAACATTGATACTTGTCATTTCCTAGCCTGGCATTCGGTATTAATAGCATAAGGCAAGGACTGGTTGGCTCAGTTCTCAGGATAATGTGACTGAGTGGGATATCTATGTTTCAGGAAAGAACATCAATGTCACTATGAGTGCGCACTGTCGCAAATATCGGTGCCTGTCCTAATATGACCTTAGATGTTGCCAGGACATACAACTTCAAGAACCAACCAACCAACTATATATATATATATATATATATATATATATATATATATACATACATACATACATACATACAGTAAAATCGTTCTAACCGACCACCTCCCCAGATCGACTACCTCTATACCGATCGCTTTAATTGGGTTCCAAACGATCGCCCAAACAATACTATTATAATGACACAAAAAAACTCCCTAAGCCGACCACCTCCCTAAATGGACCATTTAAAGTCGGTCCCATGTTCGGTCGATTTAGATGTTTTACTGTGTATATATTAGTCTCGTCGCTCGGCGTGGTGCTCAGTGGTTGACAGCTGGTACCTACCCCCCCCCCCCTCCTAACTCCCCTCCTCCACCCCCATCTGTAGGCTTCAGAGGCCCCATGCGTAGAATATAGTGTCACCGGATGCAGATGTGCCCTTCGCGATCCAGACTACTAGTTCCGTCTACTAGACCTTATGGAGCAAGGGCACTTCCGGGCACGGATATAGCACGAGTTTCACCTCCTGACCTTGGATCATATACCACCGAAGCCAGCTGTTGGATATGTCATTTATATTGTCAATTAAGCTAAGATTCCTTATACGCGGTATGCGGCATGCGAATGTGAATGCGAATGCAAATAAAAATCAGAAAGCATGTAAATGAATAGTGGTGCTTCCATACGTCCGAATGCGAATACAAACGCGAATGCAAATGTGAATGCGGCAAATGGATTGACCCATGGACCGATCGGTGCGAATGCGAATGCGAATGCGAATACTGCTGCGGTTGCCATAGAAAACAATACTGTTCCTTCACAAATTTGGAGGAAAAACCCCCAAAGATTTTGGGGGTTGGCATATATCTATGCCGCATATACAACATTCGTATGCCACATGCCACATGCCACACACTGCGTACAAGGAATCTTAGCTTAATGGATTAATTTAAAGCAATGCGCGCATAGTAAATCCTCTCTAAGCAACCACCTCCACAAATTGACCACCTCTCTATATCGATCGCTTTATTTGGGTCCCAAACGATAACCCATACAATACCATTTTAATGATAAAAAAAACTCTCTCAACTGACCAGCTCCCTGTTTCTCTGCGCACATCAAAATCAACTTTATTTTGTATTTATAGCTGCATAGTCCGATGAAGCATGACCATTTCAGAACCCAATTAGTGACCTAGATGTGATTCTACATATCTAATTTAGATATGAATGCACTTATAAACCATTTGTTGTCACCTAGAATTGAAGTCCAAGTCACTTTAATAGAAGCTGTTACTGCAGAAGTCTGTCATGTCAGAGTTTTTGCACGCTTGCCAAAACAAATTTGACATGTTTACACTTCAAATATCTAAAAAGTTACCCATCTAAAATAAATGTTACTTCAAATTAAAGTAATGTAGATGCTATCAACCAACCTGGCCACCACCAACCTTGACCCTGAGTGTGGTGATCCTACCCAGCAGAGGGGGAGGGGGTAGGCCCTGAGTGTGGTTACACCAAGCCCTGCCAGCACCACTATGTCTATTTACATCCCACTCAGGCACCACCAGCACTTACATATACATACATGCCCTTGGTCACGTACACCTGTTTAGTAATAGAACATTTGCATTCCCCCCGATGCCGTACATCGGAATATTGGGGTGGCCGAGTGGGTTGGGGCGTCCGTCTCCCGTGCTGGTAGATCGTGGGGTCGTGGGTTCGAGTCCCGGTCGAGTCAAACCAATGACTTTAACATTGATACGTGTCGCTTCCTAGCCAGGCGCTCGGCATTATTAGGATAGGGCAAGGACTGGTGTGCTCAGTGTCAGGATAATGTGACTGAGTGGAATACCAGGTCATGGTGCCGGCGGCCTGGTTTCCCAGTGGGACAGCACTATAAAGTCACCATGAGTGCGCACTGTCACAAGTCGGTACCTGTCCTGATATGACCTTAGATTTTGCTAGGACGTAAAACAACAACAAACAAGCAAACAAACAATCGGAATATTTTACACAATGACCTAACAAAAATTATACTTGTCTAGCCAAGCGCTCTGCTTAATAGGATAACCCAAGGACTGGTTGACTCAGGGTCAGGATAATGTGACTGAGTTGGCTATCAGGTCATAGTGCTGGTGGCCTGGTCTCCCAGTGGGGCAGCGCTATCAAATCGCCATGAGTGCGCACTGTCACACGTCGGTACATATCTTGATATGACCTTAGATGTTGCCAGGATGTAAACCTCAAACAACCAACCAACCATGCTCATTAAATGCAGATGCATTACGTATGATAACCATGACATTAATAACTGCATGTATTCTATAGTTAGTGTGGGCAAAGCAGTGTCGGGACAGCACAATTCAAAACGCGAAGATGGGCTACTATAACATGGCATTTAATGGTATTGAGTGTCATCAAGGAACAACAGTGAGAGGACATGGGCCCATCTAGGACTGAAGGCGCTATGCAATCTGTGAATATCAAGGTTATACAGTTAAAAGTCTAGTGTGAGTTAAGAGGCCTAGAGTAAGGCTAGCCGACCGATAAGCGTTTAGAGGAGTTAGATATCTAAATGTCAGTGAGCGGCTCTAGAGTAAGTCTGTCGGCCGAGTTAAGTGTCTAAATGTCGTAATCTACCAGTCTACGTAATGTTCAGATAAGCCGGTCTAATCCAGGCACTCAACTCTCCCTCGCTCCGTCCTGATAGTGGGTGGGCGGGGGGAAAAATTAGTCGGGAGGTCAGCTTGTGTTGTCCGAGCGGCGTCTTGGTGCTAAGTGTCGGTCATCGATGCGGCTGGAGGCGTTCTGGCCAGTTCGGTTGGCATCCGCTAGGGTTGTGAGTTCGAGTTTACTATGATAGGAGGCGCCACCAGCAGCCCGCCTCCGCGTCAGAATTACCCATGTTACAGAGCAACATGGACAATGCCATATATGGCGATGTTGTGAAGTTCTCTGTGGTGCGTCCCCCATCTTTTAGTCAGTATTAACACAGTCTGACTGCGTTAAGTCGGCCATAGTTATCGATGAAAAGACTGGACACGGTCACCGATTCAGTAAGAGTGTTTGCTTCCCATGTAGAAGGCTGTGGGTTCTAATCCTGATCGAGTCAAAACAATGACTTAAAAAACTGATACCCGAAATTTTAGTGTGATAGGGTAATGACTGATTATCTCACTATCAGGATAACGTGACTGAGTGCCATATCAGGTCATGGTGCCCAATGGCCGGCTCTCCCAGTGACACAAGTCGCGACCAGTCCTGATATGATATCGGATGTTGCAAGGACGTGAAACCCCATCAAACAAGCTATATATAGCAATTCCTGAATACTAACCAAAAGACTGCTTATTGCAAACGGCATCACAAAGCATCCGCTGGGAGAGCTGTGTTACTTAACTGTGTTATGCAATCTCCTCCATTACAAGCCAGATAAAATTAGTGCAGCATCTGTTGTGGTGGTGTTTTTGTTGTTGCGAGTGTCTTTCTTTTTAACGGTAATTTACGTGATGTGGGTGTCAACATGGAAATGTGTTGGCTCCGATAACGTAACAAGACCATATATATATATATGTATACAGAGCCTGTCTCAAAAGGTGATAACTAAATTTGTTTTGGTCCAGCGTAACGATTGACATAAAACAGCACAGAAACAGTTACACTGAAAACACAAGGACTTTTGCTTCTAATCAAATATGTATTCTATTGGGATTATGAAACACCATGTAAAAAACAAATCAGTTTATCCTGAGCAAATTCATATGTTGATTGTTACAATGGACAAAGTGTTGTCCCATGTTACTTATCGCCTTGTGAGACAGGCTCATTATATAAACACTAGGACACGGACAGCCAAACTGGCCGGGTGGTGGCGCCAGTGTAGCTTGAATGCCATACCGCAGCAAAACTATATATGAAGAGTTCAGGCGCAAGTCCCCGTAAATGTCAATCCTAAAATTGACATAACATTAAAAAGAATTACCTTCATGGGTAATTTTTATTCTCACTAATTCCATATTGGGTGTGAAGAATTGGTTATGGAGCAATAGACAAAAAAAATAGGGTTGTACAAAAATAATATTTTGATGGTTTGACTCCAATGTTTAGGTCAATTTTTGGATTGGCGTTTATTACATTACAGGTATTTCCGACAGAACTCTTTGTATATATGTGTATTAAAATGAATTATACTACTATAAATTAACGGAGAACAATCAAACGTTTATATATATATATTGTACAAGTTATATTACAGGTATTTGAACTCGTGCGCCCACCCCGGTACGGAACGTGCGACTAGGGCGCCACCTATGTTGTGTAAAATGAACCAAAACCTGACTGTGTCACTCGCACTTAGGTTGTATATTAATCTGCGTTCACTTATCTTTATTTTCGGAAGTGGCCTTTATATATAAAACGCCACCACCACCACTACCACCACCCCCACCTCCACCTCGACCACCACTACCACTACCACCACCACCACCACTATTACCACCACCACTATTACCATCACCACGACCACCACTACCACCACCACCACCAGTACAACCACCACCACCACTACCACCACCACCACTACCACCAGCACCACCACCTGCACCTCGACCACCACCACCACTACCACCACCACCACTACTACCATAACCACCACCATCACCACCACCACCACTACCACCACCACCACTACCACCACCACCACCTGCATCTCGACCACCACCACCACTACCACCACCACCATTACTACCATAACCACCACCATCACCACCACCACCACCACTACCACCACCACCACCACTACCACTACCACCACCACTACCACCATCACCACCACTACCACCACCACCACCACCTCCACCTCAACCACTACTATCACTACCACCACCACCACCACTACTACCACCACCACCACCACTACCACCACCACCAATACCATCACCACCACCACCACCACTACCATCACCACCACCACCACTACCATCACCACCCGCCACCACCCCACCCCACCACCACCAACAATGCCACCACCACCACCACCAACCCTACCACCACTTCCACCACTACTACCTCTTTCCAGCTCTATCCCGAATGCAGGCAGTTCTAAAATTAGAACAATTCCAGTGGACTGTTTAACAATTGGAAGAGATGGTTGAATGAACAGAACGCGCGCTTCACATAGCGGGGCTCGTGGGATCAATCCCTGGCCGAGCTAAAGCAAAGCTTCACACAAATCGATGCGTGTCGCCTCTTTTGCTCATCACATATCAGGAATGGGATATGACAGGAAGCTGTGGAATTGAGGAAGGCCAATTATCCATGATTCCATTTTCTCTTGCATAATTAATTAATGTTGCATAGTCCGATGGTTTTATAGTTTTCGTCATCTTCTGAGATAAATATATTAGGTTGATCATTATAATCTTCCTTTCTTTAATTTAATGTAATGTTTATCTTAAATGGCTAACGTTTGAGATAAGTGAAACCATGCAAAATTAATGTTGGCAAGCCCGCCAAAACGCTGGCACTGTCAGCTTTTACAGTAACAGGTTCTATTCAATTGCCTCAGTGTTCTCTTCTATGCAGTTACAAATGTTTAATAAGTACACTAGTATCTAAATTACATATCTATAATCAAATCTAGATAACTGTTTTGGTTTTGAAAATGTGATGTTTACATCGGACTATGCGGCAAGCTCAAAATCCAGTGGAATTTTGTGATTGGGATTTATAGGTTCTAATAATAGTTAGTAATAGATATATGTACTGAATGGATATGTACGAGCATACATAAGTATGATCATTCATATTGTGTTGTGCTATATACATGCATTATATTAATATTATTAATGGAGTGAAGGTAGCGGCTCTTTCATGAAACACTACTATTGCCCAAACTGCTGATGGCAGCAGCCTGGGCGAGTTGCGTTTGCGCGCAATGAGGCAAACCTACCGTGAGGAGCTGCTGAGCTGGCGCAAACACCACTATCGCTATCACTTCGGTGGAAATTTTGACCATAGGACATAAATGGTAGGCTAGAAATGTTGGCCAGCCAGAGGTACCATCCTCAGCAAATATTTGTGTTTTGTTTGTTTGTTGTTGTTTTATGTCCTAGCAACATATAAGGTCATATCAGGATGGGTACCGACTTGTGACAGTGCACACTCAAGGCGACTTTGTAGTGCTGCCCCACTGGGAGAGTAGGCTGCCGGCACCATGACCTGGTATCCCACTCAGTCACATTATCCTGACACTGAGCACACCAGTCCTTGCCCTGTCCTAATAATGCCGAGCACCTGGCTAGGAAGCGACAAGTATCAATTTTTAAGTCATTGGTTTGACTCGACCAGGGTTCGAACCCACGACCCCACGATCTACCAGCCACGGGAGACGGATGCTCTAGCTCATTCGGCCATCCCGTCTGGTCTCTGTGTTTTGTGTTACAGAGTGTGAAATAATAACAGTAATAGGACGAAGCCAATTCAATAGGAAACAACGGATGGATGGATTAAATGCTATTCATGATATGTATAAATAAACCTCCCATGCCGGGGGCCTTATATCGATATTCCAATTCTGGTTTTCTTTTCTATTGGCACATATGCATCCCTTCTTAACGTAACTCCTCCGATCCTGGCGCTTGGTATTTATCCATACTTTCAACGAGGATTTGCATTTTTTTTTAAAGGAAAAAAAAAGAAAAGAAGGATCCTCCGCCACTCTATCGTTAAAAAGGAAGAATGGACTTAATGTGCAACATATATATAATACGATCAACACGGCTTATTGTCCATATTTGTCCGCGTATGCTTAGCGTGAGAGAAAAGAAGGGCCATAGATGCCAAAAAAAGGGTCGAGGCAATGGGATTTAATTTCCTGTCTGCAGGCACAAGTTATTGCATTTCTGCAAAGAAGTCCCACTGTAACATTGGAAGGTACCATATGTAGTATACAATTCTATGTTTCTGTTCCCCATAGTTCCTTATGTTCCCTATATCTCCCTATGTTTCCCTATTGTTCCCTATAGTTCCCTATCATGTGCTATAGTTTGCTGTAATTCAGTATAGTTTGTTATAGCTCTGCATAGTTTGCTATAGTTCGCTATCATTCCCTATTGTTTCCCTATAGTTCCCTATAATTTGCTATAGTTTGCTCTAATTAGTTATTGTTCACTATTGTTCGATATATTTTGTAATAGTTCTGTATAGTTTGCTACAATTCGCTATTGTTTTCTATAGTTTGCTATTATTTCCCTATAGTTCTCTATAGTTACCCATAGTTTCCCTATAGTTCCCTATCATTCTCTATATTGATTATAGGATTTCTGGATAATATCTTTATTTGGTGTCATAATATAGCTGCGCTAAGATATTCAGTGAAAATGAGTTGATAAAGCAAAATTCATTAATAGTACAAATCGTGACAAGGAGGAGATTGCTGAACGAATAGGACTGGAAATGGTGGTCGAATCGGTAATAGTGCTAGCTTCCCATGCTGAAAGTTATGGGTTTAAATCCCAGCTGATTCAAACCAATGTCTTACATCATTTATACCTGTCGCTACTCAGCCTGGTGCTCAGTATCAATATGAATGGGCAAGAACTGGATAGTGCAGTATTAGAAGAATGTGACTAAATAGGATATGCCTCATGATACAAAGCAGCCTGGTCTCCCAGTGGAGCAGCACTATATAAACTAGCCATGATTGCGCAAGTCGGTACCCATCCTGATACAACCATATATGTTTGTAGGATCTAAAATCCCAACAAACAAACTGAACGAATAGTATTCATTTTGGCACTCTCTGTCCATAGCTGTAGAGGGATTCAATTAGTGAAGTGGAGCACCACAGGTGGCGCCAGCGTAGCTTTCACCTGCTGAGATTGTATTCTTTTTCTTTGGTTGTCCATTGGTGGCAACGGCAAAAACGACAGCAATTCATCATTTGTTGTGAACTCGTCGATGACCAATGAGTCAAATTCTTGCTTGGAATGTGCGGTGGCACGTTGGACAGTTGTGTGTAGCTGCAGTCAGAGAGTCTTGTAGGTGAAGGAGACAATCTTTTCTGTGTTGACACTTTTGGTTAGCTTGAGATGTACAATCAGTTTCAAACTGTGATGTGTCTTAGTGAATAGAAGCACACCGTGAACTCCTGTCCTTGCCTACTATTTCCCAAGTTGTAGTGTTGACATTGTATTCTTCGGGCAGTCCTTGAACTGATCACCTCAAACCACAGGAAACTGGTTCATAAGTCTTAACCCTGAGATCTGCACATTTCATAGCAAATTATAATATATTATTAAAAAAAAAAATTAAAAATCTTTATTGAGGCTGTATTTATACTGTCCATAGCATATCCAGCTGGGTATTCAGGCTTGTTTTCAATGCTGGCCAGCTGTAGTGTTGGTGTTATCTTATCACACAGTAGCTGCTGATAAGGTATTTGATTGCCTGCATTTCAGTAGCGGATAGTTAGTTGGTTGGTACGGTTAGTAGCCTATGTTAACTTATCACACAGTAGCTGCTGATAAGGTATTTGATTGCCTGCATTTTAGTAGCAGATAGTTAGTTGGTTGGTATGGTTAGTAGCTTATGTTATTTTTGGGGGATTTTCTTACTACTAGACTGACCTACACCTATTTACATATCATAGGCTTGTAAGCATGTATATACAAAACATATATTTATTCTCAGGTGAAATGCTACATACACAGGCAATTTAACTAAAGTTCACCAGGGAGCTTAGATAGGCTAATGCTTAGGACGCTCGACCCGAAATGGCACAAGTGTGTTTTCGATTCCAGTTCTAGGCATAATTTTTTATATATTTTTTTTTTATTGACGAGGTATTTACTCTGCCCATAACGTATAAGCTCCTGTCAGGGTGCTTGTTTTCAACGCTGGACGATGCGCCCATTTATTTTACTAACATGCCCTCAATGACTTATTTGGGATATGCAGCCAATAGCCAATAGAAAAGAGAGATAAGCATAGGCAATGCACATATGCATATATATGCCGTATAACTATAAGCCATTATACGAGTATAATAAACTCGAAGCTTCTACCAGCTCCTCAGCATCGACTGAAGGAACCTTGATTTAGTCATCTATCCTAGACAACCTCAGTTGTTGCGAACCCCACCTACACTCTCTGTACCGCCTAAGATTTATATAGTTAATGCATATGGGGTATGCGCACAACAATGTAATCTCATTGTATATATATATGTATATATATGTATATATATATATGCTACTGTAAGATTGGGTAATTAGGGATTTCGTTAAATCCCTGACATTTTCAGGGATTTCACTTAGGATTTCATGAAATCCCTAAAATTGTGTATTCACTGAAAATAGCAGTATAATTTTAAACAACTATATTGGTCACATTTCAGGGAGATTGTGAAATAGCAGTGATTCATTTGATAATGATTCTTTCTGTACTTTCTTTCTTTACATACTTTCTGTAATTATTTTATAATTGCAATTACATGGTGTTGTGATGAATAATTTAAGCTTAACCAAAGGTTCTTACTTGTTTTGATCTATATTTGAACAGTTGTTGTAGTAGTCAGTTAGTTCTCAGTCACACTGTGGCTTGCAACCATTTTGCGACCACTTTGTGACTAAAGAGGCGACTACCTTGGGACCAAGGCAAAACAAAGGTCGGAAAAACATTGGTTGCCGATTGGTCACCAACTGGTCAGTGACCGATCGTTGACTGTTAGTTTGACTGTTATGATGAGTGTGAGGGTGGGAGTTGGGGTAAGTGTGGGAGTTAGGGTGAGTGTGATGATGGGAGTCTGGGTGGGTATTCAGGTGAGTGTGAGGGTGGAAGTTAGGGTGAGTGTGAGGGTGGAAGTCAAGGTATATGTTAGGATGAGTGTGTGGGTGTGAGTTAGCATGAGTGTAAGGGTGCGTATTCGGGTAGTGTTTGGGTGGGATTCAGGGTAGGTGATAGCATGAGTTTGATGGTGGGAGTTTGGATAAGTCTAGGAGTTACGGTGAGTGCTTGGGTCAGGATGTTAAGGTGAGTGTGATGAGAGTCAGGGTGGGTATTAAGGTGAGTGTGAGGGTGGAAGCCAAGGTGAATGTGAGGATTGGAGTCAGGGTAGGTGGTAGGGTGAGTGTGAGGGTGTGAGTTATGGTGAGGGTGATGGTGTGAGTTAGGGTGAGTGTGAGGGTGTGAGGTAGGGTGAGTGTGAGGGTGTGAGTTAGGGTGAGTGTGAGGGTGGGTATTAAGGTGAGTGTGAGTGTGGAAGTTAGGGTGAGTACGAGGGTGTGAGTCAGGATAGGTGCTAGGATGAGTGTGAGGGTGTGAGTTTCGGTGAGTATTAGGGTGAATGTGACGGTCGGAGTCAGTTGTCATGAGCAGTCACAACATTGCTATGGTGGCTGAACCAGTTGCTGACCAAAATTAGAAAGCGTGCTAAATGGAAGCTGTGAAGCATGCGGTGAGGAACACACAACTTCTGCTTCAGCAATGACAGGACCAATGCCACATCAGTAGCTGCTCCAACACTCGAATGGATTCACCTGCCCACCACAACAATAATGCCTGCTGAGACACAGGGACATACTGACAACACATGATATGGACATAGGAAATCATCATCAACCTCATTCAGAACTCAATCACAGTGACATGAACAATCAACTATTGGCCACTACTGGATCAACATGCTGAACGAAGAGAGGCAGACAATCATTTATGCCTAGCACTTTCCTGATTGTTGGTGACCGTAAGGGCCAAGTTAGCCTTGGGAAAAGTACTTGGTTTGAGTATTTCTGTGTCTTATTCGATATATATGTCAGGATCCGACCATCCCATGCAGTTGGATCAATCCTGTCTGTGAATACCAGAAGCAGTTGGCCACCATGGATACACTTGGATCATGTGGTCAGAGTGTGTGTTCACAATGATGGAAGATGGTAGACTTCGTAGAGGTTGGGAAGACAATTACACTTTAAAGGATGTCCAACAAAACATTGCAGGGCTTACAGGAGAATGACCAGTAGCCTTGCCAGAAACACTGCATAATGGAGGAAGTGTTGTGCTGTTGACTGGAAGCTCACAAACTAGTGACCTACACAGACACCTGTTAAGCTCTTACCCATTGATATTGATACTGTAACCTGTAGCCTTGCTGTCCCTACAACCCATCGTTCCCCCCAACATCCTCTGCCATCGGCTCCAGCTGTCAGTTCGGACACCAACCCACTCCTGCAGTCACATTCACCATATATTGTAATGGATTCAATATAATATTGCTCCTGTTGACAGATTTATTAAATAATGCAAATTATTTATTTTATTGTAGGATGAACATGATTTTGTATCTATAATTAAATAATTTGTGAAAATTATGAGCTGCACATAGATTAGTGCTTACATATACAGCTTAGTATTATCATTTAGGTGTAGAATTTGGACAATAGCGATTTCCAATACATTGTTATCTCATGATTATAATCATTTATGGTGTACATAATGTGCATAAGACGTGATGAATAAAGTTCATTGCAAAATATCATGCATTATTATAATAATCTACACATAAATATGTGCGTACGCATACTGCTGCCTGTTTTGTTTGATTCCGAGTGTGGGTGACATGGTACTCAAGGTGTGGTAAACCACATTCAGGGATTTCACAAAATAACTGGAGCATCAATTCAGTGATGATGCGAAATCCCTAGACATTTTAATGATTTCATGAAATCCCTAAGTGAAACAGTGATTATGCGAAATCCCTGAAAGTTTTAGGGAGTTTGCAAAATCCCTGATTACAAAATCTTACTGCGACATATATATAACACATAGGCAATACATATAGCCTTATATAGAAGGACTAGATAGCACTGCTGTTATCGTCTAGGCTCTCAACCCCAACCCTCACAATGCCACCTTCTAGGATCCTGTAGTTTCGCAAGGCCTTCTGGGTAAAACACCACCATTTCCGCCTCACATAATATTGAGAATATGCTCAGTTTTATATCGATCTTGATATAAAATAAAGAAAAGAATCCCACAAAAACTCAGGGTAGGTAAAGAAGAGACCACACATGGAATTCACGATAACAGCTTTCAGAGACTGATTATTAATTATATATTTGCTACTTCTTTCTTAGTTGGCTTGGAGGAAACTGCCAGGTGGTTGAATAGATGCGCACAGGGGGTCTGCCCGAGTCTATGGACCCTCTTTCCGTAGCCTCCTAATAAACATCACACAGCACCGGCGCTTTGATGGCAATGCAAAAGGCGCGAATTGGCAAAGCACCGACGCTGCTCAGTGCTCAAAGCTTTCTCCTGCTTGCTGCTTCTGGCTGCTCCTTTCTGCTGGTGGCTGCTGCTTGCTGCTGCTTGGTACTACTGCTTGCTGCTGCTGCTTGCTGCTGCTGCTTGCTGCTGCTTGCTGCTGTTTGCTGCTGCTTGCTGCTTGCTGCTTGCTGCTGCTGCTTGCTGCTGCTTGCTGCTGCTTGCTGCTGCTTGCTGCTGCTTGCTGCTGCTTGCTGCTGCTTGCTGCTGCTTGCTGCTGCTTGCTGCTGCTTGCTGCTGCTTGCTGCTGCTTGCTGCTGCTTGCTGCTGCTTGCTGCTGCTTGCTGCTGCTTGCTGCTACTTGCTGCTGATTGCTGCTGCTTGCTGCTGCTTTCTGCTGCTTGCTGCTGCTTGCTGCTGCTGGCTGCTATTTGCTGCTGCTTGCTGCTGCCTGCTGCTGCTTGCTGATTGCTGCTGCTTGCTGCTGCTTGCTGCTGCTTGCTGCTGCTTTCTGCTGCTTTCTACTGCTTGCTGCTGCTTGCTGCTGCTTGCTGCTGCTTGCTGCTGCTTGCTGCTGCTTGCTGCTGCTTGCTGCTGCTTGCTGCTGCTTGCTGCTGCTTGCTGCTGCTTGCTGCTGCTTGCTGTTGCTTGCTGCTGCTTGCTGCTGCTTGCTGCTTGCTGCTGCTTGGTCCTGCTGCTTGCTGCTTGGTACTGCTGCTTGGTACTGCTGCTTGGTACTGCTGCTTACTGCTTGCTACTGCTGTACGGGGGTTCTCTCAAGTACAGGTGCTGCTGGGAGGAGTGCTGGTGGTGGTGGGTGGTGGGGTCGGGGGCGAGTGTGTAGGTGGGTGCTAAAGGGTGGTGAGGTTGTAAGGCCTGGTTGTGCATGTGTGAGGGGTTGAGTGGTGAGTGTGTGGGTGCAAAGGGGGTCTCTCAGTACAGGTGTTACCGGGAGAGGTTGCCGGGTGGTGGTTTGGTGGTCGGGTGATGGTAGTGTGGGGGTGGAGGTGGAGGTGGGGTGGTGTGTGGGTGTGTTGGTGTGTGGTGAAGGATCGTGAGGTTGTAAGGCCTGGCTGTGAATGTGTGAGGGTGAGGGGTTGAGTGGTGAGTGTGTGGGTGAGGAGGGCATCTCTCAGTACAGGTGTTACCGGGAGTGGTTGCCGGGTGGTGGTGTGGTGGTAGGGTGATGGTGGTGTGGGGGTGGAGGTGGTGGTGGGGTGGTGTGTGGTAAAGGGTCGTGAGGTTGTAAGGCCTGGCTGTGAATGTGTTAGGGTGAGGGATTGAATGGTGAGTTTGTGGGTGAGGAGGGGATCTCTCAGGTACATGCGCTGCTGGGGGGAGTGGTGGTGGTGGGTTGTGGGGTCGGGGTGTTGGGTAACGGGCTGAATGAGTGCGTGGGTGGTAAAGGGTGGTGACCTAACTCTGAAGACCGATAACCCAAGATACTGCAGTGAACTGCGACCAATTTCAATCCTCCCACTTCCAGGAAAAATTATTGAACAGATTATACATGACCAAGTTAAAGCATTCCTTGAATCATCCAACTATCTGACCTACCAGCAAAACGGATTTAGGAAAAACAAATCCACAACAGGGGCTCTGGCATCTCTACTGGATGAACTTTTGGGCAACATGGATAAAGGTGAACTAACAATGACTGTCTTCCTTGATTTCAAGAAGGCATTTGATACAATTGACCACGAGATCCTGATGCAGAAAGTAGTAAGAGCTGGATTAGGCAACAAAGCACATCAGTTCTTCACAAATTACATCAAGAACAGGATGCAGTGCACAAAACTAAACAACAATGAGTCCACCACCCGTAGTGTCAAGAACGGCATGTCACAGGGCTCCACCCTAGGACCCCCTGCTATTCCTAATCTTTATTAATGACCTACCACTAGTATCTGAAAGAGCAACATTTACATTATTTGCTGATGATGCAGCACTCACAGTACACAATAGAGATAGTGTGGCAGCTGCAGCCCAGACAGACATGGTGCTAGATAAGGTGAATACATGGTGCTATGGAAATAAACTAACAGTAAATAATGCCAAGACAGAGTATGTGATCTATGGGACGAAAATGAGAAAATCAAGAGCCCCTCAAATCCAACTACATATGGGTGGAACCTTACTTCGTGAAGTGGACTCCTACAAATACCTGGGCACAACTCTTGACTCCACTCTAAATGGGAATCAACAATTGGCGAGACTGAATCAAACGCTGGCACTAAAACTGACAACTTTTAGGAAATTAAGGAAATTCATAAGTGAAAACACAGCACTACTCCTGTGCAAGACTACAATATTGCCTGTTATAGATTACAATGACATCATATATGAGCTCTTAACAAAACAACAAAAGATCAAACTGCAAAGAATACAGAACCGAGCACTGAGAACAGTTTACCAAGGAAAGACACTCAGTGTGGCTGAACTGCACAAGAAAGCAAAATTGGATACTCTCTCAGAATGAAGGGACCTACACCTGATGGCACTAATGCACAAATGCGCAAAAGACGAAAAATTCATTGACCGCACAAATAGAATAACAAGAAGAGGAGCCTACACTCTGCTCAATGTACACACCCTTCAACAAATAAATATATCGGAGCACCAATCTACAAAGGTAGTGTCATGTGCAATGACCTCCCTATCAGAGTCAGAGAAATGCAAACAATACTTGCCTTCAAAAATGCATATAAAGCCCACCTGGTTATTCAGGCCCTTAAATGACTACTGCAGTAATTACTAGCAAAGCCCTGAGCTCCTGCCACCCCGCATCCTCGCTTGCTCTCCGGTGGGTTTTTCCCCCGTACCACCCACCCCAATGGGCCGCCCTCCCCTGCCACCACCCTTAACCATCATGACCAAACCATCAACACACCGAATATCCTACACAACTATCAATCTGTTTAAACACATTGAACATTATATAAGACAGACAAAATGTCTTGTCAACTCTGAACTTAACTTGTTTTGTAAGAGAAAAAATGTAACCCACAACGATTATTTGAGTTGCCCCAAGTATACACCTTCTACTCGGTGCTGCTCCGCACTTTTGCATGAACTACAGTGACTGGTGCTGTACATTATACAGCAGGAGCCACTCCCTTAATTCTACAGGATCGGTGCTGTACCTGATCAAACTTAGATTATTGAGACTGTCAATTCTAATAGTGGCTGAATATTTGAGTGGTAACGCTTGGTGAGGTTGTAAGAACTGACTGTGAATGTGTGAAGGTGAAGGCGTTGAGTGGTGAGTGTGTGGGTGAGGAGGGGATCTCTCAGTAAAGGTGTTGTACAGGTGGGGATGGAGGGGGAGGGGGTGAGTGAGTGGGTGAGTGGGTGGGTGGCTGAATATCTGAGTGATAAAGCGTGGACAGCTCATGAGAATGTCATCAGACAGGCTACCAAAGCAGATCCTCTATTCTCAACTGTCTTCTGGTTATAGAAAGAGAGGGTGCCCTTGTCTCCGGTTCAAGGATACCATCAAGAGAAACCTGAAGCTGAGAGACATTAAGACTGACTCATGGACATCACTCTCACAACAGAGAGCTAAATGGAGAGTGGCAGTCAAGTAATGAAAGCAGTCTTTGTCGCATCGCGACTGACAGCATAATGATGATGAAAGCGTGGTATGGGGTAGGGGTGAGGGTGTGGGTGAATGGGTATGAGGGGTCACAGTGGCTGAGGAGAGGATGGGCCAAGAATGGTGAGGATATATGGGGTGAGGACTGAGTCTGTAGGTTGGGTAGGGTATGAGGGGTGAAAGTGTGAAAATAAAAATGAAAATCAATAGTGTACTGTGAGAATAAAGCATCTCTTGTGGGTTCGATGTGAGCTGCGAAATAATCAAAAGAGAGCTCAATGCACTGCTCTACTAACTATACAAATACAAGAAAAAGAAATAATATATATATATATAATAATAATGAATGAGAAAAAAGGTAAAAATATAAATACACTGATAATTCAAGCGAACTCTTAGAAGCTATGCATGCGAGGCATGAAGTAAACTTTAAGGTTAAAACCATAAACCTAGTGACCACTGCCACAACAAGGTGAATGCAGTCAGGGAAAGCAACTATAGATAACCAATATTGTTTGCATCTAATTGAATGTGATATTATGACTACGCAGATGTGACTGTTTCGTCACACGCCGGAGGTGAGAGTAAACGGTTGTTGCTCACCGTACATTACAAAGAAAATGTGGTTTGAATCCTTTGATCGGTGATCCAGAATAATTCTCATCTTTATCAGTAACTCTCCAACCTATGCCAACGATTAAATTGGAGCTGACGAAGAACATCAGGCGCCATTGTCTAATCGGTAGAGAGTGGGCCTCACATGCATAATTTTGGGAGTTTGGTTCCCAGTCGAGTCAAACCAGTGACTTTAAGATTGATACTTGTTGCTTCCTAGCCTGGTGCTCAGCAATAATAGGATATGACAGGGAATGGTTGGCTCAGTGTGAGGATAATGTGACTAAGTGGGATATCGGGTCATCATGCCAGTGGCATGATTTCCCAGTAGGGTATCACTATAAAGTCACCATGAGTGTGCACTGTCACAAGTCGGTACCCGTCCTGATATGACCTTAGATGTTCCCAGGATGTAAAACTCCAACAACCAACCAACCTTGTAGCTAATCACATGTCCTATTGTTTTAATCCGAGTGATTACAATTTAGCAGAGATAAACACAATTCTGTGCCGCCCTGAATTCCCACTCCGTGATGGTTGATCAGCGAGGTTTGAATCAAGATATTGCCTCGTGTACGGCGTGCTATGGCCCTGTCACACTACGACGTGACTACGTCAGCGTAGGCAGAACGTGAAAATAATTATATTACGTCGACGTTATGGGCGTAATATGCAAATTGTGGACGTGAGCGTAACGTGAAAGTAACGTTGGTGTACGTCGTGACCTTAGCTGTAACGTGACAACGTTAGGGGGGAGGTGTAATTGGCGACGTGACCGGGCGTTAGTGTAACGTGAGCGTAACGTCGCCGTAACGGGTGCGACGTGGACGTAACGTGACCGTAACGCCAACGTAACGTGACCGTAACGTGACCGTAACGTGACCGTAACGTGACCATAACGTGACCGTAACCGTGACCGTAACGTGACCGTAACGTGACCGTAACGTGACCGTAACGTGACCATAACGTGACCGTAACGTGACCACACCTTGCTCCCACCCGGGCCGTCGGTCTGATGTGACATAACGTGACTCTAACGTCATTTACGCTGCTATAACGATCGCGGAACGTCAACCTAACGTCATTGTCACGTCATCCCGACGTGACGGCTTCACGTCGAGATACGTCGAAAGTTTTGAACAGGTTCAAAACCTTGACGCGCGCCGACGTAACACGACGTAATATGACGTAGCTCGACGTCACTCTAACGTCATTATGACGTCATCATAACGTAACCCAACGTACGGCAATGTAATGACGAAAAATCGTCACGTTAGGCTCACGTTGGCTCGTTACGTCGTAGTGTGACAGGGGTATTAGCAGGTTTACGAGGCGTAGTGACGTCACGAGCGCGTTCATGCTGCCTGGAGGTGACTGATTCTCACGTCACAAGGACGTGATGTGGTGAGAATATGGAAAACAGAGAGCAGAGGATGGAGCGGAGGGGAGGAGGTGGGGGGGGGGGAACTGAGGCACTGGATCTGGGCATTTGATGGCGCTATGGGTGGAATGACTGTGTGGCAGTGCTGATGGTGGTAGGTGGTAGTGGTGGTGGTGGTGGTGATGGTGGTGATAGTGACTGATTGGTTGGTTGTTGGAGTTTTACGTCCTAGTACCACCTATGGTCATATCAGGACGGGTTGGTGATGGTGGCCATGATGGTTTGTAATGGTGGTGGTAATTGTGGTAGCAATGGTGTTGGTGGTTGTTGTTTTAGTTATGCTTAGTGTTTGATCTGCTTTTGATGGTGGTGGTGGTGATGATGGTTTATAATGGTGGTGGTAATTGTGGTAGCAATGGTGTTGGTGGTTGTGGTTTTGGTTATGGTTAGTGCTTGATCTGCTTTTGATGGTGGAGGTGGTGATGATGGTTTTGTAATGGTGGTGGTAATTGTGGTAGCAATGGTGTTGGTGGTTGTGGTTTTGGTTATGGTTAGTGTTTGATCTGCTTTTGATGGTGGTGGTGGTGATGATGGTTTGTAATGGTGGTGGTAAAGATGGTGGGAATGGCAATGGTGTTGGTGGTTGCGGTTGTGGTTATGATTAGTGGTTGATGTGATTTTGTTGGTGGTCGTTGTGATGGTGTTCCTGGTTAGTGGTGGTGCTGATGATGGTGGTTATGGTTGTGGTGATATGTGATGGTGTTTATTGGTGGCGCCAGTGGGCATACTGGTGAGGTAATGGTGCTGGTGGTTAGTTTGTTTGTTGTTGTTTTACGTCCTAGAAACATCTATGGTCATATCAGGATGGGTACCGACTTGTGATAGTACACACTCATGACAATTTTATAGTGCTGCCCCACTGGGAAATCAGGCTGCCGGCACCATGATCCGATATCCCACTCAGTCACTTTATCCTGACACCGAGCTAACCAGCCCTTGCCCTATCCTAATAATGCCGAGCACCAGGCTAGGAAGCAACAAGAATAATTCTTTAAGTCATTGGTTTGACTCGACCAGGAACCGAACTCCCGATCTTCCGCACGTGAGGCCTGTGCTGTACCGATTCGGCCAACGGGCCCGGTGCTGGTGGTTAGTGATAGTAAGTATGCAGGTGCCGGTGGATTTGAATGCTGGTGGTGTTGCTGTGATGGTGGCAATGATGTTGGTGATGAAGATGGTTGTGCTTAGTGAAACTAGTGATGATGATGGTTGTGATGATGGTGATACTCTGCGCAAAAGGTACTATAGAGCATTTCCACCGCATACCTCCCTTCTGACACAATACCGAGAACCTTTGTTTTTGGATGGAGCCTCACTACGCGTGCTCTGTGGGAAAAGTTCTACATGAGACATGCATGGCAGGAGGAGTATGAGGAGGTCGATCGAGCCTGGTGTCGTTGCCAGGATGAAAATTGGCGCGCCATGAAGAGAGACCCACTGGCTGTTGTTCAAACCACGAGGACAAAACCTCGAGCAGGTAGAACCAGAAGGAGGAAGATTGGCCTTGGTTCTTCCAGCAGACGTAGTAATATACACGAGCCAAGTAAACACCCAATTGCATATTAAGGGAACTTGTTTGAAGAACGCACGAGTAAACATTCTTTTTTAAAGAAAAAATGAAAAAAAATGAAAAAATGGGAAAAAGCTTAATAGTTTATCTTTGTGGAATAATTTATGGAAATTATGAATAAAACATGTCTAAATGTCTAGTCCCATGGTTTGAGCTTCGATCATTTTCCTGAGACAAATATATTAGATTGATCATTATTATGTACTTTACTTTAGTTTGAAGTAACTCTTATTTTAAATGGCTAAGTTATGAGATTATTTGAAGTGCAAACATGTCAAATTAGTTTCAACAAGCATGCCACAATTCTGAGACCATTTAAATTTTTTTTTTTATTGAGGCTGTATTTATACTGTCCATAGCATGTAAGCCCGGGTACCCAGGCTTGTTTTCAATGCTAGCCAGTTGTGGTGTTGGTGTTATCTTACCACACAGTAGCTGCTGATAAGGTATTTGATTGCCTGCATTTCAGTAGCAGATAGATAATTGGTTGGTATGGTTAGTAGTCTATGTTATTTTTGTTGGATTTTCTTGGCATATATGTATTATTTTATTTTGTTCTACTCTTATTACTAGACTCCTATTTACATATCATAGGCTTGTATGTAGCTGTGTGGTGTGTTATCTGGCATGGTTACCTTACATTGGGTGTTATTTTGCACAGATATTTTTGTAAGTTTTTAGGTCAGGAATTTGTCGTTCCTTTACCATAGGCTTCTGCACTAACAGGTTTGATTAAATTGACTCAGTATTCCTGTTGTTTGAATCTATTGTCGAGTCAAACCCATGCCTTAAAAATCTTGACTTGTCATTTCATAGCCAGGCGCTCAGCATTATTAGGACAGGTCAAGGAGTGGCTTGGCTCAGCATCAGGATAATGTGATTGAGTCAGATATCAGGTCATGGTTCTGGCGGCCTGGTCTCCCAGTGGGGCAGCACTATAACATCACCATGAGTGTGCACTGTCACATGTCAGTACCCATCCTGATATGACTATAGATGTTTGTAAGGACGTAAAACTCCACCAACCAATTACTGACCACCCGTCTAAGGCAGCGGGGCAAAAGGCCACAATTAAATTAAGAAGTGGAGAGTGCCAGTATCAAAGCGAGCAAGGGTTGGCAATCTATAGCGGGCCAAAATCTTTCTTTATAAAAAAATCATACAAAAAAACACAAAAAACACACAGTAAAACAAAATAAAACACTATAAAACACAAAAAATCAAAATACAACACAATAAAACACAATAAAAGACAATACAACACAATACAACACAATACAACACAACACAACAAAACACAACAAAACACAATAAAAGACAATAAAACACAATAAAACACAATAACACACAATAAAACACAATAAAACACAAACTGCACAGAATCAAAAGTCCCGCGTGTAAATGACGCGTAAACAGATGCATCTCGCCAAGCTCCATCCCCCAGCCCATTTCGCTAACCATCGACATGTCCCTCAGCTTTGCCCCCTCTGTGCAGCCATGCCAGTTGGCACCGTGCCAACCCGTCCCACTTAAACGCAAGCGCTGCACATGCGTGCGCACGAAAAGCACCTGTTGCGCATGCCATTTTTCTCCCCCCCCCTACATCATCTTCTCCCTCCCTCACCACCCTCACCACCCTCACCACCCTCACCACCATCAAATGTCTTGTTATTGTTGTTGCTTTTGATTTGATTTTGTCAAAACTTGCATGTGACAGAGCCTTTAAGTGCCCAGCAAAGTGTCCTTCTATTTCAAGTCAATAGTGAAAGCAGGGGGTTGTGTGTGCCTGTGTGGGAGTGGGGTGGGGTGTGTGGGTTGGGGGTGGGGTGGGGCGTGTGGGTTGGGGTGGGGTGGGGGTTTCTTTGGGGTTTGTCTGTCTCATGCACTAGTCCCTTAACTCAGACACAGCAATGGGGATGGATGGGGCGGGGGGAGATTGGAGTTGGTTGGTTGGTTGTTCGAGTTTTGCGTCCTGGCAACATGTAAGGTCATATCAAGACGGGGAGAGATTGGGGTGAGGGTGGAATTTTGCTCAATTTGGGTAGGGTAGTGTTGGTGGTTGGTTGTTGGAGTTTTACGTCCTGGCAACATCCAAGGTCATATCAGGATGGCTACCGACTTGTGGCAGTATACACTCATGGTGACTTTATACTATTATAGTGCTGCCCCACTGGGAGACCAGGCCAGCAGCACCATGACCTAATATCCCACTCAGTCACCTTATCCTGAGACTGAACCAACCAGTCCTTGTCCTATCTAAATAATGCCGAGTGCCTGTCTAGGAAACGACATGTATCAATTTTTATAAATCATTGTTTGGACTCGATCAGTGTTTGAACTCATGGGTTCCAATCCCATGATCTACCAAAACGGGAGACGGATGCTCAACTCATCTGGCCATCCAGTCTGGTGATAATGTGGGTGGTGTTTGTGGTGATGAGGTGTAGGGCGTGTGTGCGATGGTGCGGATGGGGGGGGGGGTAGAGGGACCGAAGGATTTGCAATTACACAAACGCAACTGAACACGGCTTAATCATGGCCATTCTTTACGTTGATTGTGTTGTAAAAATTCCCCAGTGAGCCGCGTAAAGAGAGATTCATTCGTGAGAGCAGATTGCGGCTCTGTCTGAGATTGGAGCTTTGTTTTGTTCCATGGTTGCGTGTTTGCCAGCCTCGTTTTGACAGGCGACAAACACTGTTCTCCGCGTCCTCCTTTCCGCGTACAATTGCGGGATTCCGAGTAGCCTAATAATGCAATTAAGTAATCACAAACAATGACGCATCGGCCATTTCTTTCAGCGCCGCAGATGGTGGTCCCACCTGGGTTTCACACCGCCGCCAAAGTTCCGATACTGATGTTGGAGTTTTACGTCCTGGCAACATCCAGTGTCATATGCGGATGGTGTGATGTATACGTATTGTTAGTAAGCAGCGGGTCGGACTAGGGTGTGACCTGGCTGACCTCTCTGATGTCACAGAGGCATTGTGGGATTGTAATTTGTATGGAATGGAAAAAGAACTGTACCTTTCAGGCACTCTATCGGGTTCAGATTCTATTTATTCACAGACGGGCACCCGTCTGTCTGTACCCGATGCTCTGGTTGTTGGTTGTTGGAGTTTTACATCCTGGCAACATCAACGGTCGTATCAGGATGGGTACCGACTTGTGACAGTGCACACTCATGGTGACTTTAAAGTGCTGCCCCACTGGGAGACCAGGTCACCAGCATGATGACCTGATATCCCACTCAGTCACATTATCCTGAGACTGAACCAACCAGTCCTTGCCCTATCTTAATAATGCTGAGCGCCTGGCTAGGAAGTGACAAGTATCAATTTTAAAGTAATCGGTTTGACTCAACAACATATATCTATATATATATATATATATATGTATTATTTAAATACATAACTGCTGTGTATAACTTACAGCGTCATCAAAGGCCGGTTGCTCTCATACCATGTCTATGTGGTGTGGGAGGTTAAAAATACCTTGGGTCAGTAAAAGTGTCGGCCTGGGCTTTCTATCAACAAACTGGCCACAGCAGGAATGTCCACATCACGGCCCTGGGAATCAGCTATCTTATTGCAAATCCTGCTACCACCATCCACCACCGAGAGCACGTCCTACGAATAAATATCATAACTCTGCTCGAAAATCCCTTGAGATAACTGGTGGAAGGACACAATAAAAACTAAATTTTAAATACATATAGAAAAAATCCTCTGGTGCGACTGACACTTGTCGACACCCGATGGAGGGGAGGTGGGCACAGGTGGCGCCATCGGTCAAGTGCGGAGTGTTACAGAGAATAACAATCAAATAATTAATAATATAATATATAATGGAAGCAATTCCCTTCGTATTTTTATACTGCCATAATACGTTATTCATCATATATATTGTATATATTTATATATTTATATATATATTAATATATATATATATATATATACATAGATATAACAATATGCACTTAGTGATCTCACCCGCTGAGCCCTCATTGCTTCTATGCGTTTGGAAGTATTGTTAAATAATTTGGTCGTGGACTCATGTGGAAATCTGAGTAAAACAAGGCCCTCACGCCCTAAAACCTACTTCAAACAGTTACCTTACACGGCAACGATGGTTAATATCCCTAAAAGTACACAGCTTGAATTATAGATGAATTGGCACTGCCACTTACCAATATGCTAAAGTGTGGAGCCGCGGTAAAATTGTTGTAGTTTGCTGCATTAAGTATTACTAACCACCAAGATATTCATTTCTAGCTGTAGTTTTACGTCCTGCAAACATCTAAGGTAATGTGTGTATTCCACGATGATATTGTTTTAGTGAAACCTTGGACATATCGGTGTACTTACGTACGATCATATAAGGACTACAAGTACTTTGTGTGTTAGAGAGTCTGGCTTTTTTCTAGGTCGGACTTTTTCTAGATCTAAATGTTGGTGGTTCGATTCCCCATTCCATCGCCTCTGCTAATTTGGATTTCCACCACTGTGTATAACGTACAGCGTCATCAAAGGCCAGTTGCTCTCCTACCATGTCTATGTGGTGCGGGAGGTTAAAAATCCCTTGGGTCGGTAAGCGTGTAGGCTCGGGCTTTCTATCGACCAACTCTCTAATGGTGAAAACAAGACTATTCAGACTTATCCATGATAGACAGTATAAATCTCCAAGAAAACAAAGAATATAATTGCTTAACTTTCTTTATCAGACAAGAACTAGTGTTATTGGCCTTAATTGTCTGTTTTAAAGGAAAACCAGTAACACATGTAGTCCTTAATTGAAATGGAGTTTCTTTTCCTTACTGATTGTTGAGCTGGCTGAAATAATGCCATTCTAATTGATTATCAGTCGGTATTTGCTGACACATATCACGGGACCGAGAGTGGAAACATTGCACACATATCGCTATGAAATGTAAACTAAATGTGATGACCGACTGAGTGACCAGATGGGGTGACCGACTGAGATAAGTGCCCACTTCCTGATTTGACTGGGTTGGTTTTTGGAGTTTTATGTCCTGGCAACATTTAAGGTCATATCAGGATGGGTATATTATACTTGTGACAGTGCACACTCACATCGTCTTTATGGTGCTGCCCCACATGGGAGACCAGGCTACCAGCACCATGACCTGATATCCCACACAGTCACATTATCCTGACACTGAGCCAACCAACCCTTGCCCTATCCTATTAATTGCGATTGCCTGGCTAGGAAATGACAAGTACACATTTTTAAGTCGTTGCTTTGATTCGACCACGGTTCGAACACTTGGCTTCGAATCGTACATTCTATTAAAATGGGAGACGGACGCTCAACTCATTCGGCCATCCCACCTGGTCGATTTAACTGAGTCAAACTAATGACTAAAATAGTTATACTTGACACTACCTAGTCTGGTGCTTAGCAGAACGAGGATAGGCTATCGAACATTGAAATGAGGAAGACCAACTTTCTGAAATTGAAGTTTCACCTGAGTCCTCAACGAATGTAACAACAAAGGGTTTCCATTAAGTGGAACGATACCTAATTATAATGTTGTCATCATACTAAGTGATTCAGGAACATACTCACATCACGCTTCAAAACCTAGCAAGTGGTCAAATAGGTGGAGTGCAGGCTTCCTGTGCAGAAGCTCGGGAGTTCGAATCCCCAGCCGAGTCAAACCAATGACTTATGAAATTGTTGGTTGTCATTGCACCAACCTGGTGCTCGACATTAATAGTATTGGGCAAGGACTGGTTAACACAGTATCAGGACAATGTGACTATGTGGGATATCAGGTTATGGTATCCCAGTCGGGCAGCACTATAAAACACTATGAAATCAGGATGAGTGTGTACTCTCACATCCTTAGATGTTGCTAGAATATGATATAGCAACAAACAAACAGAACGTAGAGCAACTAGTTTCTATTAATACAGTCTCAACAAATTAGCTGCTGCTAAATTGTCAGTGATGCTAAGGCATCGCGGGTAATTGGACGCGCGAATACAGCCAAGCGCCAGTAACTAAGGCCGCTCTGATATGTCGCCGACTAGCGGCTCCTTACTGAACTAACCTGAACTAAATACCATTAACGCCGACTAGCAGGTTTGTTGGCACTTCCGCCGCCTGAATGCCCTGTAAACAAGCCGCCCGCGGCTCGACATATATCGTATTATTGAACTAAACTACGCCGCCTTTCAGCCAAAACCTTAATCTCTGAGATAAAAGCGACTGCTCTCCTAAGTTATTTCACTTTCGACACAGGAGCCAGGCTTACAACATCTACCTTAAATTGCCATCCCACCCACCCCACAATAAAGTTATGCCTAAGCCTCATTGACATCACATAACTACTCAAGAGACTGTAGTGATGAAGGAACTAAATTTGTAATAAAGAGCTATAACTATATTTGCTGTGTTTGTGTTTCCAATTATACATACATATCACCACGTGTTCCATAAAGTCTTACATGAACACACTATCTCGTCTTACGCGACTGTGGAAACCGCATCCATCTAAAGTATTAAAGTTGTATAGTCCGATGAAAGCATCACATTATCTAGATTTGAACCTCCATAGCCAACTTAGACACTGGTCCAGTTATTAAGCATTTGATGCTACATAATAGGGCGCACTAAGACAATTTAACAGAACCTGTCACTGCTGAAACCTATGGGGTTAGAGTTTTGGCAAGCATACCGAAATTAATGCTCTAGGCACAATGTTTTTTCACTTCAAATATCTCCTAAGTTTATCAGTTTAATCCCAAGTTAATTCAGATTAAAGCAAGGTGGATTATAACGATCAATCTAATATATATTTATCTCAGAAAATGATCGAAACTCAAAACCATCGGACTGTGCAACTTTAACCCAAAGCCAAAATAGTCTAACGGGTCACGTGGTAGGCCCTCACGTGGTAGGCCCCACGTGGTGTCCCCCCCCCCTCCCTCCCCATAGCGTTTGTGTTTGTAACAAAAGTGCTTCAGCAATACTCCCAGTAGGCAAGCATCACTGAAACCTGAGACATTTCTGTGAGAGTCTCTTCATTTTATCATCTCCCGGAGGGATACTAAATAACAAGGCCTACTCAAAGCAAAGGCAGACCTTTGATCGCAATGATCAAGATATGATTTAGCCTAATTGACATCGCTTTGAGATGGATTTGGATTTCAAAATCAGCTTCTTTATATCTTATCACACCGGGCACTCTGATGTTAGGAATGCGTGGCCGACGAAATGGCGTTCTTACTTTCGTGGATCTTTGATATTTGTCCTACATTCTTGAATACCAAGATGGCCGCCATGCCGGTACTAAACAGAAAGGAGTTAATCTTAAAGCCGCATAGCATAGTCCGATTAAAGCGTAACATTTCAAAACTAAAATAATTACCTAGATTTGATTCTACGTGTCTAACTACCGGGCGCGATGGCCTAATCGGGAGAGCGCGGGCCTCGAGTGCGGAAGGTCGGGAGGTCGGTTCCCCATCGACTCAAACCAATGACTTAAAGATTTATACTTGTCGCTTCCTAGACAGGCACTCGGCATTATTAGGATAGGGCAAGGACTCGTTGGCTTAGTGTCAGGATAATGTGACTGAGTGGGATATTGGGTCATTGTGCCAGCAGCCTGATTTCCAAGTGGAGCAGCACTATAAATTCACCATGAGTCTACACTGTCACAAGTCGGTACCCATCCTGATATGACCTTAGATATTACCAAGACATAACATTCCAACAAACAAACAAATGTATCTAACGTAGATACTGGTGCACTTGTTAACCATTTTTGTCACCACATGGAAGAGAATACTGAGGTAATTTAATAGAACCTATCGCTGCAGAAGCCTATGGTGTCAAAACTTTTGGCGCGTTTGCCCAAATTAATTTTGCATGGCTGCACTCCAAATATCTCAAAGGTTACCCATTTAAAATAAAAGTTACTTCAAACTAAAGTGAGGTAGATTATATATTGTTGTCTGTTTGTTGTTGGTTGTTGTTTTACGCCCTAGCAACATCTATGGTCATATACATGTATATATATACTCTTATGACGTGGGGGGTGGGTGGTAATTGTAAATGAAGGGAAACATCGCACATAGACAGGGATTCGAACTCCCCTGCCACCACCCTTAACCATCATGAACAAGCCATCAACACACTGAACATCCTCCACAACTATCAATCTGTTTAAACACATTGAACATTACATAAGACAGACAAAATGTCTTGTCAACTATAAACTTAGCTTGTTTTATAAGAGACAAAATGTAACCCGTAAAGATTGTTTGAGTTGCCCCGAGTATACATCTTCTACTCGGTGCTGCTCCCCATTTTTGCATGAACCGTAGTGACTGGTGCTGTACATTATACAGCAGGAGCCACTCCCTTAATTCTACAGGATCGGTGCTGTAACTAATACAGTACTGACCAAACTTAGATTATTTAGAATGTCAATTCCAATAGTAAGATGGCTGGAAGACCAGTGCTCTGGCACTGACAAATGTCATATTGAGATGAATAAATACTTTACCAAAAAAAAAAGAAAGAATTCTGCCATTTCAGAACTATTATGAATCAAATAACTCTCCGCCATTACACAGGCAGATCAACGATCCCTCTCTTTTTATGTAAAGGATGCCATCCGTCTCCCACACCTAATAAGGTCATATCATCTCAGTTCAAATGAATCATTGTTGCCAATTTGGAACCCCGTCCTTCGATGCAGTACTCAATATGGGATGCAACTTGAGAACAAAACTAGCATGTTTTGAAAATTTGATATTTCATCGGACTATGCAGCTTTAAACAAACAAAGAATGTACTGCTATTTAATAATTCTAAGAATCTCCATGGCTACTCACTATAATACGTGAGGGAATCTTTTATTTTGTAAACACACCCACAAGGATTTCACTTTTCATAATAAGTCAACAAAAATAAGTTAAAAATTGAAGCGTCAAACACTGGGCTTTTATATATGGGTGGGGATAACCGCAGATGGCAATGTTTATAGAATTGCTGGCGTTCGGCATTCGGAGCTGACCTGACATGCGCGAAATGTCAGAGGTACAACTCAGCCCGGCTCCTAACCCAACACATCCGCAATTAACAGGTGTGTGTAGTATCAAGTACACACACAACAACAAAATAACCTATATTTTTCCGCCAATATTTTCCGCGAGAAACAACAAAAATAACAACACAAATGTATTCTGGCTTATTTATTTAAATTCTGTGGGTTTTT
This sequence comes from Branchipolynoe longqiensis, assembly GCA_030323885.1. Taxonomy (NCBI): domain Eukaryota; kingdom Metazoa; phylum Annelida; class Polychaeta; order Phyllodocida; family Polynoidae; genus Branchipolynoe; species Branchipolynoe longqiensis. Next base: position 33,824,090 of record CM059196.1, on the reverse strand, counting down.
TTTGTAGCTAGTTTTAAATAGCATAATGGTGATTCTTTTCAGTTGAAATGTTGTAAGTTAAATTAGCGTTTTTTTTAAATAAGCAAAAAAAAGCCTAATTTAGTTTAAAAGATTTACGTTGTTGCGGGTTAATTATAATAATATGGTTAATGAATTATTTGCTTAATGATCTCCAAAACGGGCAGTGGACAGATTCACAAACAATCCGATATATGCAGTGGAGGAAGAGTGACATTTATAGTAATAGCTAAATGAGAAGATCATTGAATCCGAGTAGACCTTTTATTGTTTCTCTAAGCATCGTACATCGGTGAGGTCTGGGTGCATATAAAAGAGCCCTTGCTGGTTATCGGAAAGATTAGCCTATGTGGCTGCAGCGGGTTTCCTCCAAAGAAATATGTCACCATGACCATATGTTTGGCATCCAATAGCCGATGATAAAAATCAATGTGCTCTAGAGGTGTTGTTAAATTAAACAAGCTTTATGGTGAGGTCTGGGTAAGATTTATATTATTGACGTATGTACTCATCAGTGAATTGTTGGCATCGTTAGAGCAGTGGCTAAATATGGATACACGGATTCAGCGTCCTCGGCATGACAAAGGCATTGTTTACCTGATCGCAATTGCAAAAAATCCACCCAGGTAATTTAGCCCACCCAAATTGGGCGTTCTATGCCGTCAGAGCAGACAGCTTTATTGTTGTTTGTTCTGTTCTCATTGTTATGTGATGGTACAAGCCTGCCATTCGACATATATACATATATATATGTATACACATACATCTAGGACGGTATATTTATAAAAATATATATAGGTATGTTACTAGATATATATATATATATATCTATATATGTTATATATCTTTATTCACGTGCTGTTTAATATAAGCCTTTATCTAGTACTATATATGTTAATGTATATGTTTATGTTTATAATATATATGCTTCCATACTAGATATATATATATATATTTATATATGTTATATATCTTTATTCACGTGCTGTTTAATATAAGCCTTTATCTAGTAATATATATGTTAATGTATATGTTTATGTTTATAATATATATGCTTCCATACTAGATATATATATATATTTATATATGTTATATATCTTTATTCACGTGCTGTTTAATATACGCCTTTATCTAGTAATATATATGTTAATGTATATGTTTATGTTTATAATATATATGCTTCCATACTAGATATATATATATATATATTTATATATGTTATATATCTTTATTCACATGCTGTTTAATATAAGCCTTTATCTAGTAATATATATGTTAATGTATATGTTTATGTTTATAATATATATGCTTCCATATGTGTTTATATATGCTCACTATATATTGTAATATATGTTAATATATATGTTAATATATATATATATATGTGGCATAATTCAATATGCGAATATAAATAAAGTATATATATGCAAGTTTCATAACAGGGCCACCTGCGTTTCGTGCAATAGTTAAGTAGTTCACCTTATCTCTTAAGACACGCGCATTCTCCGGGTACCCTGGCCCACCTGGCACATTCTCCTTTGCCTCCCGTTCCGGTTCTGGTGGGAGTTTACAGCCGGCCTACCAGGTGACCCGTTGCGCTCTGCCTCATTGGTGGTTGCGTGTGCGGATGCGCATACGCGCAGAAGGTCATTACCAAACGACGGACCGTCATGCATTCACCCACACACCACCAAACGCACACATCCGTCCATATTTAATAACCCTCACCATCTTCGTCTCCAAACTCCCCCCAGCGTCACTAATGTGAATTATTTACTACAGCGGACGTGAAGTTTTTTTTTTTAGGTGTGACGTTCTTAAATTAAATTAAATTTAGCTATTTCCGCCGGTGGATTGTTGGTGCGACGCGCCCCGGTGCAAAGTGCTCGGATCACGCATGACTTCCACCACAAAGAAGCAGCGGCTGTATTTTGAGGGGGGCGGGGCGGGGCGGGGCGGGGCGGGGCGGGGCGGGGCGGGGCGGCCCGGGGCGACCCGGGGCGACGCGGGGCGGGGCGGAGTGGACAACACGGCATGCTGGGGTTCCGGCCGATAGGGGGTGCCAGGAACGCCACTGTGAACGTGTATAAAGGCAGCGAGGTTTCGTTTCCGGTTCCGCTTTCTCTTAGTGGACCGTTATCGCGCTACTCAGTCGGATACTATGGAACTGTTCGCCCTGTAACCATTCACCATTCCAATATTGGTCGGTTTTGCCAATATTACTCAAATGGGGATTCGCCATTTCCATGACCAGACGCGGTCGACGCCGAATCGGTAAAGAAGAGGCTTCCCGTGTGAAAGGTTGGGAGTTCGATTCCCGATCGAGTCAAACTGATGACTTACCAAATTGATGCTTGTCATTACCTATCCTGGCACTTGGCATTAGTAGGACTGGTTAGCTCAGTATCAGGATAATATGGTAAGTATTCACTTTTTAATTCTTATATAATATACAACGATGACTCCCATTATTGTCCATACTAATAGGTGTCCAGTGGCCACCCACCACCCCTATCTGTGAATGGGGTGTTCCACTCAGCTGGTGCCCACTATATTAACTCCTACCACTGCCACCAAAGGGCAGGTTCGAGGGGAACCCCTCTATAAGACCTTTTTCTCAGAAGGCTACACAGTGATCTGCTACCTACAACTCTAGCACTTCTACTGATATCCGAGGGCAGGGTAAGGTAATGGTGGAAATCCTCTAGAAGACCCTTTCCACAAAGTATGCTGCATAGTGAGCTGCTTACCCACTGATCATCAGAAGGCAGGTTGGTAGTACAAATCCTCTATAAGACATTTCCTACAGAGCAGGTTCTTTCTATCTTGAGCTGCTACTCACACCAATAGTTTTGGTAGTACCTTCACAAGATGAGTTGGTGGTTCAAATCATCTATGCAAACAGTTATCTGTAAAAATACATCCGTGTATTATAGCTGCCTTTATTTGAAATTGGCTAAAACACAGCAACACAACTTATACAAGTCTTTGAGTATCAGTTTTACACAACCTCTCCCCCAAAACCACATCTGAACACAATCAGAGCCTCATCGTGGCAGAATTGGCAGAGCCTGGGCCTCACCTGCGGGAGATCGGGAGATCGGGAGTTCGGGTCCCGGTCGAGTTAAATCAATGACCTATCAAATTTATACTTGTCTGTTCCTAGCCTGGCGCTTGGCATTAATAGGATAGGGCATGGACTGGTTAGCTCAATGTCAAGAGTGCGATATTAGGTCATGGTGCTGGCGGCCTGATTTCCCAGTGGGGCAGCACTATAAAGTCACCATGACCATGATTGTGCACTGTCACAAGTCACTACCCGTCCTAATATGACCGTAGATGTAGCCAGGATGTAGAACTCAGACAACCAATCCACTGAAATCGGCCAAAACACAGCTACACAACTGACACAATTCTTTGAGTATCAGTTTTACACAACCTCTCCCCACCCACCCTCCACAAACCACCCCTGAACACAATCAGAGCCTCACTGTGAAACCCTAACCGTCCAGGGACCCCACACGACACTCTAATACCCGTATGGACATTTGGTGCCGTGTCTAGTTGACCTTCAGTGACCTCGCCTGACCTTAACCTGCCCCAGGGACATTAAATCTGGCCGTTGACCTGCCTATGATCCCGGTTGCTCGTTGATCTGTCCCAGGGGGTGTACCTTGGTATCCTTATATGCTGCCTCTTTGCGCCAAGATATCGATCTATTTTTCAATTCACAAGCGGAAGCCTACTCGAAGTGGGTCCACGTCGCACATATGGGATCAAATTGGGAACATAATTTGATACTTCCGGTTTCAATTTCACCTGCTCGAGCTGTTTTATTTTCTTTAAAAGAAAATAATCAGCAGGATTGCAAAATATTAGCATTACTGTTACACACAAGTAGAACATTTAAACGCCCTTAACAAAACCCTCCCATACAGCTACATGTTTCATGGTTCGATGGATTTGAGTTTCTGTCCTTTTCTGAGACTGCATATTAGGTTGATGGTTATAATCTATGTTACTTCAGCTTGAAGCAACCTTTATTCTAAACGGCCTACTTTAAAGATATCTGAAGTGTAAATATGTGAAATTAATTTTGGCAAGCATACAGCCATTCAGACACCATAGGCTTGTAGAGTAACAGGTTCTATTAAATTGACCAGACGATATGGCCGAATGAGTTAGAGCGTCAGTCTGCCATGTTGGTAGGCCATGGGATCGTGGGTTCGAACCCTGGTCAAGTCAAACCAATGACTTAAAAATTGATACTTGTCGCTTCATAGCCAGGCACTCTGCATTATTAGGATGGGTCAAGGAATGATTGGCTCACTATCAGGATAATGTCATGGAGTGGGATATCAGGTCATGGTGCTGGCACCCTGATCTCGCAGTGGGGTACCACTATAACATCGCCATGAGGGTGGACTGTCACAAGTTGGTACCTGTCCCGATATGACCTTACATGTTGCTAGGACGTAAACCAACAAAAAACAAACACATCCATTAAATTTCCTCAGTATTCCCTTCTATCTGGCAACAAATGCTTAATAACTCAACCATTATTTAAGTTATATATGCAGAATCAAATCTATATCAATGCTTTGGTTTAAAAAATTTGATACTTCATTGAACTATGCAACTTTAATTTGGCACGAGATAAGAAGATATGGGTTCAAAAGAAATTTCGATTTCCTTTTTAAATTCATATTATTAAGATCTTAGACATTTGGTTTTATTGAACTTTCTTGCATCTTTGTGGTAATCACAATCAATTAAGTTTAATGTATGTAATCGTTTAAGTGTGGCTGTTTGGGTTTCCCGCCCTAGCAACATATAAGGTCATATCAGGATGGGTGCCAACTTGTGGCAATATGCACTCATGGTGACTCATTTATGCAATCTACAACATATGCTAATAAAGCACAGGCAACTCTATTTTCTTCACTAGAATCGTAGAGCTTGAGTAAGATTTACTTTTATGAGGTCACTGGGTCAAATTGACTTAGGAAACTAAATCTAACTCTCTGTGCTAAATAGGAGGAGGTAACAAGGAGCACAGGGAATACTTGATTCTTTATGCCAATGGATCTTGTTATCTCGTATCTTGTTATCATAGTTCATTCAGTATTAAGCGTTGTTTTTTGCACTTGCCATTTAAAGTTGCATAGTCCGATGGTTTTGAATTTCTGTATTTTTTCCGAGATAAATATATTAGATCGATCACTAGTAGCAGTACTTTACATTAGTTCAATTACTTTTATTTTAAATGGTAAACCTTTGAGATATTTTGAGTGCAAACATGGAAACTTAGTTTTGGCATGCTTGCCAAAAGTCTGATAACATAGACTTCTGCAGTAACAGGTTCTGTTAAATTGACTCAGTATTGCCTTCTACGCAGAAACAAGTGCTTAATAAGTGCAACTGTATCTAAGTTAGATATGTAAAATCAAATCTAGATAATTGGTTTGGTTTTGAAAATTTGATATTTCATCGGACTATGAAGCTTTAAGCAAATAGGGAAAATTCAATTGCCAACAATTGGTGTTAATGATTATAGTGCCTTTTCTTAGCAATGGCGAGAGCGAGGAAAATGAGCGAAAAGAACTATTTTTAGCCATCTACCTATGAAGGTATCAGTCGTCCTATCAATCCTGCTCAAGGGTCCCATTTGCAGGTTGGGTTATTTTCAGTTCCAAACAGTGGTCCACAACTGGTTCATAAAAGGCTGTGGTATGTGATGTCCTGTCTTTGGGAAAGTGCATATAAATTACCCCTTGCTGCTTATTGGAAAGAGTAGCCTATGCGGTGGCAGCGGGTTTCCTCGAAAGAATTATGTCACAAAGACCATATGTTTGATGTCCAATGGCCGAAGATATGGCAGGAAGTTTTGGTTGGAATCATGCGGAAGGAGCAACATTTCCCATTTAAAGCACGGCCATGACACTGACTGACACTTAGACCTTGACCAGGATCCTGTGCTGTATGGTTGGTGAACTTACTTGTGTAAATCTATATGGAAGGGTACTATCTGTGTGTTTTAAATCGTAAGGATTAAACAATTTATGGACATAGGCCATTTAAAACACTTATATTTGCAGGGTGACAAGTGTAGTGGTCTGCATTGACCTCTGAGATAGACTTTGATAAGGTTGATGGCAATGTTTTAGTTTTTGTTGTTGAAGATTTATATTGCCTATCATGGATAAGTCTTAATATACTTGTTTTCACCATTAGACAGTTTGTCGATAGAAAGCCTGAGTCTCCACTTTTACCGACCCAAGGGATTTTTAACCTCCCACACCACAGAGACATGGTATGAGAGCAACTGGCCTTTGATGTCGCTGTAAGTTATACACAGCGGTGGAAATCCAATTGGCAGAGGTGGGGGCATGGGGAATCAAACCGCCAACCTCCAGATTAGGAATCCGACCTAGAAAATAGTCACACACTCTAACCACTCCGCCACAGAGAACACCACAATGTAGATACCTAGATAGACTAATGTTTAGTATGCCAGCCCATAGGATGGCAAGAAGTGTCGGTTTGAAAACCTGCTCTAGCGCAATATACCCAATCTTCGTCACCCCAACGATAGTGTGTATGATTAAGGTGCTATGCTGCGTACAACCTAAATGTACCGAGTGGCAGTCGTAAATCTCAGAATCCTAAATAAGTTTGGCTTTAGGGTTTATCTTGTATTACTGTATTCATATCCACACCGTGTGCATTGTTATGTATATATGTGATGTATAAAACTTATGCGAGTATAAAGGCGCATAAGGGAATATTCCTTAGTGGCCACCCTGATGTTGTGTACTACTTTATGGGTGACCCCTCTTCACTGTGGGACAGGTGGCGCCCCCCCCCCCCCCCCCCCCCCCCCCCCATCTGCTCCCAGTGCCGCGAATACTGTCACTTGCGCACTGGAAATTAATAGGGGACGTGACCTTCCTAAGTGTTCACCGGAGGCCGTGGCCGAGTCGGTAGAGTGCAGGCCTCCCGTGTGGAAGATCGAGAGTTCAATTTCCGGTCGAGTCAAACCAGTGACTTACAAAATTGATACTTGTCACTTGCTAGCCAGGTGATTGCCTTTATTAGGATAGGGCAAGGACTGGTTAGCTCAGTGTCAGGATAATATGACTGAGTGGGATATTGGGGCATGGTTTTGCTGACCTGGTCTCCCAGTGGGGCAGCACTATAAAGTTGCCATGAGGGCGCACTGTGACAGGTCGGTACCCGTCCTGATATGAGCTTACACATTGCTAGGACTTACAACTCCAACAAACACACACACATGAGTGCACACTGTGACAATTCGGTACCCGTCCTGATATGAGATTAGATGTTGCCAAGACATAACATTCCAACAACCAACCAACCTTCCTAAGTGTGTGAAGATATACGATACCAAGGTCAAGGTTGAAAGTGAAGCCGGTACATATAGAGTAAAAATAGGATGCGCCTGGGGAGAGCGCGTCGACACACATAATTACATTCAGATTTCACATTCCACGCAACCTTTTTCATTTTCACTTTTGTGTTCTGCATGCTTAGATTACACTCGAATAACCAGCAAGGTGGCCACCCCAATACATCGGTCTAGGAGGTCTTATACTTGATACCTGATCCAATCAATTTCCAGATGAATCATAGGGTGAGGGGCTAGGGAGGTGGAGTGCTGGGTGGATTTGGGAGGGAGGTGGATTGGTGGTAGTGGTGGGTGAGGAGGGAGGTGACCTAGTAGATGTTGAGTGGGGAGCGAGGTGAAATGGGGTGAGTGGGTAGAGAGGGAGGTGGAGTGGTGGTAAGGTGGGAAGAGAGATGGAGTGGGTGGTACGGTGGGGAGGGAGGTGGAGTGGTGGTGGCTGGGGAGGGAGGTGAAATGCTTGTAGGGTGGGAAGGGAAGAAGATGGAGTGGTGGTGGGTGGAGCGGGACGGGGAGGGAGTGGTGGTGGATGGGAAGGACGGAGGTGGAGTGAATGTGGGGAGGGAGGTGGAGTGATGTCTGGTGAGTGGGGAGGGAGGGAGGGAAGTGGTGTGAGGGTTGGTGGTGAGGGAGGTGGAGTGATGTCTGGTGAGTGGGGAGGGAGAGAAGTGGGGTGGGGGTTGGTGGTGAGGGAGGTGGAGTGATGTCTGGTGAGTGGGGAGGGAGGGAGGGAAGTGGGGTGGGGGTTGGTGGGGAGGGAGGGAGAGGCAGTGATGGTGAATGGGGAGCGTGGTGGGGTGGTGGGTGGGAGGAAGGGCGGGGGAATGGTGAAGTGGTGGGGAGAGAGGTAGAGTTGTGAAGTAGTGGAGTGGGGTTGATGGTGTTTTTTTTAGGCAGTCTCTAAAGCCCACCCACATGCATGTACGCCCCGGTCCTAGGGTGACAGCAGACAGCAAACAGGACACGCCGGGCACCATCATAACCAGCCGGGCTCATGTGGGTGTCTGCCGGTCTCTGCCAGGGTCGGGCCCGGGCCACATATACTATATAGGGTCTTTGACTGATCCTACTAATCCCAGTTCATCTCGCAGCACATCTTCTACACTGTGTGGGCCTTTGGTTTGACTATATGGGTAGTGGGGGATTAGTTCATTCACCATATTATGGTCACGTGCTATCTGCGCAAGGCTTTGCATGACGGGATACCCACCCTTGTCACCCAGGAGGGCGATCTGGTTACCAGAGTCCTGGCAGCGACGAGTAATCTCCCCATATATGATGATATACATATTCGATTTTGTACACCTAGGGATATCAATGAAGGGTATGTCTTTAAATATTTAACTGATATAACGAGAGTACTGTTCTTCTGCAGCCTCTCCCCTGTGGTTTGGCGTGCCACTGTATCTTGCAGCAGATATCGCTATGGGAAGTGGGCTGTCAATGCAATGTATGTGGTATGAAGCATAGATTTGGTGTTATTTATTTCTATATATAAATCCACACAGTTATTATTCAAGGTGAGTCTTAATGGGGCTTATATGGGGATCAAATTGAACTGACATGGGGCTTATATGGATAATTAATTGAACTTAAATGATGATTAAGTGGGGATTAAATGGGTTTAAATGGGGATTAAGCAGGGGATTAAACGGGGGATTAAATGGGAATTAAATGGGGATTAAATAATGGGAGATTAAATGGAATTAACCGGGGATTAAATGGAAGATTAAATGGGGATTTAATGGGCGATTAAATGGGCGATTTAATGGGTGATTAAAGGAGCTATGACATGAATCACAAGAGCAGGAACAGGAATCGAACCTTCAACTCTTGCATTCCAGACCAGTGTGCTAATCAATACACCATGTAGGCTCCGTGATTTCACCACCCTATCCATGTGCACCTGGCTATTCAGCTCTTTGCCTGAGAGGTCAGTGCAGACTACAACACTTGTACCCCTGGATTGTGAGTCTTTTAAATGTATCCTGGGGGGATGAAAATGGGGAATATTGCGCCTAGAGCAAGAATCGACAATAACATGGATTTGATTTGTTTGTTTGTTGTTTTAGATCCTAGCAACATCTAAGATCATATCAGGATGCGTACCGACTTGTGACAGAGCACACTCATGGCGATGTTATAGTGCTGCCCTACTGGAAGACCAGGCTGGCAGCATCATGACCTGATATCCCACTCAGTCACATTATCCTGACACTGAGCCAACCAGTCCTTGACCTATCCTACTAATTCCAAGCGCCTGGCTAGGAATCGACAAGTATCAATTTTTAAGTCATTGGTTTGACCCGACCAGGGTTCGAAACCACGATCCCACGCTCTACCAACACGGGAGACGGACGCTCTAACTCATTCAGCCAACCCGTCTGGTCACATGGATTTGAAATATGGCTAGAACATAGAAGAGGAATTCTCCATCGCTAAGGAAATGATGTACGCAATGGAACTAGCTATTTTATCAAAAAGAAAAGTAATAATTGAAATTAGGAGAATGCAAATCGCACCTTATGAAACATTCACAACATTTTTACGGCAAATCACAGATGCATGGCTCTCCGGAATGCTTTGTTCCCGTCGGCGTTCCGAACCTAATTTTCATTGTGATTGGTTTGTTGTGTGGAAAAAAGTGGAAAATAATCCACAATGTTTGTCCCGCCGTCAGACCGCCGTGTTTGATACGATTGCCAATAACCAGGTGTTCGTATCCCATCACCACATGAGGCGAGGGCGGTTTTAGCAAGAGATCAGTGGGGTAGAATACAAATACAAATAATATTCAGAACATTAAAATGATTTTAAAAAAGTCAAAGAATTCAAAAAGATTCGAAAAGAAAACACTACCAAAAGAACCCAACTTGAAGTTATCAAAGCACTTTTTCTTTAAAAAAAAGAAGAAAAAAAGTATTTATTTGCTTAAGGTCCATTTAAAATAAAACATATGTAAGTTCCATTTAAAATAAAACATGCACCGGGTGCACACTACCAGTACTACTATTACTCGTCTTTGAGTGTACAGCTGAGTCTCTCTCTCTCTTTTTAAAAGTAATTCTTTTTTTTTATTGATGGATTGTTTACCATGTCCATCACATAAGTTCATGATAAAACTGAACAGCGGTAATCATGAATTTGTGGTTTATTCTCTACCTGTTGACCTGATTGGCCAGCAGACTTTCACAGCTCATCCACTCTCTACTGCACTTGCCGTTTTCTCTTCACATTTCGGTGAGCTGGAAACATGCAAGCTTTTCCACCCACCGACCCGATTAATGTATCTTTGTTTCCGTCGTACAATTCCTGCACACCGGGTGCGGTGGCCGAATCGGTAGAGCGCAGGCTTCTCGTACGGAAAGTCAGGAGTTCGAATCCGAACCGAGTCAAACCACTGACTGACAACATTGATACTTGTCCTATCCTATTAATGCCGGGCGCCAGTCTAGACAGTGACAAGGAATGGGTAGCTCAGTGTCAGGATAATGTGAGTGTGTGGGATATCAGGTCCTGGAGCCCATGGCCTGGTCTCACAGTGGGGCAGCATTATAAAGTTGCCATTAGTGTGCACTGTTACAAGTCGGTGCCTGCCCGATATGACCTTAGATGTTGCTAGGAGGTAAAACAGCAATTTCTACAGAAACATATATTACGTCCACTGCTTGTCTGTATCGTCAGTTAGCCAAATCATAGATACCAGATTTCGAAGCACTTGATTCATAATTGACCTTCATTCAACTGTTGCACTCAACCCTATTGAATGTTTGCGACTGCCTATTCAATTAATACACTACTGTTGTTTCCATTAGATAGGGCATTGCAGATGCGAATGATCCACAATTCACTGGAATATCCCATAATCAGGGGGATTTCCTACACATTTTTTAAGCTAGGATTCTATATATGTGGTGTGTAGAACGCGTTTATCAACACCTGTCTCAAACGAATCCTAAGAGTACGCTGGCCAAACACCATCAGTAACCTGGAGCTGTGGCAGCGAACAGGACAGCAGCCTGTTGAGGAGGAGATCCTTCGGAGACACTGGAGATGGGTTGGCCATCCCCTTCGCAAGCCTGCATCGAACACCGCAAGACATGCCCTCTCCTGGAATCCACAGGGGAAAAGGAAGAGAGGCAGGCCAAGAAACAGCTGGTGCCATGACCTGGAGGCAGATGTGAAGTGGTCTGGCCAAACATGCAGACAGCTGGAGAAGATGGCCCAGGACCGGGATAACTGGAGAGCCCTTGTTCGTGGCCTATGCCCAAAGTTGGGTGGTGGTCGTATGTAAGTAAGTATGAATGTGAATGCGAATGCGAATGCGAATGCGAATGCGAATGCAAAGAGGTATGTGAAAACATATGCAAAAAGGTATGTTGCAACATTTTGCAGTTTGTATTGGAAATGTTACACCTATTTTGCATTTACACCGATCGCTATTCGGAGCCATCCACTTTGCCATCTATGCAAATCGTATGTGCAGTCAGACATATCGAATCAAAGCTATCGTATTTACATGCTTTCAATTTTATGTTGCAACTGGAATCCTAGCCTAAGATAGACTATTGTCTATCTAGCTGATTTATTTACTTCTGATAACAACCTAGATGGGTGTGCATGGCCCGCATTGACCTATTAACCACACAGATAACGCGGTGTGTTATTGAAAACAAACAGTAAATAATTAAGCAGTGTAGACACTAAACCAAAATAACTGTTTCTGGCACATGTTATTGCCATACTGCGGGAGTACTCCGACTTGAGTCAGGCTACACCCCACACTCATAACGGGCTCTTCACACGGACACATTGGGTGGGGGCGGGGGTTGGTGGTTGGGGGTGAGGGGTTGGAGGTGACGGGGGGGTGAGGGTTGGGTGAGGGGTGGTGGTGAGGGGGTGGAGGTGACGGGGGTGAGGGTTGGGGGCGAGAGGTGGTGGTGAGGGGGACGTGAGCGGTTGGAGGTGAGGGGTTGGAGGTGATGGGGGGGTGAGGGGTTGGGGGTGAGGGGTTGGAGGTGAGGGGTTGGAGGTGACAGGGTGTGAGGGTTGGGGGTGAGGGGTGGTGGTGAGGGGGACGTAAGTGTTAGGGGTGAGGGTGAGGGGGGTGGATGTGAGGGGTGGCGGTAAGTTGGTTGTTGGTTGGTTGTTGGCATTTTAGGTCCTGCAACATCTAAGGTCATGTCAAGACGGGTACCGACTTGTGACAGTTCGAACTCATGGCGAAGTTATAGTTTTGCCCCACTGAGCGACCAGGCTGATGGCACCATGACCTGATATCCCACTCAGTCTTATTATCATGACACTGAGCAAACCTATCCTATTAATGCCTAGTACCAAGGGTACAATGGGTCGAACCCATGGGTTTGAGTCCCACGGTCTACCAAAGCGGGAGACGGACGCTCAGTTCATTCGGCCTTCCCGCACCCCACACCCCACACCATCACCGGGGTGGTGGTGTGGGGGTGGGGTTAGAGATGAGGGGGGGTGAGGGGGGGGGGGTAGGGGTGAGGGGTGGGGGTGAGGGGTATTGCCTCGATGGAGAAAGCTTGCATCTGCGCAGGTCTGTTTGTGTCTGGTGTTGCATCTAACACATCTTTGAATCTATATATAATTCATTCTATTCGCTGAATACACTGCGCCTCATAGATACTAGTTGCATAGGACATTAGCAGTTTACTGTCTGTGATAAAGTTATCAATGAATCAACTGTTTCAGCAACGTGTCCTATGTGGAGTGTGTATTACTAATAATTAAGTTAATCCGGCATTGTTAAAACCATTCAGTTCTTGGCGAATGGATATTTTCTATTAGGGTATATTTGATCATATATTTTCCATTCTGCAAAATCTTTTTAAAAATGTGAAAGGTGAAGTAGTCATAGAAGTCTATACAGTCCAGTTCTTTTCAGAAATTCTATAATTGTATCTTAGGATTTGCACTGATACAAACGTGTACTCTTGCATAGACAAATAACTTTAACCTATTAGAACCTTTAAATTACTTTAGCATATTGTCTTGTCCCTCTCTATTGAGTGATATAGTCCAGATACTAAAAACATATTAAAAGACATTTTTGTTTTAAAAGGCCTCGCTACGAAAATAGCCACAGCTGCCGACATGGCGTAAAACGCACCAAATCACTCACTCACTCCATTCTGTTCAGATATAATCGACAGCTGTTCTCAGTAAGTGGCTCTACATTGAATCTATGCGGTGAATTTCTTTAATTCCGAAAGTAATTCACGTAAAGAAACACACAAAACAAATTAAATAAGTTTTAAAATTGCTGACTGTAAAAACAAATTCCTCTGTTCTTCTTCGTTACTTTGATCAATAAAATTACTGCCAACTAGGATGCAAATCCCTTTAAAGCTAATAACACAGAAACCACACACAAAGACACAGACGCCCACGTAGACACTGTTATCTATTCTCAGATTCCAGTAATATATATAATATAAACCATCGTAGCCACAGTCAAACCATACAATAGCTAGCCAGTTCAAATATACTTCGTATATGTTAAGTATAGACTCAATAGCATCCCAACTACATTTCAACGTTATTTTGTTTGCATTAATTCATTAAGCAGAGGTGGTTTTCAATGTGGGGGCAATTGATCTTCCCATTCGACTGCTCTCACAATACAGAACCAGCCACCACCATAAGTGGAAATACAGTAAAACCTCTCTAATTCGACCGACCTTGGGATCGACTTTATGTGGTCCATTTAGGGAGGTCGTTAGTTTAGGAGTTAGAATATGATTACAATCGTATACTTCAGACCCAAATAAAGCGATCGATATAGGGGAGTGGTCGATCTGTGGAGGTGGGCGGTTAGAGAGGTTTTACTGTATATATCGCCCTCGTCTCTGGTTCAAGGATACTATCAAGAGAAACCTGAAGCTGAGACACATTAAGACCAACTCATGGACATCACTCTCACAGCAGAGATTTAAATGGAGAGTGGCAGTTAAGTAATGAAAGCAGTCTTAGTCGCATAGTGACTGACATCATGATGATGATGACTGTATATAAGAAAGGACACCAACCTTTGACACACTGGTAGCTGGCCTCTAGGTAGTTCTTAAACTCCTGGTTGCACGGCTTCTTGCTGCCGAACGTTGGGTCGACCACGTCAACTCGACAGGTGCGTCGGCCCGAGCAATGCCTGTCGAGCAGGTTGAGCACGTCCGTGTAGCAGCCCAGGAAGCCGAAGTCTGTCTTCACACAGCGCCCGATGCGCATGCGCCCGTACCTGGCAACCGTCATCATGACAACCTCATCCGGGCCACATGACGCCTCGAACGCCTCGTACTGACAGTACTCCTGGAGATCTGTAACACGCAAAGGGGGAGTTGGGGGTTTAGCTGTTGTCACTGTCACTGTTTGTATCAGTACTGACAGTACTCATGGAGGTATGTAACAGGCAAAGGGGGAGGTGGGGGTTTAGCTGTTGTCACTGTTTGTATCAGTACTGACAGTACTCCTGGAGATCTGTACCAGGCAAAGGGGGGAAGGTGGGGGTTTAGCTGCTGTCACTGTCACTATTTGTATCAGTACTGACATTACTTCTGGAGACCTGTAACAGGCAAAGGAGGAGGTGGGGATATACCTGCTGTCACTGTCACTGTTTGTATCAGTACTGACAGTACTCCTGGAGATCTGTAACAGGCAAAGGGGGATGTGGGGTTTAGCTGTTGTCACTGTTTGTATCAGTACTGACATCACTCATGGAGGTCTGTAACAGGAAAAGGGGTGAAGGTGTGGGGTTTAGCTGCTGTCACTTTCACTGTCACTGTTTGTATCAGTACTGACAGTACTCCTGAAGATCTGTAGCAGACAAAGCGGGAGGTGGGGGTATATCTGCTGTCACTGTCACTGTTTGTATCAGTACTGACAGTACTCCTGGAGATCTGTAACATGCAAAGGGGGGGTGGAGGTTTAGCTGTTGTCAGTGTCACCGTTTGTATCACTACTGACAGTACTCATGGATGTCTGGAACAGGCAAAGGGGGGGGGGGAGGTGGGGTGTTAGCTGCTGTCACTGTCACTGTTTGTATCCAGTACTGACAGCACTCATGGAGGTCTGTAACAGGCAAGGGAGTGTGGGGGTTTAGATGATGTGACTGTTTGTAGCAGTGGGGTTTACATGATGTCACTGTTTGCATCAGTGGGGTTTAGCTGCTGTCACTCTTTGTATCAGTGGGGTTTAAATGCAGTAACTGTCATTGTCTGTATCAGCGGGCTTTAGCTGTTGTCACTGTTTGTATCAGTGGGTTTTAGCTGCTGCCATTGTCACTGGCATTGTCTATATCACTTGGGTTTAGCTGCTGTCCCTGTCAATGTTACTGTTTGTATCAGTGGAGTTTAGCTGCTGTCACTGTTTGTGTACGTGTTGTTTAGCTGTCGTCACTGTAACTATAACTGTTTGTATCAGCGTGGTTTAGCTGCTATCACTGTTTGTAGCAGTGAGATTTAGATGGTGTCACTGTTTGCATCAGTGGGGTTTAGCTGCTGTCATTCTTTGTATCAGTGGGGTTTAATTGCAGTCACTGTCATTGTCTGTATCAGCTGTGTTTATCTGTTGCCACTGTTTGTATCAGTGGGTTTTAGCTGCTGTCACTCTTTGTATCAGTGGGGTTTAACTGCAGTCACTGTCACTGTCTGTGTCAGCTGGGTTTAGCTATTGCCACAGTTTGTATCAGTGGGTTTTAGCTGCTGTCATTGTCACTGGCAATGTCTATATCACTTGGGTTTAGCTGCTGTCCTTGTCAATTTTACTGTTTGTATAAGTGGAGTTTAGCTGCTGTCACTGTTTGTCTCAGTGGGGTTTATCTGCTGTCACTGTCATTGTCTGCATTAGCGGGCTTTAGCTGCTTTCACTGTTTGTATCAGTGGGTTTTAGCTGCTCTCATTGTCACTGGCATTGTCTGTATGAATTGCTTTTAGCTGCTGTCCCTGTCAATGTTGCTGTTTGTATCAGTGGGGTTTAGCTGTTGTCACTGTTTGTATCAGTGTGGTTTATTTAATGTAACTGTCACTATCTCTGTTTGGATAAGTAGGGCTTAACTCATGTCACTGTCACTGTATCGGTGGAATTTAGCTGTTGCCACTGTCACTGTTTGCATCAGTGGGGTTTAGCTGCTGTCACTGTCAGTATTTGTATGAGGGGGTTTAGCTGCTGTCACGGTTTGTAGCAGTGAGATTTACATACTGTCACTGTTTGTATCAGGTTAATCTAGATATGGGCCCCAGAGAAAGTCGATGGCCATTCCCACATGTAATCTTGAGCATTGACAAGCTGGAGTTTGCCATCTTTCAATTCTTTGGCGCAAACTTACTGATGTCCAGGTTCTCAGATATAGTCTGAACACTGTATAAAGGAGTATTGGTAGCAATAGAATAACTAAGCTAAGAGCAAAGGAACATGATAATTTCACTGAAATAATATGTGTATATTATTCCATAACTGCATGACATTTCTGTTTCATAATAAACAAATACAAAAAGAAAAAGTGTACATGTTGTGTACAACACTCTCCACACACGAGTTATCTTTATACCCCTGTCACACTATGACGTTTCTCTCCAACGCGCGGCGACATGTGTCCTTTTTTGGCGAAACGTCGGGAAACGTTAGGGGGATGGTATGCGAACGTCGGTACACGTCGGTACACTATCCTGGACGTCGACAGTCGCCGGAGAACGGCGGCGCGCGTAGTTGGTCGCTCAATGTTTTTAACATGTCAAAAAAACTGAACGACCGACAACGCGCTTCAACACGCGGTTGCCAATATTATGGCGACGTCAGAAGGACGTCGACAGCGCTGGAATAACGTTATGCGAATGCTAGGCAGTCGCTGCGCGCGCGTGAGGGTCATCTCCACACGTTGCGCCAAATGGTTGCTTTGTTGTTTTACATCCTACCAACATCTAAGGTCATATGAGCACGTCGCAACAAACTTTTTAATTTTTTTTCCTCACTCGTCGACTAGTGTTGGCCGCGCGCGAATAACGCGCTGCGCTGACGCCAATCTTTTTCCCCAAACCCCCGAAAAGTTGGACGTGTCTCGACGCGTAGAAGATATTTTGCGTGCTGACAGCGCATCGGCGAGAAGCGTTGTAGTGTGACAGGGCCATTAGCTAGAAACTTGCATTTTGCAATAACCTTGCCTTGATGTGTCTCTACCCGCAATTCTTGAATCAAAAGCTAGCTTGCTGATCTAATTGATCTGGTTTTGCACGAAAGTAGCATGAATGCAGCAACCTTTGACTTTGAAACACTGATCTCACTAATGAAGCATCACACGTCACAATCATAATAATAACGTTGCAAAATAATGAGGCCAATTTAGGATGAATCAACCACAAAAAGTAATGAGATGACATGCCCTGGTCAACATGTACGTGCTGTATTTACATAAATAACAGTTTGATTAAAAGAGAAGACGAAAAAACATCGATGTTTTTTATGAAAACGAGGAATTTAAATTGTATCCATAGTGTAAATTTAAAATTTGATCATCTAGTAATGATATATATATATATATAATGAAAAGATATATATACATCACATGAAGAGCTCCTTTTCAAAACGCAATAAGCGCCAATCCCCAAAAATGAGTTTGCGATTCCAATGCCAGTTGTCTAGATCGTATTTAGGAAAAAAAGCTCTTCACATACACGCAGAACTTTTATGCATATAAAGAGCTCTTTTCCCAAACATGAACTTGGTATTGGCATTGCAATACCATTTTTAGGATTCGCTTATGACCTTTTATAAAAGGGCTCTTCTGTATAGCTGTATATAGTTCCCTGTGTTCCCACATATGCAATTATTTTCTTGGTAAACACTTTGTATAGGTGTTAATCCATCCCTGAGAACATTTAGTTTCTTTGTTTAAAGTAATATAAAACAGAAGCTCTGCTATAGCATATTGAAAATATACTGATGCAACTGAACCCCATCAGGTAATAAACTAAACATACCTTCTAAATGGAATGGTTAGAGTCCTAGTCAGCCAAGAATCGTTCAGGTATTCTGGTCATGTGATCAAAACATAGTGATTTAAAGGCAGGAAGGATGATTCAAAGTTCAATCCTATGGCTTAAAACCGTTTGTATTTTTGTTTATGTAATGGAATGTCTATTTCTTTTTGTTTATGTTAGGATGAAAACTACAATTGATTGTAAGTTGATTTATTGCTTGATCTCTTCAGTAATTACCGCTTTTTTGTTTATTCAATAAGGCTAGAATTCAAACATGCTATTGGAATGCATCGGTCTGGAATGGCGCCTAACCAGGACCTGTGATGCATCTGCTGCAGCTGCATCCTTAGTCTGCTTCAGAAAAACTAAATGGACCATACTCAAAAGCCCATGTGCTCTCTCTTCCCAGCCCTCGGATCATCCTACCAACATCTAGATAGTGCCCACACACCCTACATGTCAACAACTTACTGATTTCCCCCCCTCCCCCCCTATATTAAGTATGCTTCCATTCAACAACAGGAGGCCTATTTAACAAAATACACATTTATTCTATGAAATACTGACAATGGAAATGTTGTCACAGTCACCAAAGTCAATTCCCAACAACATATGACTCATCCTTTCCCCTTCCCATCTTCCCACAAGACAACAACCCACCCCAATCAACCACCCAACATGACTGCATTAGTTCTACTACACACTAACTAGTACAAGGAAATGGTTAATACCCCTCAGCAGCAAACTCATTCTACAACATCCTTAATGAAGCACATGTCCATAGTGAAGCGTGACATGGCATGGTATAGTTATTGACATCTGCAGTGCACTTACTAAGCTAAATAAGTAGCATCACGACCATACCATCTTCTAACACTTGACAATACATGTGCACCATTTCTTCCAAAGGGGATCACTGAACGAGTTTTAACAATAACACAGGGAAACTACACCTAACATCATATTATATTTGTTATCAAATCTGCAATGAAGTAAAGGATTTAACATGGATCAAATTCTACTAACAGAATAGCTTCATATTCACCATGTCTATTAGTACAAAGTTGCCCTAACCACGACACTGACAATATATAATTTACACCCAGTTATCTCTCAATGTTGTTGGGTAACAGCACTATTTTTCTTTTTTCCTTTAAAAAAAAATTTGTATCAACCTCTTGTTGATTTTAGACGATTATATATATGTGAATGAATGTAACATAACATGCCTGGAAGACCAGTGCCTCGAGACTGAAAGAGTACCTTTATTCGCTGAATACAATGATCATTTACCAACAAATAAATGAAAAATAGATAACACTTATGTTGAACCTGTCTATACATTATACTATGATATTGTTTGATATAGTATGATAAGTATGATACAGTATGATACAGTATGATACAATATGATACAGTTTGATACAGTTTGATACAATATGATACATTATGATACAGTATGATATAGTATTGTAGTGGTCTGCACTGACCTCTCAGGCAAGTAGCCGCATAGACAGGTAGGCATGGGTAGTGTGTTGATATCAGGGAACCTAGGTGGTGTAATGGTTAGCACACTGGTCTGGAATGCAAAGAGATGTGGGTTCGAGTCCCGCTCTAGGCGCAATATTTCCTATTTTCATCACCCCCACGACAGTATGATACCGTATGATATAGTATGATATTGTATGATGTAGTATGATGTACTATGATGTACTATGATGTAGTATGATGTAGTATGATGCAGTATGATGCAGTATGATGCAGTATGATGCAGTATGACGCAGTATGACGCAGTATGACACAGTATGATAGAGTATGATCCGGTATGATGCGGTATGATGCTATGATGCGGTATGATGCGGTATGATAGAGTATGATCTAGTATGATATAGTATATGTTATGACCTTGCTAGGATGTAAAGCCCTACCAAACAAAATAAACAGCCAATTGTTACGTACGCCTATTGAGCTATTTTTAGCTAGAAAATAGGGAAGAAACTACGCAACTTCAGATAGTCCTCCTCCTCCTTCTCCTCCTCTTTGTGGCCAAAGTTAAACCACGTTATCACGTGACGCCCCAGACTTGGGCACCTCCAGCACCTATCATCGTATATCACGATTGCCTGCACTTTGTCAGGACTGAAGATCAGGGGACAAGGCCACTGGTCTACCACAAAGCTGGCCATCGATTTATCAGCTTATATATATATATGTTCAGTAAAACCTCTCTAACACAGATCGACCACTCCCCTATATCAATCGTTTTATTTGGGTCCCAAACGATCGCCAATACAATGCCATTGTAATGATACAACAAAATCTCTTAACCGACTATCCTCCGAAATGCACCATTTAGAGTCGCTCCCATGGTCGGGTGATTTAGAGAGGTTTTACTGTGTGTATATATATATGTATATATATACACCCATCGTGCTATAATGCGCCGTAATGTCACCATAGGTAACTCTATTATTTATGAACAAATATATATCTGAAGAGTTCAGGCGCATAACCCGGTAAACACCAATTCAAAAATCTTGTTAAAGTCAAAGAGTTTTACCTGAAGCTAATTTTAATTCTCATTAATTCTACATTTCTCGTGATGAGCTGATTATTGAGAAAGGAAAAAAAAAGGAATGTAATAAAATGAACTTTTTGAAGGTTAGATTCCAATGTTTACCTCAATTTTTGGATTGGCGTTTACAGGGTTTTGCTGCTGAATTCTTCATATATATATTTCTTACAAAGGCTAAAATAAATTCATTGACAATGTCAGGGCACAAAATCCAACTGGGCTGTATTGCCTCCTGTATTTGTTGCTATACTTTACAAGTTAGATTTCACTGTCAGATTGTAAAATATTCCGATATTCGTCAAGGTGGGTGTACAAATGTTCTATTACTGATCAGTGTACTTGGCCAGATGCATATATATATATATATATATATATATATATATGAGCCTGTCTCAAAAGTTGCTAACTCTTAGTTTTTTTGTCCATAGTAACGATTAACACAAAACAGCACAGAAACAGTTACACTGAAAACACAAGGACATTTGCTTCAAATCAATATGTATTCTATTGGGATTATGAAACACCATGTACAAAACAAATCAGTTTATCCTGAGCAAATGCATAAGTAGATAGTGTGTTGATCGTTAAAATGGACAAAGTTGTGTTCCATATTGCTTAGCACCTTTTGAGACAGTCTCATATATATATATATGTGGGTTGGTGGTGCCTGAGTGGAATGTAAATAGACATAGTGGTTCTGGCAGGTCTGGGTGTCATTGCACTCAGGGCCTAGCCCTTCTGCTGGGGTTGGGGTCACCACACTCAAAAGGTCAAGGTTGGTGGTGGTCAAGAGGCCATACAGGTACTGCTGGTGGGCAGACCACTGGTATCCATAGAGATCAGGAATGCTGGATTCCTATTGGTGAGACCAGGCATGCTCGATTCCCATTGGTGGAAGGAGATGGTATGATACTCTATTATGAACCCATGTAACTATATAACAATAAATCAGAGGACTGGACTCTCTCTCTTACACTTTACTCTCTTCCTTTCTCTTTGTCTGTATTTTATTTCCTCATAGCCTATGTACACAGCCACAGAGCGAGCATTAGATTCTACAAACTGGTGAACACGATGAGTGGGTAGTTTCTACAATATGAAACAAGTTTTAATCACCTAAAAATTGCATCATATTTGATTTTCGTACGTCATTTGACACAGATCTGTGTCATGGAGGTGTTCTAATTTTAGATACACCATGTCTAAATTGGGAATCAAATTCAGATTTACAGTCCAGGGCAGGCGTCTTAGCCTTTAGAGTACCGAGGCTCCCTGACGTAATCAACCTACTCACGCCTCTCTGTGCATGCTCCTGCGATAACTATAACAAAGTAATAGCTACGATTGTGAGAGCAGATGCTAACTAAAACAATTATGCTCAAGAATGCCATGACCTAAATGCCTCCGGCTATTCTAATACATTAGTATTAATAAATATCTAAATTTAGTTGGCTCACTCGTAATATCTTTTGCAACTCCAAGATGACCTGGCCATTTGGATAAACTTGTATGGATTGACTCCATATTCGAGCAATAACTATAAAGTTGTACATCCCCCATGCAGTCGTGTATATTATGTAGACGGATTTGTCTGTATAATTATTTATATCTTTTCCCCCCCATTTATCAGTGCCATATTCTTCTTAGATTTAGTACTTAAGAAGTTTAAGTATTCTATTTCTTCTGACAAATTTCTTTTTAACACAAAACTCGCCATATAGGGCAATATCTATTAAATTGTACATGCCCAAATAGTTGTGTATATTATGCAAATGGTGGTGATTGTATAATTATAACATCTCTTTTCGAGTTATCAGCATCATATTCTTAGATTTATTATTGTAGTAGTCTGCACTGACCTCTCAGGCAAGTAACCACATAGACAGGTAGGCGTGGGTATTCTGGTGATATCAGGGAGTCTAGGTGGTGTAATGGTTAGCACACTGGCCCGGAATGCATAGAGATGTGGGTTTGAGTCCCGCTCTAGGCACAATATTTCCCATTTTCATCACCCCCACGACACTGGTTGCCGTGACCATGATCCTATACAAGCTATGCACTGTATAGTTGATAACCTACCCAGTGTATGTATATATGTAAGTGCATTGCCTATATGTATGTAATTGTAAGCATTGAAAGAGTTACAATTCCTGGGGGACAAGTGTAGTAGTCTGCACTGACCTCTCAGGCAAGGAGCCGCATAGACAGGTAGGCTTGGGTAGTGTGTCGATATCTGGGAGCCTAGGTGGTGTAATGGTTAGCACACCTGCCTGGAATGCATAGAGATGTGGGTTCGAGTCCCGCTCTAGACGCAATATTTCCCATTTTCATCACCCCCCCTCCCTACAACACTATTTACGACTATTTATTCTGACAAAACTTTAAAAAAAACAGAAAATTCCATATTAGGGTGATAACTAGTAAGCAGTTGTGTATATTATGCATAGATATTTCTCTGTATAATTATTACATCTCTTTTGCAGATATTAGTACCATATTCTTCTTATGTGTAGTACTTTACCATACTCTTCTTAGGTTTAGTATTTTACCAAATTCTTCTTAGGTTTGGTACTTTACCATATTCTTCTTATGCTTAGTACGTTACCACACTCTTCTTAGGTTTAGTGCTTTACCATACTCTTCTTAGGCTTAGTAATTTACCATATTCTTCTTAGGTTTATTAATTTACCATATTCTTCTTAGGTTTAGTACCTTACCATATTCTTCCTAGGTGTAGTACGTTACCATATTCTTTTTAGGCTTAGTACTTTACCATACTCTTCTTAGCTTTAGTCCTTTACCATATTCTTTTTAGGATTAATACTTTACCATATTCTTCTTAGGTTTAGTACCTTACGATATTCTTCTTAGGTGTAGTACTTTACCATACCCTTCATAGCTTTAGTCCTTTACGATAGTCTTCTTAGGCTTAGTACTTTACCATATACTTCTTAGGTTTAGTACTTGACCATACACTTCTTAGGTTTAGTACTTTCCAATATTCTTCTTAGATTTAGTACTTTACCATATTCTTCTTAGATTTAGTACTTTACCATATTCTTATTAGGCTTAGTACCTTACCATATTCTTCTAGGCTTATCACCATATTCTTCTTAGGTTTAGTACTTTACCATATTCTTCTTAGGTTTAGTACTTTACCATATTCTTATTAGGTTTAGTACTTTACAATATTCTTCTTAGATTTAGTGCTTTATCATATTCTTCTTAGATTTAGTACTTTACCATATTCTTCTTAGGTTTAGTGCATTACCATATTATTATTAGGCTTAGTAATTTACCATATTCTTCTTAGGTTTAGTACTTTACCATATTCTTCTTAGGTTTAGTACTTTACAATATTCTTATTAGATTTAGTGCTTTGGTCGTAATGCGAAGCATTACGTTTGAGGCGAGGAAAGGGAGAGACCCTCCCCCGCCCCAGGCTGTCGCACTGCACTGACACTTCCCCCTCCCCCGCCGAGCGCCGCTCCCTCCCCCGCCCCCCTGTCGCGCAGCATTCGCGCCTCACCCAACACCCGCTGCTCACCGCCTCTCGCCCTCCCCCGGGCCGGCAGCATTCACACCTCACCTGCTGTCGCCCGTCCCCCTCCCCTTATAAGGCCGCCGCCGGCCTCCCTCAGGCACTCGCCCTCCTGCTGCCTCCCAGGTCTCCCCCTTTTCTCTTCTCGCATCGAGCCCTCCCCTACTCTTTGGTGGAGGGCTCCTCGGCACCCCGTCGCTGACCACCCACAGACATCTGACTCTGCTTGAACTCTCCTATTATATTGTACCTCCCTGTTGCTCCTCATGAGCCCTATCTTCCATTTGCTCCTTATGACCCCCTTTTTTACTTTATTCTCATTTGCATTGCTCCTCATGAGCCTTTCTCTTCCTCTGTATACTCTGTTGCTCCTCTGTTGAGGCGTCAATGAAAACGCCTTCTTTCCACCCCCGCCTTGCTTTCTTCCTTTTCACGCATCATCATATTCTTCTTAGATTTAGTACTTTACCATATTCTTCTTAGGTTTAGTACTTTACCATATTCTTCTTAGGTTTAGTGCATTACCATATTCTTCTTAGGCTTAGTAATTTACCATATTCTTCTTAGGTTTAGTACTTTACCATATTCTTCTTAGATGTAGTACTTTACCATATTCTTCTTAGATTTAGTACTTAAGATGTTTAAGTATACGATTTCTTTCATTAAAAGAAAAGGATGCTTAATATATCTAAAAACTAATAGGCTTCTTTTAGATTCCCATCCCATGTCACACCCTTACCCATAAAACCTCGACACCGGAAACCCTGTGGTCCGACGGCTTGTCTAGTAGGGAGAGGGTGGGGGGGGGGGGGCAGGTGGGGGGAAAGGGATGGTGGAGGGGGGGGTTACTAATTGCAAATCCTGTGGCAAGTCAGTGACACATTCCGCTCCTGCTTAAAGCATCTCTCCCCCGAACCTCTGCTGGAAATTAGCTATTTCCCTACGTAGGCCTATCAGTCATTACCTAAATATGAAATCAAATGTCAGCCTCTGAGGAGCCAGGTATTAACCGTGGGTCCAGTGCCATATTGTGCGTATACTCCCTCCCACCGTCCCACCGTCCCACCGTCCCACCCTCCCACCCTCCCACCCGCCCACCCTCCCTCCCTCCCGCCCACCAGCCCAACCCCTCACCCTCCAAGCTACCATCCTCACACCCGCCCACCTACTCCCCCCCCCCCCTTGCCTCTCCCTCCCCCCCCCCCCTGCCTCTCCCCTCCCCTCCCCCTGCCTCTCCTCTGCCCTCCCCCTGCCTCTCCCCTCCCCTCCCCCTGCCTCTCCCCTCCCCTCCACCTCCCCTTTCCCCGCCCTTTCCCCCTCCCCCTCCACTCATCCTCAACTCCCGCCAAAGCACTTCGCCACTCCTTACCTGGTGATCTTCCTACTCAGACGTTCTTTTGGCCTTAAAGGTTACAGATGCTATTCCAAGTCCAATTTACAGAAACTGCTCGGACCCCTAAGTGTAATCAACGCGATTACATTTAAAATAAAATAAATTAAGAAAAAGGAAATTTACCTAACACTACAAGTTTCCGATGAGCAGGGAGTGTCTCGGGGGGGGGGGATCTGATAGAGCTGAGAGCTTAGAATGAATAAATGAAAAAACAAAAAAAACACCCGACAAGCATATTAAAACCCCCCCTGATTATTTCATTATATGACGTCACTCTTTACATTGGTAATGAACGAAGTAAAAAGAATCGGATCGGCAATAAACCAGTAGGACAAATTAAAGTAATGGCTAATAAGTCAAGGATCAACGCAGGAAGCTATTGGCTTAGGGCTAAAAAGACAGTGTCGTGGAAGGGGGGATTGGAGACTCGGGTGATGAGTGTTAAAGAGGCAAAGGCGGGGGCGGGTGTGTCAGCAAGCTGCCATGTTAGCACTCTGACGTGATAAGGCACTTCGCTCGACAAGAAAGTCAGCAATGGTAGAAGCAAAGTTTATTCCAAGAGGAAATATATGCGCACAGGTTAACGCTAGGCACCGCATCAATCCCTGGATCAATATTGTGTTGAACTGTTATTATATATCTATTCAAGTTCTCTGACTACATTCAGAGACCTCGGTTCTCTGCTATATTCCGGACTCGAGCATGGTCTCATTTCAATATAATTATAACCAGGAGTAGGTAGCTGGTTGCTGGCTACTTCCATGAATTTATACTCATATAATTCTTATATATCACATAATCATATATACACGCTGCATACTTTGTAGAAGAGGAGCGGGCGGTAGCTCAGGTGGTACGTGTCCACCTCTGATGCTGTCGATCATCCGATCGATCCTGCTCAGTTGACCCATTTGAAGTTTGGGATATTTTCTGTTCCAGCCAGTGGCCCACAACTGGTTCATCAAAGGCTGTGGTATGTGCTGCCCTGTCTGTGGGAAAGTGCATATAAAAGACCCTTTGCTGCTTATCGGAAAGAGTAGCATATGTGGTAGCAGTGGGTTTTTCTCTAAAGAAATATGTCAGAATGACCATATGTCTGACATCCAATAGCTGATGATAAAAATCAATGTGCTCGAGAGGCTTCGTTAAATAAAACAAACTTTTCTACTTCCTAGTCGTTAACAATGGTGCCATTGCCCCTTCACTTAGCATTAGTACCTCACTCTATAGTACATGTAGGCCTATATACATGACACTATTGTCCCAGAACCATAAGAGGAACAGGTATCCTATGCTAATGGAAACGGCAGGCTGAATTGGTCAACTCGAATGCCTGCTAATTAAACTTTATTGATTTTGGCGAGGAAAACACAAATACTACCAAATCCAATTGACAGAGTTGGTAAACCTGGTTAAGCCTTTCGGAAACTGATGTTGGCCGATTGTCAAGAGGAGCAGCGAAAAGCTGGTTATAATGCCATCTATCTCCATTGCTACACGCGTGTCGCTGCGTCGACAGCAGGGTATGCCTAATTACTGGAAATGCTAAAATGTGTAGCTTATTTGTTGTTGCTTTTTTTTAATTTGCTGCTGTTGGTAGCCTTTCAATTCTCATCGGTATAACGGATAGGTTTGTTAGTATCTACGAGTACAGAGAGGGAACTCCAGCCGTGATTGAGTGGCTGAAAGTGAGATGAATTATAAAATAGATGATCACAGTTATCATGGCTGCGCGGCTTTCAAAAGGGAGATGCTCATTTGGAAGTAAGCTAGTCGGAACAATATGATATATAACGAATATACCTTTGTTGAAATTATAAATAAACCTACCAAAAATAGCCAAAAACAGACCACCTGTATGAATAATCTCAAACTAAAAAATCTAACCTAACTGCTATGGCAGAGTCCTAGCAGCTGTACTGATTAACCTAAGTTCCAAGTCAAATGAATGGCATATGTTCATGTCGCCACCTATATTTGCACATGAAGAGTCACAAAAACCCCTTAAAGGTTATTCCATAAATTGAGATAAACATTGGATTCACGCCTTCAAAAATTAAATTTGTGTATATTCCTATTTTTTTGTTCATCGCTCCAAAACCAGTTCTTCACAACCAATGTGGAATTAGAGGTATGGAAGGTTACTTTCAGGTAAATCTTTTAAATTTTAAGACAATTTTTGCATTGGCATTCAAAGGGTTTTGCTCCTGAACTTCATATGCTAACTAAGTTATGATGCCATCTAGCGGATTTATCACATAGCCGTCCAAGTAACTATGGATGCGCTCAAGGCGCCACCTATGCTCCTGCACTTAACTAAATACCTACCACGCCATCTAACGGTATTCATTCTCAAAGATATATAATCATGTGCAATCACACTGTGTCTCACTTCGATGAAGGCGCTACAACGAAACTTTCAACTGTCAGGCGAATTTGCTGTACCACCCACCCCATCAGACAAGATAGCAATATAACGTATTTGTAAGGGTTAACCATCTCTAGCCTCACATAATCATATGCAGGACACTTGAATATGTAACAAGAGAAAAATACAAAATAAATGCCAATTTATTCATGTGTCAGGTTTGCATTGTTCAATTACCTAGAGTTGACATCTTCCCTGCTCAATCAAAATGTAATGTTATTATATATACATATATATATATATGTATATCAATAGTGAAGTGAGCAGAGTGACAAGATGGATCATGGTATAGAGGATGAAGCGAGGAGAGAATGCGTGCTCTGCAGTGAATAACATGGAAGTTCAGGTGGTTAGAGAGAAACATTAAGGGGCTGTCGTTATTTATATCCACATAATAAATTATATAGTACATATATATACAAATAGTATACAGAGAAATATATATCAATTATACACTACACTCGTCCCCATGACATTCTAAGTATTTTAAATTGCTTACATCTGTGAGTCGTGTAATGTTTACATATACGTACCCAGGGTAGGTTTATCAACCAGACAGCACTTAGCAAAGTCAAATTCATCTCCTTTGAATTGCATATCGGGTATTCTTGGATTGTATGTGCTCCTGTACCTGTTGTGTCATGAATAAAGGGTTTGCTATCAAAAACCTATATATATACACATCATATTCTTGATAGATGCTGTTTATGAACAGCCACTTTAATAGATGCCTTACTACTAACCTTACAAACCGAATAAGCCACGCCCATGTCATAGTAATCCGCAGAGAGTATGGCTTTGAAATGGGCGTAGCTTTTTCATCTCCGTCAATGAGTATGATTCCCCACAGGTGGTGCATAGTCACAGCTCGGTGTGTGAGCATCAGTACCTGCCCCCCCCCCCCCCCCCCCCCCCCCCCCCCCCCCCCCCCCCAACACACACACACACACACATTCTCACCCAGC
The DNA here is from genome assembly GCA_030323885.1 of Branchipolynoe longqiensis. NCBI lineage: Eukaryota > Metazoa > Annelida > Polychaeta > Phyllodocida > Polynoidae > Branchipolynoe > Branchipolynoe longqiensis. Next base: position 33,794,750 of record CM059196.1, on the reverse strand, counting down.
CCTCCCTCTCACGGGAAAGCTTGTTTCATTTAGCGATGCCTCTAGAGCGCATTGCTTTTCATCATCAGCTATTTGACGTCAAACATATGGTCATTCTAACGTATTTCTTTGGAGAAAACCCCCGCTGCCACCACATAGGCTACGCTTTCCGATAACCAGCAAGAGGTCTTTTATATGCACTTTTCCACAGACAGGACAATGCATGCCACAGCCTTTGATGACCCAAGTGTGAACCACTGGTTGAAACGGAAAATAGCCCAAACTGCAAATGGGTCCACTGAGCAGGATCGATCTGATGACCGACAGATTCACAGGTGGACACTGTACGGCCTCAGCTACGTCCTTTTTCCCTTATTCAAATCCGTCAATGAGCATGATTCCCGGCAGGTGGCGCATAGTCACAGTTCGTGTGTGAACATCGTACCTGCCTCCCTGCACATCCCCCCCCCCCTCCAACCCTCCCTCCCACAGAAGTCTATCACTACACCTAAACCACTTAACTAAACTCTGGCAGCCCACTCCCCAAAAAGAAACCCACCTTTCTCACCACACACACACACCTACACACACACCTCTCCCCCGCCCCCAGTCGCATTGCACTGCACCGCTTTTGTGCAAATGGAGCTCAGGTGGTCGAGTGTCTTTGAAGCGAAGACGGATGGAGAGAGACGGCGGTGGGTGGTGGTGGATTAGGGAGGTTCTAAGCTATCGTCGAGGGGTGCAGGATGGGCCCCTAACAAGGGCTGGTCCCGCCTGATAACGCATGCAGTGTCCGTGTGGGTTTGCGACACTTCGGCTAAAGAAGCATCTAGAATGTCGCTAAATAGCTTGGTTGGTCGTTGGAGTTTTACATCCTAGCAACATCTGTTATCATATCGGGACGGGTACCGATTTGTGACAGTGCACACTCGTGGTGACTTTATAGTGCTGTCCCATTTGGAAATCAGGCCGCTGGAATCATGACCTGATATGCAACTCAGTCACATTGTTCTGAAACTGAGCTAACCAGTCCGTGCCTTATTCTGTTAATGTCGCGCGCCAGGCTAGAAACCGGCAAGTACCAATTTGCACATTGGTGGAGCGCCCCCCCTCCCCCTCCCAGCTGTCGGGTATAGACTACATCACGGTTCCGACTGCGCATGCGCTGAAAACGGCCGTGGGAGCAAAGCAAAGGCGTACGTCCATTGACTTTGCCTATACAAGCATTGAAAAATGTCAGTTTTATTCAAAACTAATAGAAATCCAAAACCCTAACCTTATAAATCTAACATAATCTTTTTGTTAAACATGTTTTCTATATGTGTTCCAAGCGGTTTGTCTCTAGATGGTGTGGTTTGATCAATATTTTACTTTTTCTGTATGGAGATTGCTCACTGCAATTGACAATGCATTGAGTACTCTGGCTATGGCTCTAACACTAGTCTGAGTGCCTAGATCTTTCTAAATCTAAATGCACATGGCATAAGATGTGCTGATTATATTGATGTAAATGCAATGCTGGATAACAGATTAATATCTTAATTTATTATATATATTTTTTTAGTTGGTATTCTATGTTTCAAACAACAGTTGAGATGAGCATATGCCATGTGCTTTTGGGGGGTATGTTTTGCTCTGATGAATCCCACAATGCACCGCGCCGCTGGAACCGTGATGTAGTCTATTGCCGGGTGGGCGCCCCCTCGCGTCACACTCTGGATGAAAATATATATATGTATGGGCCATTGCCTGAAGCTGGGCACTAAAGTGTGACATCAAAAGCAGACGTGGAATTCTTCCAAATAATCACAAAAACCATTAAAATCATAGCAGAATCCATGTTCTTATCAAGGTTTACATGTTTGCATATGTTAAAGTTGGAAAAAAGCTATTTTACTTTTTGATTTTGATCTTATACAAATCGAACAATACTTTATATCACTCAGGTAACACGGAAATCAAACGCACATCTAGAACATCATTTTAGTATACACAACAAATTCGAATGAGCTTTATCTTAGAGGGAAAAATTAGAAATTTAAAAAAGAAAAAAGTTTGGTAAATGCATGGTTTCGATATGTAATTGTTCGCATTTTCACTTTACCACAACATGATAGAAGTATACCTTTGATACATTTTCTGGGAGAGATTAAATACATTACTCCACAGAGGCAACAATACTTATTTGACTTGCTACCAACAAAGAAAGTATTAATTATCGCTATCGTAGCGTGCAAACCAAATATGTGGTGCTCAGTTTACAAAATCACCCATATAATTGTGTGTATATATAATACGATAATTGTGTGTATATATAATACGATACATCTTTAAGTAGAGCTATATCTAGAGGATCAATGTGTTCTCAGACAAGTTAATAAATGTTCAAAACCCCCACCCTAACACCCACCCACCACCGCCACCGTCTGCCCCACCTACACCCCAGACCCAACCCTCCCCACCACAACCCCACCTGCTCCCCATCCCAACCTACATACCCACCCGCTCTATAATACCCGAATGTCAACCTCTGTTGATATATTGATGTATTGATATATTGATATACCCGATCGGCCATAATACATGTATCGCCAGACACCTCTGGACCAAGGACCCATTGCCTGGATATCACTGTGGCGGAGTGGTTAGAGTCTCTGACTTTTTTATAGGTCAGACTCCTAATCTGAAGGTCGGTGGTTCAATTCCCCATGCCCCCCACCTCTGCCAATTTGGATTTCCACTGCTGTGGTTAACTTACAGCGTCATCAAAGGCCAGTTGCTCTCATACCATCTCTATGTGGTGTGGGAGATTAAAAATCCCTTGGGTCGGTAAAAGTGTAGGCTCGGGCTTTCTATCGACAAACTGTCTAATAATGAAAACAAGTCTACTCAGACTTATCCATAATAGGCAGTATAAATCTTCAACAACAACAACATAAATAGCTCATGGCCAAATAACCTCTTAAATACCACATTATCATTGTCAGTATCGACTACCTAAGGCTAATACAGCTGATTCTCGTTACTGGTTTCCCCAGGCACCTGCCATTAGTAGGATGGGGAAAGGAGTACTGGAACAGGGAAGACAAAACGTGGTTACACTCAGTTCAGATAGTCCTAGCTCAATCAACGAAAGCCATTTTATTATATATTTATAAACATTATTTTCATATTCTACATATTCATTATCGCTGTATATGTATATAAATTAACCCCAATATAAATCATAAATAAGAAGCCCAATTGCCCATAGTTGATATAATCCTATCTCAATCAGCGATTGGAATTTTAGACACATACAGCATTTCTTCAATATTAAATAAGAAATAAATATGCAGTGGCGGAATAAATAATAATAAAGCAGGCAGCGCCAATGTATAACCATATAATAAATTATATTACAAACATATATATATATGCGTCCCAGCAATATATGTATATAAGTATGTACCCATGTATAAGCTAGAAATAAGGAGTCCAATTACGAACATTTGAAATATTTCCAGCTCAATCAACGAATGTAATTCTATTATATATAAAAATGGTATATATAGATAAATATATATATCCATTATATATTCATTATAGAAATAAGTATATTTATATGTACATTCTAGGTACACATATTTATATACAGATATAAGTACATACATATTCATATATATATATATATATATATATATATATATATATATATAGGCCCCCCTATAATATAAAAGCCAGAAACAAGATTTAAAAAATGTCCAATTAGTGGCTATCATAAATGCAATATAGAATTCCAGGACAATATATATATATATATATATATATATATATATATATATATATATATATATATACATATATCTATTTCGGCAGAGTTAGTTGTGAATTGGCACCCTCTCAATATGACAATGTTATTTTTGCGGTATTTTAGAGCTGGAGGCCTGGAGGTTCCTTCTCTTCTGATGTTACGGAACCATAGCCTTCCCCTGGTTGGTAATGAACCTCAGGGGTTCGGTGTGTGGGTTGGGTGGCCGGGGGTCGAAATGACCTGCTGAGTCAGCAGGAAAGGCTTGACACCGCACTGTTATCTGCAGCCACACCTTCCGCGCCTAACGCCCGCTAGAGGCGCCACCGGCAAACTTCGTCGATAAACGCGCGATACCCAATACCCCCCCCCCCCCCCCCCCCTACCTTCACCGCCCCTGGCCGCCTGCCCATCCGCCTTCCGCCTCCCAACACCCACCTCTCTGCCCTTTCCCCCACCCCTCCTAACCTGTCCCCAACCCTACCCACTAACCTGCCCCCCCCACACCAACCTGCCCCTCAAACCCACCAAACCCTAACCCCGCAACCCCCCCCCCCCCCCCCCCCCCCAATCCCCGCCGCAAACCCAAGGGCCTCACTGCGGCAGCGCCACGACCATGCGCCCTCTAGTGAGAACATCCGGCATCATTGGGCGTAAGCTAGAGAGGTGTTGTTGGGCATGGTTGAGGTTGGGTGGTTGTTGGAGTTTTGTCCTGGCAACATCTAAGGTCATATGAGGATGGGTACCGACTTGTGACAGTGTACATTTGTGGTTACTTTATAGTGTTGCCCCGCTAGGAAATCAGGCCTCTGGTACCATGAGCCGATATCCCACTCAGTCACATTATTCTGACACTGAGCTAACCAGTCCTTGCATAGTAATGCAGAGGGCCGGGCTGGGAAGTCATTGGTTTGACTCGACCGAAAACCGAACTCCCGATCTCCCGCACACGAGGCCCGCGCTCTACCGATTCGGCCACCGCGCCCAGTCATGACTATTGGTGGGGGTGTGAACAGTTTGGGTGGGGGGGGGGGATACGAGGGGGGAGTGGCAGTGGTGGACCTGCAGAGGTCAGTGGTTCAGGTATTGATGGGGTTCACCATTGGAACACAGTCATCTTAGCTAGAAGGGGAGCGGGCGCGGTGACCCAATCGGCAGAGCGCAGGCTTCCTGTACGGAAGGTCGGGAGGTCGAAAACCGGCCGCGTCAAACCCAATGACTTATAAAATGGATACTAACTTAGCCTGGCGCTCGGCATTACTAGGATAGGACAAGGAGTGATTAGCTCCGTATCATTATAATGTGACTGAGTGGGATATCAGGCCATGTTTTATCAGTGGTATGGTCTCCCAGTGGGGTTGCATTCTGAAGTCGCCATGAGTGCGCATTGTCACAAGTGATATGACCATGGATGTTGAGAGGACGTATAACCCCAATAAACAAGTACAGGGGAGGGGAGTGGAATGGGTAGGTGGGGTGATGGTTTGTTTGTTGTTGTTTTACGTCCTAGCAATATCTAAGGTCATCGGGGTGATGGAGGTAGATATATACTAGACTATTGTCGTGTGCACCAATTTACAATTTACTGACAACACTTCATTCGTTCATTGTGGATTCTTAAATCCGCAGAGTCCAATGAAAAGCATAACATATTCTAACCCAAAACACTTAATCTAGATTTGACTAAACTATGGCGGCCCCCTCCTCAAAGAAACCACTTTTCTCACATTTACATCCGTGAGTTGTAATGTATACATATACATACACAGGACCGGTTCATCAACAAGGTGTGTGAATAAGTAGGATATCGGGTCATGATCCCGGCGGCCTGCCCAGTCGAGCAGCACTATTAAGTCACCATGAATGTGCACTGTCACAAGTGGGTACCCGTCATGATATGACCTTAAATGTTGCCAGGAAGTCATCATCATCATCATCATCATCATGCTGTCGGTCATGATGCGACAAAGACTGCTTTCATTACTTGACTGCCGCTCTCCATTTAGCTCTCTGCTGTGAGAGTGATGTCCATGAGTTGGTCTTAATGTCTCTCAGCTTCAGCTTTCTCTTGATGGTATCCTTGAACCGGAGACGATGATGTCCTCTCTTTCTGTAACCAGAAGACAGTTGAGAGTAGAGATCTGCTTTGGTAGCCTGTCTGATGACATCCTCATGAGGTGACCAGTCCACCGGAGATTCTTTTTGATCAGAAGATCTTCCATAGAGGGCAGCCCCGTCCGTTTGAGTATTTCCTTATTCGTCACTTTGTCCTTCCAGGTTAGCCTCATGATTGAACGCAGATGTCGCATCATGAAGGCATGCAGCTTTTTCACCTGCCAGGACGTAAATCTCCAACCAACAGCCCCTTTTTCACCTGCCAGGACGTAAATCTCCAACCAACAGCCACTTTTTCACCTGCCAGGACGTAAAGCTCCAACCAACAGCCTCTTTTTCACCTGCCAGGACGTAAAGCTCCAACCAACAGCCTCTTTTTCACCTGCCAGGACGTAAAGCTCCAACCAACAGCCTCTTTTTCACCTGCCAGGACGTAAAGCTCCAACCGACAGCCTCTTTTTCACCTGCCAGGACGTAAAGCTCCAACCAACAGCCTCTTTTTCACCTGCCAGGACATAAAGCTCCAACCAACAGCCTCTTTTTCACCTGCCAGGACGTAAAGCTCCAACCAACAGCCTCTTTTTCACCTGCCAGGACGTAAAGCTCCAACCAACAGCCTCTTTTTCACCTGCCAGGACGTAAAGCTCCAACCAACAGCCTCTTTTTCACCTGCCAGGACGTAAAGCTCCAACCAACAGCCCTCTTTTTCACCTGCCAGGACGTAAAGCTCCAACCAACAGCCTCTTTTTCACCTGCCAGGACGTAAAGCTCCAACCAACAGCCTCTTTTTCACCTGCCAGGACGTAAAGCTCCAACCAACAGCCTCTTTTTCACCTGCCAGGACGTAAAGCTCCAACCAACAGCCTCTTTTTTCACCTGCCAGGACGTAAAGCTCCAACCAACAGCCTCTTTTTCACCTGCCAGGACGTAAAGCTCCAACCAACAGCCTCTTTTTCACCTGCCAGGACGTAAAGCTCCAACCAACAGCCTCTTTTTCACCTGCCAGGACGTAAAGCTCCAACCAACAGCCTCTTTTTCACCTGCCAGGACGTAAAGCTCCAACCAACAGCCTCTTTTTCACCTGCCAGGACGTAAAGCTCCAACCAACAGCCCTCTTTTTTCACCTGCCAGGACGTAAAGCTCCAACCAACAGCCTCTTTTTCACCTGCCAGGACGTAAAGCTCCAACCAACAGCCTCTTTTCTCAACTGCCAGGACGTAAAGCTCCAACCAACAGCCTCTTTTTTCACCTGCCAGGACGTAAAGCTCCAACCAACAGCCTCTTTTCTCACCTGCCAGGACGTAAAGCTCCAACCAACAGCCTCTTTTTCACCTGCCAGGACGTAAAGCTCCAACCAACAGCCTCTTTTTCACCTGCCAGGACGTAAAGCTCCAACCAACAGCCTCTTTTTCACCTGCCAGGACGTAAAGCTCCAACCAACAGCCTCTTTTTCACCTGCCAGGACGTAAAGCTCCAACCAACAGCCTCTTTTCTCAACTGCCAGGACGTAAAGCTCCAACCAACAGCCTCTTTTTCACCTGCCAGGACGTAAAGCTCCAACCAACAGCCTCTTTTTCACCTGCCAGGACGTAAATCTCCAACCAACAGCCTCTTTTTCACCTGCCAGGACGTAAAGCTCCAACCAACAGCCTCTTTTTCACCTGCCAGGACGTAAAGCTCCAACCAACAGCCTCTTTTTCACCTGCCAGGACGTAAAGCTCCAACCAACAGCCTCTTTTTCACCTGCCAGGACGTAAAGCTCCAACCAACAGCCTCTTTTTCACCTGCCAGGACGTAAAGCTCCAACCAACAGCCTCTTTTTCACCTGCCAGGACATAAAGCTCCAACCAACAGCCTCTTTTTCACCTGCCAGGACGTAAAGCTCCAACCAACAGCCTCTTTTTCACCTGCCAGGACGTAAAGCTCCAACCAACAGCCTCTTTTTCACCTGCCAGGACGTAAAGCTCCAACCAACAGCCTCTTTTTCACCTGCCAGGACGTAAAGCTCCAACCAACAGCCTCTTTTTCACCTGCCAGGACGTAAAGCTCCAACCAACAGCCTCTTTTTCACCTGCCAGGACGTAAAGCTCCAACCAACAGCCTCTTTTCTCAACTGCCAGGACGTAAAGCTCCAACCAACAGCCTCTTTTTCACCTGCCAGGACGTAAAGCTCCAACCAACAGCCTCTTTTTCACCTGCCAGGACGTAAAGCTCCAACCAACAGCCTCTTTTTTCACCTGCCAGGACGTAAAGCTCCAACCAACAGCCTCTTTTTCACCTGCCAGGACGTAAAGCTCCAACCAACAGCCTCTTTTTCACCTGCCAGGACGTAAAGCTCCAACCAACAGCCTCTTTTTCACCTGCCAGGACGTAAAGCTCCAACCAACAGCCTCTTTTTCACCTGCCAGGACGTAAAGCTCCAACCAACAGCCTCTTTTTCACCTGCCAGGACGTAAAGCTCCAACCAACAGCCTCTTTTTCACCTGCCAGGACGTAAAGCTCCAACCAACAGCCTCTTTTTCACCTGCCAGGACGTAAAGCTCCAACCAACAGCCTCTTTTTCACCTGCCAGGACGTAAAGCTCCAACCAACAGCCTCTTTTTCACCTGCCAGGACGTAAAGCTCCAACCAACAGCCTCTTTTTCACCTGCCAGGACGTAAAGCTCCAACCAACAGCCTCTTTTTCACCTGCCAGGACGTAAAGCTCCAACCAACAGCCTCTTTTCTCAACTGCCAGGACGTAAAGCTCCAACCAACAGCCTCTTTTTCACCTGCCAGGACGTAAAGCTCCAACCAACAGCCTCTTTTTCACCTGCCAGGACGTAAATCTCCAACCAACAGCCTCTTTTTCACCTGCCAGGACGTAAAGCTCCAACCAACAGCCTCTTTTTCACCTGCCAGGACGTAAAGCTCCAACCAACAGCCTCTTTTTCACCTGCCAGGACGTAAAGCTCCAACCAACAGCCTCTTTTTCACCTGCCAGGACGTAAAGCTCCAACCAACAGCCTCTTTTTCACCTGCCAGGACGTAAAGCTCCAACCAACAGCCTCTTTTTCACCTGCCAGGACGTAAAGCTCCAACCAACAGCCTCTTTTTCACCTGCCAGGACGTAAAGCTCCAACCAACAGCCTCTTTTTCACCTGCCAGGACATAAAGCTCCAACCAACAGCCTCTTTTTCACCTGCCAGGACATAAAGCTCCAACCAACAGCCTCTTTTTCACCTGCCAGGACGTAAAGCTCCAACCAACAGCCTCTTTTTCACCTGCCAGGACGTAAAGCTCCAACCAACAGCCTCTTTTTCACCTGCCAGGACGTAAAGCTCCAACCAACAGCCTCTTTTCTCAACTGCCAGGACGTAAAGCTCCAACCAACAGCCTCTTTTTCACCTGCCAGGACGTAAAGCTCCAACCAACAGCCTCTTTTTCACCTGCCAGGACGTAAAGCTCCAACCAACAGCCTCTTTTTCACCTGCCAGGACGTAAAGCTCCAACCAACAGCCTCTTTTTCACCTGCCAGGACGTAAAGCTCCAACCAACAGCCTCTTTTTCACCTGCCAGGACATAAAGCTCCAACCAACAGCCTCTTTTCTCAACTGCCAGGACGTAAAGCTCCAACCAACAGCCTCTTTTTCACCTGCCAGGACGTAAAGCTCCAACCAACAGCCTCTTTTCTCAACTGCCAGGACGTAAAGCTCCAACCAACAGCCTCTTTTTCACCTGCCAGGACGTAAAGCTCCAACCAACAGCCTCTTTTTCACCTGCCAGGACGTAAAGCTCCAACCAACAGCCTCTTTTTCACCTGCCAGGACGTAAAGCTCCAACCAACAGCCTCTTTTCTCAACTGCTCCAAGTAATTGTCATCATCATCATGCTGTCGGTCCCGATGTGACAAAGACTGCTTTCATTACTTGACTGCCGCTCTCCATTTAGCTCTCTGCTGTGAGAGTTCCGTCCATGAGTCGGTCTTAATGTCTCTCAGCTTCAGGTTTCTCTTGATAGTATCGGCCGAAAGATGCGCTAGCCTTGGCCATCCTCCTCTGTATCTCAGCATCAACATTTCATGAAAGACTGGCTTTTGCAAGTTACCAGCGGCACTCTCTCGGGGAGCAAATAGAGGTTTCACACCGGCAAGAACATGTCAAGACAGGTGCAAAACTATTTGTCCCTACAGTGGCTGGTCGGGAGATGTTGGGAGTTCCATACATCAACCGCCCTTAATGCTGCCACAGTGACATGGTTTTCTGTTTAGGATTTGCTCCCTTAGCCTTCGGATCTGTCAAGAACCTGTACTACAAGGCAGTGGTTTACAACTCTGCAAGGCAGGGGCGTCAAACTCCCTGAGGTATTGCTATACCTGCATACCAAATCTAATTGTGACCAACATTAAAAACAAACAATTGCCGTATTAGCTGAGTTATATATGAGCAGCTCAGAACATTCACAAACTACAGTAATACATACGAAACCTTATACAATGTTTGTGTATCTCCACTAGTGATTGAAGAGGGTGCAGTAATGGCCAATATCACATTGGAACCACCAGCTCTGGTCCAATTACTAAAGTCGAAGCTGCATAGTCCGATGAAAATATCAAACATTCAAAAACGAAATCAAGTATTTAGATTTCAGTCTACATACCTAATTTAGATACTGGTACATTTATTAAAGATGTGTCGCCACATAGAAGGAAATACTGAGGCAATTTAATAGAAACCATTACTGCAGCAGCCTATGGGTGTGCCCCTAGGATATATGCTATTTAATACTTGTTGTTGTACCGAGGCAATTTAATAGAAACCATTACTGCAGCAGCCTATGGGTGTGCCCCTAGGATATATGCTATTTAATACTTGTTGTTGTACTGAGGCAATTTAATAGAAACCATTACTGCAGTAGCCTATGGGTGTGCCCCTAGGATATATGCTATTTAATACTTGTTGTTGTACTGAGGCAATTTAATAGAAACCATTACTGCAGCAGCCTATGGGTGTGCCCCTAGGATATATGCTATTTAATACTTGTTGTTGTACTGAGGCAATTTAATAGAAACCATTACTGCAGCAGCCTATGGGTGTGCCCCTCGGATATATGCTATTTAATACTTGTTGTTGTACTGAGGCAATTTAATAGAAACCATTACTGCAGCAGCCTATGGGTGTGCCCCTAGGATATATGCTATTTAATACTTGTTGTTGTACTGAGGCAATTTAATAGAAACCATTACTGCAGCAGCCTATGGGTGTGCCCCTAGGACATATGCTATTTAATACTTGTTGTTGTACTGAGGCAATTTACTAGAAACCATTACTGCAGCAGCCTATGGGTGTGCCCCTAGGATATATGCTATTTAATACTTGTTGTTGTCCTGAGGCAATTTACTAGAAACCATTACTGCAGCAGCCTATGGGTGTGCCCCTAGGATATATGCTATTTAATACTTGTTGTTGTACTGAGGCAATTTAATAGAAACCATTACTGCAGCAGCCTATGGGTGTGCCCCTAGGATATATGCTATTTAATGCTTGTTGTTGTACTGAGGCAATTTAATAGAAACCATTACTGCAGCAGCCTCTGGGTGTGCCCCTAGGATATATGCTATTTAATGCTTGTTGTTGTACCGAGGCAACTTAATAGAAACCATTACTGCAGCAGCCTATGGGTGTGACCCTAGGATATATGCTATTTAATACTTGTTGTACTGAGGCAATTTAATAGAAACCATTACTGCAGCAGCCTATGGGTGTGCCCCTAGGATATATGCTATTTAATACTTGTTGTTGTCCTGAGCCAATTTAATAGAAACCATTACTGAAGCAGCCTATGGGTGTGCCCCTAGGATATATGCTATTTAATAATTGTTGTTGTACTGAGGCAATTTAATAGAAACCATTACTGCAGCAGCCTATGGGTGTGCCCCTAGGATATATGCTATTTAATACTTGTTGTTGTCCTGAGGCAATTTAATAGAAACCATTACTGCAGCAGCCTATGGTGTGCCCCTAGGATAAATGCTATTTAATACTTGTTGTTGTCTGTTGGTTTACGTCCTAGTAACATCTAAGGTAATTTAATACTGTTCTGAATTGGAAGCATATATATGACTGCCAAAATCTAGTTCCATGTTTGCACTTCAAATGTCTCAAAAGTTAGCCAATCAAAATAAAAGTTACTTCAAAGGTAGATTATAACGATCAACCTAATATATTTATCTCAGAAAATGGCAAAAACGCAAAACCATCAGACTGTGCAACTTTATGCATATTTAGAGCCTTCAGCTGTGCTTATATGTGAACACTGCGTGCCGTCGATATTCTGAGGAAGGCTTTAATATAAGCCTACAGAAGCAGTCCTGGGTAGGCGGATGGAATTCACATAATGAATATATGGATAGAGACAACAAAGAAAAGAAGGTTTTTCTATTTTTGGATGGACGGGATGGAATTTTGAATGTGTGAATTGTTAGTGATTCGCGGCCGCCAGCCCGCCCTGGAGGCAAAGCGAGATGATGCATGGTGCGCGACCGTCGGTCCGTCAGCCACTGGCGCGGCTTTAAGCTTAATCTTCATACACTAGACAGGAGAGGGGGGAAGGGGAGGGATGGAGGGGCGGGGGAGGGGGTTGTGTCAGGAGGAGGTAGAAGGTGTGGGGGGGGGGGGCACTCCGGAATTGTACACTAGGGTCTCCACAACGCGCGGTCGTACACTTAGCAATATTATCGACCAAATCCGGCAAGCCACACAGGGAGGACGTTGTTGTTGTTGTTTGCTGTCATATCAGGAAGGGTGGTGACTTGTGTCAGTGCACACTAATGGTTAGATTATGGTGCTGCCCCACTGGGAGACCAGGCCACTGACACAATGACCCAATTTGCCAATGAGTCACATTATCCTGATACTGAGCTAACCAGTCATTTCCATGCCTTATCCTGTTAATGCCAAGCACCAGGGTTGGAAGTGACAAGTATCAATTTTGTAAATCATTGGACCGAAAATCGAACTCCCGATTTTCCGCACGAGAAGCCTGCGCTCTACTGATTCGGCTACCGCGTCCTGTGCACAGGAAGCAGATGGTTCACAAGTATATGTATGTGTATGTAATGCAGGTGAGTGTATGAGTGTATGAATGTGCGCGTGTCTGTGGGTGTTCTTGTGTATACGTATGTGCATATGTGTGTATATTTGTGCATGTGTATGTGTGTGTATATGGGTGCATGTCTGTATGTGGCCATATGTATATGTCTGTATTTTAATATGTATTTATGTACATGTGATTGCATGTCTGCATGTGTATATGCATGTATATATACATGTGTGTATATGTATATATGTGTGTGTATATACGTATATGTATGCATTTATATATGTGCGTATGTGTATATGTATGCACCAATACTAAAGAATTCCCTTCAGAACCTTTCATCTCGCATAATGCATTATACATCACATATGTGCATACATGTGTGCATGTGTGTATACATGTTTTGTGTATGTATGCATGTGTGTATACCTGCATGTGTGTATGTCTGCTATATATATATCTTTAAGCATATGTGTTTATGTAAGTTTGTATGTTGATGTGCATGTATGAATGTGTGTATATGTGCATATGTGTATGTATATAAGCATCTTATGAACATGTATATGAGACTGTCTCAAAAGGTGCTAAGCAATATGGGACAAAACGTTGTCCATTGTAACAAACAACATAATATCTGCTTATGCATTTGCTCAGGATAAACTGATTTGTTTTTTACATGGTGTTTCATAATCCCAGTAGAATACATATTGATTTGAAGCAAATGTCCTTGTGTTTTCAGTGTAACTGTTTCTGTGCTGTTTTGTGTCAATCGTTACAAGGGACAACACAAAAAGAAGAGTTATCACCTTTTGAGATAGGCTCATAGATATATATATGTATATATATATATTTATATATATATATATATATGTATTTATTACATTATGTATGTATGCATGTATATAGATGCGTAGAAACTCAGGCCCACCATTGAACACAATTTGTCACAGCTATCCCCATGATTGTAGCGGATATGTAGTTCCCAAAACAAATACTCCCACCCTCCCCCAGCACCCACCCTCACACATACCACGCCTCCTAATGTCCCTCCCCCCCACACCCTCTCCACGCCCGGGACCGCCCGGCAGACACCCCCCCCCCCCCCCCCATACACGCCGTCACCGCTCAAATCAAACACAAATCTACGCCTGCCGCAATGAGGGACACACGATCCGAGGCCGGGGATGGAGGTGTACATATTGCATCGGAGGGAGATGGGAGGGAGATGCGGGTGTGTGGGGGAGGGGGGAGGGGGGAGAAGAGGGCGGGGTGTGTGGAGGGAGGAGATAGGGGGAATTTGAGTGTGTGTGTTGGGGGAGGAGGGGGGGTGGGGAGAGCGCTCCGGTGGCCACTTAATTAATGATATTGGTGTTGCGAGTGACGGGTGTGTGGTTGTCAGGGACAGGAGGGTGTGTGGGGAGGGGGCAGCGTGTGTGTATGTCTTTGTTGGTTGGTTGGTTGGTTGTTGGAGTTTTATGTCCTGGCAACAGCTACGCTCATATCAGGACTGGTATCAACTTATGACAGTGCACACTCATGTCAACTTGATAGTGCTGCCCCACTGGGAAGTCAAGTCACCAACACCATGACCCCATATTCCACTCAGTCACATTATCCTGACACTGACTAACCAGTCCTTGCCTTATCCTATTAATACTGAGCGCCTGGCTAGGAAGCGACAAATATAATAAATATGAAAGTACTTGGTTTGACTCGACCGGGAACCGAACTCCCGACCTTCCTACCGGATGCGATGGACGCGCTTTACCTATTAGGCCGCCGGGCCTGGTGGCGTGTGTGAGATGGGGGGGGGGGTGTTGTGAGGGATGGGTGTTGGGTGTGTCCAGGGCGTGGGGCGGTGTCAGGGAGAGGTGTACCGGTGGGACATTACCAAGGGGTGGGATGGGGAAGGCGGGTAGTGGCGGAGGTCCATGGGTCGGCGAAGTAAACAATGTGTGTGTGGAGGGTGGCAGGTTGGAGGTGCGAGCATTACCACAGCGTTATACACGCATACCGTAATCCCCCGAATGCGCAGCCGTACCGATCCAATCGAATAAGCTCTTCTGTTGTAACAATAGAAGACAAACAACTTCACCATTGACATGCCGTCTTAGTTATAATTCTCTGGTGTTGTGTGTTATTGCCTGACGTCCTAATAACATCTAAGGTCATATCAGAACAGGTACTGACACTCATAACAACTTTGTAGTTCTGCCCCACTGGGATATCAGGCCACCGGAACCATGACCCAATTCCCCAAACACTCACATTATCCTGATACTGTGCAAACCAGTCCTTGTCCTATCCTATTAATGCCGAGCGACAGGCTAGGTAGTGACAAATATCAATTCTATAAGTCAGTTGATTGACTCGGCTGGGATTCGAACTCCCAACCTTCCGCATGGGAAGTCTGCACTCTATTAAGTCGGCCACCGTTTCCGGTTCCTCTGGTGTAGTACAGGGTAGGACAGGTATGTATAGCTACCCGTACACAATTGGATGACCTAGCTGCCAATGAATAACTTATGCCCGGCACACACCTCCCGTATATGACCTAAAACTGCCCATTTCGCGATTAAGTTTTAGTTTTAGTCATTAGGTGTGCGCCCCCGTAGCACACCAGAGCATTGCGATTCGCCACTTAAAACTCAGTTTTAGTGCTTAAAACGCGAATCGCAAGACATTCGAAAAATGAATCGGCCAGTTTTACGTCATGAAACAGGATGGGTCGGGTTGTGAAACGCAGTCAGTTTTAGCGTGTGAATCATATACGGGAGGTGTGTGCCGGGCATTAGACACGTAGAAATAAAGATAGGTTCGGTAGTATTTGGAGGTAAAGAATAGATTCATTTATTAAATATCGACATTTTAACAACAACAAAAAACATCGAGATGAGTTGACAACAAACACCCCCCTCAAATAGGCAACTACTGGATATATGTGTGTATATGTGTATGTATTATGTTGTTTATTGGGGTTCTAGGTCCCGGCAAAATCTAAGTTCATATATATATATATATATATATATACATGCAGCAAACTGGTGGTCATATATATCTTTATATATGTGTCTATATATGTAACATATGTATATATATATATACATCTGATATATATATATATATATTTATATATATATATCTGCCGCCTGGTGGTGATCATCGGCAGCCAACCGCTGATCACATATATATATATATATATATATATGTATATATATATATATATATATATATATACATATACCGGCAGCCTGCCGGTGATCATATATATATATATATATATGTGTATATATATATATATATATATTTATATATATACACACATCGGCAGCCTGCCGCTGATCATATATATATATATATATATATATATATATATTTGTATATATATATATATATACACACAAAGCTATATATACATATATATATACATATTCCGACAGCCTGGCGGTGATCAGCGGGGCGGTGCGTGCACACGGCTCACCGTCAATGTGTGAAATCATCTAATGCAGTGGTCAATGGCGGGCGCCCGGCGGCCTGTCACTTTAATCACGGCCGGCGTGGCCCCGCTTTATCGGGTCTTATTATCAGGCGGCGAGAAGGCCGATTCACGCGGCCGCACGCCGACCTCAATGGGCCCCGGGACCGCCAGAAAGGAGCCTTTGTACCGGCCCGGGTCTTCCCGGCCACACCCCGCTGCAGGCCCCGGCGCCTGGCTCCTTTCCTGCCCCCCCCCCCCCCCCCCCCCCCCCCCCCCCCAGGCTTGCCTCCTCACATCTCCCCTTCCCACCTCCCGCCCACCTTCCCGTCCCCTCCTTCCCGTCCCCTCCTAATGTCTCTCCCTTCTCAATCACTGCCTCGAATCCCCCCACCCGCGTTCCCGCATCGTTGCCTCCGTTGTTCCCTCCCTCCTCCACTCCCTGTTTCCTTCCTTCCCTGCTCCGTCCCACTCCCCCCCCCCTCCCTCGTCCTTCCTTCCTTCCCTTCCTCCTTCCCTCCCTCCTTCCCTCCTTCCCTCCTTCCCTTGCCTCCTCCTTCCCGCCTCTCCCCTCCTGCCTCCCCCCTACTTCATCCTTCTCCCGCTCCCTCCCCCTCATTCCCTTCCTCTTTCCCTCCTTCCATCGCTCCCTCCCCCCCCCCCCTTCCCTCCCTCCTGCCCTCCCTCATTCCCTCCATACTTTCCTTCCACCGCCCCCTCCTTTCCTCCTTCTGTCCATCCTTCCCTCCCTCCTTTCCTCCCTCCTACCTCGTCCCTCCCTCCTTCCCTCTCCCCCTCCTCCTCCTTCTCCCCCCCTCCCTTCGCTCCCATCTCCCTCCCCTCCTCTATCCCCCTCCTCCATTCACCACACCACACTCCCTGCCTCGTACACTACACATCTCCACCCCACCTTCTCCCCCTCCGCCATTCAAGATACCCAACCGTAGAGAATCTGTCCAAACTCCCACGTACACCTCCACCAGTCCCATTCTCTCTTCAGCCACGCTCCTCACACGGCTGCTCCCCACACAACCAGTCTTCACATCCTCCTCTCATCCCTCCCTTTCGCCCCCTCCTCCAGCCCAGCGAAGATCTCGACGTAAAGCTCATCCTCTTCGGATTCCCCATCCTCCTCCCGTCCTTTTAACCTCCTCTTATCACGTTCTTACACTCCCCGTACCCTCCTGTTATCCTCCATTTAGCCTCCTCATTCCCGCTTATGCTTTTGCCCTCCTCTTACCCTCCCCTGTCCCTCCTCTTACTCCCCTCCCTCCTGCTCCCGCTCCTCATCCAAGGCTATTTCTCTCTTCTTACCCTCCTATTTCCCTCTTACTCTCCTCCTACCCTCCTCTTACCATCCTCATACACCCTCTCCCTCCTCTTACCTATCTCTTACCCTCCTCTTACCCTCATTTTGCCCTCCTGTTACACTCCCGTTACCCTCCTGTTACCATCCTGTTACCCTCTTACCCCCTGTCGTATCCCCTCTCTTACCCCCTCTCTTGCCTTCCTCTTACTCACCTCCTGGCCTCGTCCTCGCCTCCTCTTACCTTCCTCGTACCCTGATGTTATCCTCCATCGCTTATGCTTTTCCCCTGCTCTTACCCTGCTCTTACCATCTTCTTACCCTCCTCTTACCCTCCTCTTACCCCCCACTTACCCTATCCTGCCCTCCTCTTACCCTCCTCTTACCCTCCTCTTACCCTCCTCTTACCCTCCTCCTACTCTCCTATTGCCCTAGTCTTACCCTCCTCTTGCCCTCCTCTTACCCTCGTATTACCCTCCTCTTGCTGTCCTCTTACCCTCATCTTACCCTCCTGTTACCATCCTGTTGCCCTCTTCATACACTCATGTTATCCTCATTTAGCCTGCTCATACTCGCTTATACTTTCCCCCTGCTCTTACCCTGCTCTTATCCTCTTCTTACCCTGCTCCTACCCTGCTCCTACGCTCCTCTTACCCTCCTATTGCCCTGCTCTTACCCTGCTCTTACCCTCCTCTTGCCCTCCTCTTACCCTCCTCCTGCCCTCCTATTTAGCTCCTCTTACCCTCCTCTTACCCTCCTCTTACCCTCCTCTTACCCTCCTCTTAGCCTCCCCGACTGGCTCCTTCCTCTCCACTCCCCGGGAAGCACTCCGCGCATATACCCCCTTCACCTCCTACTTCGCCCCCCCCACGCTCTCCCCCTCCCCCCCTCCCTCCTGCTCCCTCTCCTCCTCCAATGCCCTCTTAGTGGACTCGCTCCTCCAGGGACCAATACGGCCCGGGTGGCGTCTGTCAATTCCCACGGCGTCGGCGCGCTATACAAGATCCCGCCCCATGAAAAATGCAACTGCTGCACATTCTGACACGCCGCCCCTTCTTCCCACCCACCATTACCCGGTAACCCCCCCCCCCCCACTCACACACACTCATATCCCCACGTCCCTGCTTCACATCACAAGGGTGGGCTATGATGTATACACATATCTGCTTGAGAGGGTGTGTGTGCTACGTGAGCAGGCTGAGTATGTGTATTTGATTTATTTAAATGTATGTGCACATGGTTATGTATATGTGTAGGCATCAATTTGTACGTATATATGTGTGTGTACATGTGGACATGTGTACTTATGCATATACATATATACATTATATACACACGCGCACATAAACACACACATACACACATACATGAGTGCATAGGCATACCCCCATACACATGCACACATACATATATACACACATACACATATCCACACATATACACACACATATATACACACATATACATATATACATACATACACACATACACACACCTCCACATACACATACACATACCCACATACACACATACACACATGCACACATACACACATACACACATACACACATACACACATGCACATGCACATACATACATACACACATATACACATACACACATACACACATACACATACATACATACATACACACATACCAATACACATATACATACACATATACACATATACACATACACACACATACACAAACACACATACACACATACACACATACACACACATACACACATACCCACATACACACATACATACACTTATGTACATATACACATATATACATTCCGGGCTGAGAGCTAACCAGTAAACCACCTAGCCTCGCTGATGTCACCACCCTACCCACACCTACCTGACTATGTGGCTCGTTTCCTGAGAGGTCAGTGCAGACTATTACAATACTAATATCTTGAATTATTTAGTTTTAGTTCAATGTGATCAGATCCTCTTTTATGTATTATGTTGTATTTTACGCAGTACGATTTGGATGTTAGTTGGGGTATTTTTGTTGATCGTAAATCAAGATATCTTGGCTATTGATTTCTTCTGTAGATACCTAAATACATGTATTCAGTAGTGTGAGGAATGGGGAATCCCAATGTTCGTGGAAAGGGGCTATGGGGAGGGCAAGCCAGCCGGCAGGACATACTGCAGGGTGGGACCAGCGTGGGCACAGACAGCATTCGTCGGGCATTCAGTTAAACAGATTTGATATATGCAATCAAACTAATGCTGTCCTGACTTATTCGATTTGACGTCTTCAGCAGCATAATCAAATGAAACAACTACAGTTTGTACATTGAACACATCGTCGGTGTTTTGCAAGGGCTTGACAATCGCAGAGGTCATGGCACATATCTAATACTGTATATAAATATGAATATATATATATGGCTACATATAGGTATATATATATGTATCTATATAGTTGTGTCCACATATACCTGCATACAGATGCATACATGTATCTATGTATACATAGATACATGTATGCATGTGCGAGTGTACATGTCCGTGTGCGCGTGTACCTGTAGGTGTATATATGTGTGTATTTTTGTATATATGTGTGTATATGTGTATATAGGTGCGTATGTGTGTATATGTGTATTATTTATATATATGTATATATGTGCATGTATCTGCATGTATGTGCATGTATATGCATGCACGTGCATGTATGAGGGTGCATGTGCATGTGTGTGCATGCATGTGCATGCATGTGCATGTATGTTCATGCATGTCTATATATGTGGATATCTGTGTATATGTGTCTGTCTCCTCATACGTATGTGTATCTATACATATATATATATATGTGTCTATGTGGGTCTATGTGTATCTATGTGTATCTATGTGTATCTGTGCATGGGCATATATATGGGTATATATGCGTATATATGTGTGTCTATGCATAGTTATGTGCATATGTGTGTATTTATATGTATATAAGTGTATATATGTGAATATATGTGTATATATGTTTGTACATGTATATGTGTGTCTATGTGCAAATGTGTGTGCATGTGTGCATATGTGTTTATGTGTATATATATATTTTTTGCATACGGTTTATATGTGGGTGCATACACATTCATGCATGTACATACATATACATGTGGCATACAACATGCTATACCAATATTATTAATTATATATATATATGAGACTGGGGCTGCCTTCTATGGAAGATCTTCTGATCAAAAAGAATCTCCGGTGGAGTGGACACCTCATGAGGATGTCATCAGAAAGGCTACCAAAGCAGATCCTCTATTCTCAACTGTCTTCTGGTTACAGAAAGAGAGGGCTCCCTCATCTCCGGTTCAAGGATACCATCAAGAGAAACCTGAAGCTGAGAGACATTAAGACTGATGCATGGACGCAACTCTCACAGCAGAGAGCTAAATGGAGAGCGACAGTCAAGTAATGAAAGCAGTCTTTGTCGCATCGCGACTGACAGCATGATGATGATGATGATGATGAGACTGTCTCAAAAGGTGCTAAGCAATATGGGACAATACTTTGTCTATTGTAACAATCAACATACTATCTGCTTATGCATTTGCTCAGGATAAACTGATTTAGTTTCTACATGGTGTTTCATAATCCCAATGGAATAAATATTGATTTGAAGCAAATGTCCTTGTGTTTTCAGTGTAACCATTTCTCTGCTGTTTTGTGTCAATTGTTACAATGGACAACAAAAAGAAGAGCTATCACTTTTTGAGACAGGCTCATATATATATATGCATGTGTGCGACACATTCAGAGGACCGAGTTCCATGTGGCAAAAGCAGGCGCAGCTGTGTAATTGAGAGGGATACGACTGCCGCATGTGTGTGCGTGTGTACATGTGTGGGCTTGTGGGCGTGTGCGCGTGTGCGCGTGTGTGTGTGTGCTGAGAGGCTAGTGCGCCCAGATGGTGGGGGTGGTGGTGCGGGTGGTGGCGGGGGTGGTTGTGATGGTCTTAGTGCTGGTGGTGGGGGTGGTGATGGTAATGGTTGGGTGGTGGCGGTGGGGGTAGAAGCGGTGGTGGTGGGGGTGGTGGGGGTGGTGGGATGGTGGTGGTGGGATGGTGGTGGTGGGATGGTGGTGGTGGGATGGTAGTGGGATGGTGGTGATGGTGGTGGTGGGATAGTGGTGGGAGTGTGGTGGGGTGGAGGTGGTGGTGGGGGTGGTGGTGGGTGGTGGTGGGTGGGTGGTGGTGGTGGGATGGTGGTGGTGGGATGTTGGTCGGGACGGTGGTGGTGGTAGTGGGGGTGGTGGGATGGTGGTGGTGGGATGGTGGTGGTGGGATGGTGGTGGTGGTGGTGGTCGGGGTGGTGGGGAGTGGTGGTGGTGGTGGGGGTTGGGGTGGTGGTGGTGGCGCTGGTGGCGCTGGTGGGATGGTGGTGGTGGGTGGTGGTGGTGGGATAGTGGTGGGATGGTGGTGGGGTGGAGGTGGTGGTGGTGGTGGTGGGGGTGGTGATGGTGGGATAGTGGTGGGAGTGTGGTGGGGTGGAGGTGGTGGTGGGGGTGGTGATTGGTGGTGGTGGTGGGTGATGGTGGTGGGATGGTGGTGGTGGGATCTTGGTCGGGATGGTGGTGGTGGTGGTGGGGGTGGTGGGATGGTGGTGGTGGGATGGTGGTGGGGATGGTGGTGGTGGTGGTGGTCGGGGTGGTGGGGAGTGGTGGTGGTGGTGGGGGTGGTGGTGGTGGCGGTGGGGGTGGTGGTCGTGGTGGTGGTGGGATCGTGGTGGTGGATGGTGGTGGTGGGATAGTGGTGGGATGGTGGTGGGGTGGAGGTGGTGGTGGTGGTGGTGGGGGTGGTGATGGTGGGATAGTGGTGGGATGGTGGTGGGGTGGAGGTGGTGGTGGTGACGGTGGTGGGGTGGTGGTGGTGGGTGGTGGTGTTGGTGGTGTTTGGGGGGGGGGGCTGGGCATACAGCTGCTGAAGGAATGGCTGATGGATAGCTGCGGGTGTTCAGAGATTGTAGATGGATGATGGGACGTGCTATATACAGTCTGAGAGGGCCGTGCTATATATAGTATGATGGGAATGTGGTATACACACAAAATCTGAAAGAGGCTTGGGGATTGGTGAAGAAATTGTGGGGTGGTAAACAGGTGACAAGGCAATCTCAGACCTTCGTTATATCTAGTAGCCAGACAATATTGGCAATATAGAATAGGGGTATGGTATAGACCGTCATGTTCACTTCACTCTTTCTGTTATCATGCCCGTTTATTTGTTCAATTCATGATCTTTAGTTATAAATAATCGATATTATCTGTTGAAATACATTGCTCAGTTTGGTAGTTCACCTAACTGAGCCACACGTTCTGGAATCATATGCATATTTATATGCTTGCATATATATGTGTTCATACAACCACATATCTGGCCCTAGGCTCGGACGCGACAGGTATCAATTTGATAAGTCATTGGTTTAAGTCGACCGGGAACCGAACATCCGATTTCCCGCACGTGAGGCCCGTGCTCTACCGTATCGGCCACCGCGCCCGGGGTATTGATGAGACCTACAGCTGACAGAAGGAGGTCTCATCAGGTGTTGGTTAGCCTTTGGGGGGGGGGGGGCGCGATAGGGTGAGGGGCGGGCGGTCGAGAAGCGTCGGGCTAGGCGTATCTATCAGCGTGGTTCTAATTAAGTGTAGCTAGATACAAGATCCTAGATCCTAGATCCGAGGGCGATGAGTGGCAAGCCGAGAGGTGCTATATGGTTGGTTATAGCATGACCTATGGCGCACCTTGTGAGTAATGGGATACTGAAGCCGGGAGCATGTCTCTGTGGGTTTGTATATCACGGTGCTTAATGAAGTGACATTTTAACCTCCGCAAATGAGATCCCAGTCGCCAAGCAAAGGACTCGACTGATGTAGCTCTGGGTAAAGACCGCCGCACACCACACGGTGGTGGGAGTTGAGTATTATTGATAATGGAGTGACATTCAGATCCCAGTCGCCCAGGAAAGGGACTCGACTGATGTAGCTCCGGATAAAGACTGCCAGACACCACATGGCAATGGAGTTGAGGACGATTGATAATGAAGTGATATATGTTGACCTCCTCACATCAGATCTCAGAATAGGAGTCGATGGATCCAGCTCCAGGTAAAGGCCGCCTCACACTATATGATAATCAGAGTTGAGGACTTTTGATAATGAAGTGACATTTTAACCTACTCAGATCCCAATCATCAAGAACGGGACTGGACCAAATCCATCTCTGTATAAAGACCACCTGACACCACATGTCAATCGGAGTAGAATATTATTGATAATGAAGTGATACTGTTAACTTCCTCTAATCAGATCCTAGTGAGAAAGTACATGGCTCGATTGATCTCGCTCCGAATTCAGGTGACCTCACACCACGCGGTAATTGGAATTAAGGACTATTAATAAATAATTATAAATAACCCTGACTTGAAAAATGGCTGGAAGACCAGTGATTCGGCACTGACAAAAGCCTTATTCAGCAGAATAAACATATTTACCACAACAACAAAAAATGAAATGACATTTTAGCCTCCGCAAATCAGATCCCAGGCGCCAAGCAAAGGACTCGACCAATGTAGCTCTGGGTAAAGACCGCCGAACACCACACGGTGATCGGAGTTGAGTACTATTGATAATGAAGTGACATTTTGACCTCCTAAAATCAGGGACAATTTCCAGATATCGAATCCTATAATCTAGCTCCGAAGAAAGACAACGCAAGCTATAAGAGACGTTTACTTGCACTCTACTGATAATGAAGAGATTGTTTACTCTACTGACACCGAAACCAGTCCAGGCTAACTCGTCCAGTTCTGGATGAATACAGTCTGCTGTATACTACACGATACCTTGACTTAACTCCCATTGAGAATAAACTAACATGCCAACATCCTTAGATATCAGATCTACCTCTGGGTAAAGATCGTCCCACATTATACGATAATTTGACGTGAATGTCATTAACTAGGGATCGGGAGCAAATGCCCAATTATAGTCCACCATATCTGTCATCTTGTTGAAGGT
This sequence comes from Branchipolynoe longqiensis, assembly GCA_030323885.1. Taxonomy (NCBI): domain Eukaryota; kingdom Metazoa; phylum Annelida; class Polychaeta; order Phyllodocida; family Polynoidae; genus Branchipolynoe; species Branchipolynoe longqiensis. Next base: position 33,769,969 of record CM059196.1, on the reverse strand, counting down.
GCATTCTTACTCTTAGCGTCAGAGTTTTTTTGTTTGTTTGTTTTGTTTTTTGTGTGATGGATTAATTTACCCTGCTCATAACGGATAAATGTGTTAAAACTTGTTTTCACCGCTGGGCAGCACTTACTTACTTAGCTACGCCTACTGCCCAACTTTGGGCATAGGCCACAAACAAGGGCTGTCCAGTTATCCAGTTCCTGGGCCATCTTCTCCAGCTGTCTCAGCAGTAGTCCAATTTAATTCAAATCATTTGAATTTTATTTGAGTAATAAATGATGTTTTCTTGCTTCTTGTTTATGGCGTGTAGCTATTTGTAGATTGCAAACAGGTGTCGTCATTATTTTTCATATTATGCCAACCAAATCAACAGTTAAGTAACAATTAATTTTTGCATTCATTTCTTAACAATTAATGCAGGGCAACTTAAACTGGTATTCCTAGATCTCCTGGATTCAACACAATGTGTCGTTTAGTCTAAGGCGGCATTATGGTGTAGATCTGCCAACTTTCTTCTCTATTCATAGAGACTTCACTAAATTACCACAAGGGTAGTTGCGGGTCAAGCCATTGCTTTTCAGTTGAATGTCATCTCATGAGTCAATGAGTAAATCATAACTAAAGTTATTATGTGTGAACAATCTACGTCCAGCTATCAAATTTGGTTTCATGATGTTTGGCAATCTTACCCAACCAGACGGGATGGCCGAATGAGTTAGAGCGTCCGTCTCCTAAGTTGGTAGATCATGGGATCATGGGTTCGAATGCTGTTCGAGTCAAACCAATGAGTTAAAAAAGTATACTTGTCGCTTCCCAGCTAAGGGCCCAACATTATTAGGATAGGCCAACGACTGGTTGGCTCAGTGTCAGGATAATGTGACTGAGTGGGATATCAGGTCATGGTGCTGGCAACCTGGTCTCCCATTGGGGCAGCACTATAAAGTCGCCATGAGTGCGCACTGTCACAAGTCTGTACCCATCCTGATATGACCTTAGATGTTGCTAGGACATAAAACAACAACAAACAAACAAAGCAATCTTCCCGCCACCCTAGATTTGCAGTGGTCCCATACATTCATAGGACTACAGTAATGAAAGAGTAAAATCAGTAAGACAACCACCACCCTTAACCATCATGAACAAACCATCAACACACCGAATATCCTACACAACTATCAATCCGTTTAAACACATTGAACATTATATAAGACAGACAAAATGTCTTGTCAACTCTGAACTTAACTTGTTTTATAAGAGAAAAAATGTAACCCACAACGATTATTTGAGTTGCCCCGATTATACACCTTCTACTCGGTGCTGCTCCTCATTTTTGCATGAACTACAGTGACTGGTGCTGTACGTTATACAGCAGGAGCCACTCCCTTAATTCTACAGGATCGGTGCTGTAACTAATACAGCACTGATCAAACCTAGATTATTGAGACTGTCAATTCTAATAGTAAGATGACCGGAATACCAGTGCCCCGGCGCTGACAAATGTCATGTTCAGATGAATAAATACTTTACCAAAAAAAACAACAACAAAAACAACCAAAATCAAACAAAGGAGGCCGAATACATATTGAAAGAAAACAAGAAAAACAAGTAGGAGCATCGGAAATAAAGAGAGAAAAATTGTATCAAATTAAAAATGAATTAAATAAAAGCATCCGCTGATGCGATGACCCAATAAGTAGAGGGTAGGCTTCCCATGCGGAAGGTCGAGACTTTGAATTATAGCCAAGTCAAACCAATGACTTACGTGATTGATTCTTGTAGGTACCTAGCCTGGCGCTCCACACTACCATGGTAGGGCAGAACTGGTTAGCTCAGGAAAATGTTACTGACTATCAGTGTATCAGGATACTGTGACTGAGTGGGATATCAAGTCATGATGCCAATGACCTGATCACCCAGTGGGGCAGCACAGGACTCGACCGATGTAGCTCCATGAGGACTGATGCTCCACAGTCACCATGAGTCCGCACTGTCAAAAATCAGTACTAATCCTGATATGACCATAGATGTTGCTAGGTCCGACCGCCCCAAACCCAACAAACAAGACACAATAAAGGCATCACAGAACACTTGCACTTCGAGTCCGGACACCGATCACATTATATTCTGATACCATATTATATTATAAAACAGGAACGGACAAAGAAAGGACAGTCTGCCTTGCGTCGGTGGTTGGGCGGTCGCGTAGGGCTGTGCGTGCCGTCACGTGGTCTGTGTAAGTAGTATCCTCGTGTGGACATGGCGATTTGCAGCAGGCTGCTTGCCACAGAGCCTTATGGAGAACGTAAACGTGGCGGACTGGGTACAGCCCTTAAATATTTATACATGCATCCCCAGCCACCTACTGTATGCTGCCCCGGTCACGATACCCCGATATTGCGATACGACTGTTATCATTAGTGGAATAGTAAAGCGCGATAGATGCGCCGGCTTTTGAAAAGAGGCCGACATCTCCCACCGTCCTTTGCAGAAATTGCGTCTCATTTGGCGCCTAATACGGAGCCTAATAAACTCAGTGTGGGCAAACCCGGCGGCGGCTGGTCGCGTAATAGGCGCTGCTCACATCTCCCCTTGCCTCCCCACACTCCCCTGCCACCTCCCCCCCACCCCTTCCTCCTACCCCTCCCCTACCCCTCCCCCTATCCCTCCTCCTCCCCCTAGCCCTCCCCCTCCCCCTCCTCCTCCCCCTCCTCCTCCTACCCCTCCCTCTCCCCTACCCCTTTCCCCCCACCCTCCCACTCTCGCCCTCACCCTCAACCTCCCAGTGCGTCTCCCCTCCTCACCCCTCCGCCCGCTCCCCTCCTCTTCCCCAGCCACCTCCTTTTCCCTCTCGCCCCCCTCTTCTCCGCTGTCCTGCCCCCTCTCATCCCCCCCCTCCAACTCCCCTCCTCTCCTCCTCTCCTCTCCTTCCACCTCCTCTCCTCCCCCCTTCCCCCGCCTCCTCCTCCTTCCTCCCATTCCCCCCTTCTCGCTACCCCTCCCCTCCCTATCTCCCTCCCCTCCCCTTCCCCTCCACTCCTCCGCTCCCTCTCCCTCTCATCTCCCCCTCCCGCCCCTCCTTCTCCTCCTCTTCCCCCATCCCATCCCGCTCCTCCCATCCCCCTCCAACCCCCCTCCCCCCCCCTCCCATCCTCTCCCCATCCCTTCCCCTTCCCTCCCTCCTCCCCCTCCTCCGCCCTTCCTCCGCCTCCTCCCCCTCTACCCCCCCCGTCCCCCTCCCCTCCTCCTCCATCCCCTTCCCCCCCTCCCTTCCCCTCCCATCCCCCTCCCGTCCCTCCCCCTTCCTGTCCCTCCCGCCCTCCTCCCCCTCTGCCTCTCCATTCCTCTCCCCCCCCCTCCTTAGGACGAACACCGGCATCAGTCACCACGTAAATATATAACGCATACCCTCCTGCTGTTTGTTAATGTAGAGCAGGAGGGGGAGGGGGAGGGCCTGGGTTGAACACGTAGCAATTTCATTTTACCAACGGCTCTACTGGCGTCCATGTTTTAAATTTAATTGAAATTTAATTATGATAATTCTTTTTTTTATATAAATTACCCAAAAATCATTTAAATCTTTCTCACCCTCTACCGTCACAATACAGAGGCCCCTAATATTGAAAAAAGTAATGAAGCAAAAAAACCTCTAAATTATTCTCGCCATCCACCGTCAAAATTAGGGCAGTTCCTATCCCCATAAGGCATCGCGCGGCCTGAAAGCGATAATAAGGGAATTTGAGGGTGAGAGTCTGGGCCTGTAGGCATTAGTGATCAGCAGTCTTAATAATGCAGAGATTATTCTCCTCGCAACATAACATTTCTTAAAATAAAAAAAATAAAACAAAAACAAAAAAAGAACAAACAAAAAAAGACGTCGCTGAATTGTTGTGGCAAGGTACCCGTGGTGCGTGTGGAAGGCGGCTCGTTGGTAGTACGCACCCCATCACCAGATGCCTGGCGGGGCGCTGGGATGACGCCTGCCGTTTAGACGCGCGATACAGATGCGTGAGGGCAGTGCGGTGGACAGCTCCGCAGCGCCCTCTCACTGATTCTATTACCCCGGCATTTGGTTGGAATAAGTGATGGTTATGGCACGGTCCCCCTTGCCCCCCAGCCTCCCCCTACACACACTCCTCAACCCACCTCATAAACCCTCCTTCGTCCCCTCCTTCTTCCCCTCCTTCCGCCCCTCCTTCCTCCCCTCCTTCCTCCCCTCTCCCTCCCCTCCTCCCTCCCTTCCTTCCTCCCCTCCTCCCTCCCCTCCTTCCTCCTACCTTCACAGCCGCCCGCCAGTCCACCAGCCCCCCAATTCCACTAGCACACTAGCCCGCCGCAGTCACAACCACAGCCACAGCCACAGCCACAACCACAGCCACAACCACAACCACAACCACAACTACAGTTACAGCTACAGTCACAGTAACAGTCACATCCACAGTCAGAGTCACAGCTACATGCACAACCACAACCACAGCCACTTACACAGACAGTCACAGTTACATTCACAGATACATGTACAACCACACCCACAGCCACAACCACATCCATAACCACAGTCACAGCCACAGTCATAGCCACAGTCACGGCCATACTCACAGCCACAGTCACATCCACAACCACAACTACAGTTATAACCACAGCCACAGCCACAACCGAAGCCATAACCACAGCTACATCTACAACCACAACCACAGCTCCATCTAACTACAACCACATCCACAGCCACAACCACAACCATAACCTGGATACACCTCCACATCCACAACCATTACATTGCCAGCACCCGCCTCCTCCTCCACGCACTCTCCCTTCCCCCACGTATCCGCCATTCTACTACGCCTCGCCCACACCCTCCCTCCCTCCGTCCCACCATCCCTCCCTCCCACCCACCCTCCCTCCAACCACCCTCCCTCCCACCCTCCCTCCCTCCCTGCTTGGCTGCCTCCCACCCACCCTCCCTCCCTCCCTGCCTCCCTCACACTCTCTCTTCCTACCACGGCGCCAGGTCTTCCTCTTGTTGTCGGGACCTTCGGGGAGTAGACGCCGGTGCGCGGTGTCCACGAATCTCGCCCATAGCGAGCACCAAATAAAATGGTGTCTCTCAATGGGCCCTTATATGTGTACCGTCCTCTAAGACCGGGGAGTATTACATGAACCGTACCTGTATCACTCACACCACAGTCACTCACTGACTCACTGACTCACTGACTCACTGACTCACTGACTCACTCATTCAGTCACTCACTCGCACTCACTCAAATTCACTCACTCATATTCCCTCACCCACCCACGCTCTCACCCTACCACCCACCCACTCACTCACCCACCCACTAACTCACTCACTGACTCACCCACGCACCCACTGACTCACTGACTCACTGACTCAGTCACTGACTCACCACTCACACCCCACTCACTACCTGATTGCTGCGCATGCCCGGTAGGTATGTAGGAGGAGGCGGCGGTCAGCGCGCCATTTGTTAACAGCGGAGACTGCACCCGGTGCACAAACCCCGGCCGGTAACTTTATATAGCCGGCAGATGCAGCGTGCCGGGCGGCGGGCGGCCCCCGGGGCGTGCTGGGGGAGAGGCGGCGTGTGGTGTCCGTGAGCTGCTCATGTTCGCGGCTCCTCGGCGCAAATTGAGTTGCTCATGCTTAGTATTACGCCCAGCACGCAAGCGCGGGTAGGTGAGGTGGGGGAGGGGGTGTGGGTTGGTGTGGTGATGAGGGTGGGGGTGGGGGTGGGAGGGAGGGAGGCACTGCGGTGCAAAATCATCACGGACCGATGCGAATAAGTCGTAGACGAGGTATGTGTGTCTGTGGATGAGTGTATGTGGGGGTTTTAATAGTCGTCTGCTTCCTGTTTGTGTTTACGGCATTAAGGAAGGGGCTTTTGAAAATAAGGAAATTAGAATTGGTTTGCTTCTTTAAACACTGAATGGGGGGTATGGTTTTGGTAGGACTATGCTTCTGACCCAATATATATAAAATATATATAATATCTTGGATCATACTTATTAATTATCATTTATGAAAACAGTGCCCAAGCCAACATATTAGAAAAGCTTGGTCATATCATAGCCACCATCGAATGTATCTACACAATTAAGACACCAATTTATATATAACGAAATGTAAACGCCTCTTTATCCACTCATGAAAACATGTTTGTAATTATAAAATAAATTGATAAGTGACAATTATCCTTTCTTAAATTAAAAGAAATATCCATATATTAATAACATCTTGTCGCATATTCACTCTAGATATATTTAACTGTAATTTCCTCATATTTCAGTCAAATGTACCTCGGATTCAATATCAGTTGAACTTATTCCCCTGTGCGGCCAGTTTAATTTCGCATCATGTCACTTTATTGTGGTAATTAACATCAGCAACCAAGGGATATATACGTATATACATGATAGTCATGATATATATGAACATATATGAACATGTATGGACATGCACTATGAACATGCATGAATATTCATGAACGCACATACTTATGAATATATATATATCTGGATATATGAATATCTATATGAATATCTATATGAATATATATATATATATATATATATATATATATATTTCACCTCGACCCCAGCCTCCTGGCTAATTATAGCACAGGGAGAGGTAGCACTTCCACTTGATTCAATTTGCATTTCCACCTCACCGAGTACAGACGTGGAAAGGTGAGCAGTTATTCAGTCTTTACAACTGCTGTAAATATAAGCACTGCATACATAGGGTGGTTATTTAGTTATTGGGGGTTTGTGACCTAGCGGTCACTGGCTGCAGGGCTGCAGCATTGATAAATGCTGCCGTTAAAACGGCCCGTTTCTGGTGTTTTTTGTTGTTGTGGGATTTGCTTCTTTCTTCGTTCTTGCAGCTTTAGGGGTGTTATGGGGGCCGGGAGGCTCCTTGCGGCACCTGTGCAGTGGTGGCATGGTGTGGCGTTGGCCCGGCAGGTGGCAATACATTCTTGGGGCCCATGGTCCTGTACGTCGAACGGAGAGCAAAGCAGGATCCGGTGTCATTGACAACAGGGCCATGGGTGGCCTGCTTTTATTTGTCCTGGATGCCTCTCTCGTATTGTTGCTACAAACCGATGGTTTTGTAGTAAAAAAGCAGACAGTTTGAGGGCTCGAGGGACGGGACGTCCCAAATGGGGGGGAGGGACCTGAGCGGAGGGGTTGTAGACTGGTTGGTATTATTCATCCCCATGACCCTTGTACTGAGTGACATGTAAGGTCTTATGGGATGTGGTTAACCTCGTTGTCAGGCCTGTGGAAGTGCCGCAGTGACCCAGATTTCTTAAAATCACCCAGGCCTACTCCTCTCCCCTAGACTCCCCAATGCTTTATTAAGGTGGTCGGTTTACTCGTGTTTATCACGCCGATAACTCACCTAGTGTACCCTCCAGTTTATTTATCTCCACCATCGCAAGGTGGCACGCGGAGCACAGAATAAAACATACACACCCGACAGCCGGCCTTAGGCAGTGAATAGAATTGTCGTCTGCCACTAAAATGTTGGCGCGAAGCCGGATGGCTGTTTAGAGTTTGTTGCGGATTTATAATGAAAGGGTATTCACACACTGTGGTAGTTTGGGTGAGAGTGTATGCGCATAGGGAATGTCAGAGTTGGGAGGGAGTGTATGGGAAGGGCGAGTGTAGGAGTTGAGGAGGAGTGTATGGTAAGGGCAAGTGTGTAAATTAGGAGGGAGTGTGTGTAAGGGAAGAGTTAATATAAGAGTTTGAAGGGAGTGTATGGGAAGGGCGAGTGTGACAATGGGGAGCGTGTGTATGGGAAGAGCGAGTGGGAAAATGGGGAGGGAGTGTATGAGAAGGGCGAGTATGAGAGTTGGGATGGAGTGTATGGGAGGAGCGAGAATGAGAGTTGGGATCGAGTGTATGGGAATAGCGAGTATGAGAGTTGGGAGGGAGTGTATGGGAAGGGCGAGTATGAGAGTTGGGAGGGAGTGTATGGGAAGGGCGATTATGAAAGTTGGGAGGGAGTGTATGGGAAGGGCGAGTATGAGAGTTGGGAGGGAGTGTATGGGAAGGGCGAGTATGAGAGTTGGGAGGGAGTGTATGGGAAGGGCGAGGATGAGAGTTGGGAGGGAGTGTATGGGAAGGGCGAGTATGAGAGTTGGGAGGGAGTGTATGGGAAGGGCGAGTATGAGAGTTGGGAGGGAGTGTATGGGAAGGGCGAGTATGAGAGTTGGGAGGGAGTGTATGGGAAGGGCGAGTATGAGAGTTGGGAGGGAGTGTATGAGAAAGGCGATTATGAAAGTTGGGACGGAGTGCATAGAAAGGGCGAGTGTAAGGAGGGGTGGTATAGGAAGGGCGAGTATGACAATTGGGAGGGAGTGTATGGGAATGGCGAGTGTAAGACATGGGGGAATCAAATCTAGATAATATTTTGGTTTAGAAAAGTGTATGCTTTCATCGGACTATGCAGCTTTACTCGATCAATTTTCAGACAGATTTATAATATTGTGTTGTTGAAATTAATTAACTTCTATACACTCTATCTTTGTCATGAGTGGTTCATTAACAATTAGCACCCGCCATCTTGCAGCTTCACAAGCTAATCAATTGCCGCATCTAGCATATATTATTTCCTTGGGGAAAGTCAAGCTGCATGGTCCGATAAAATTGAAAGCATCACATTTTCAAAATCAAAACAGATACCTGCATTTAATCCTACATTTACCTATTTAGATCCTAGTTCACTTATTAAGTATATGTTGCTGCATACAGGGGGATACTCTACTAATTTAATAGAACCTGTAGCTGCTGAAACCTATGGCATCAGAATGTTGGCGTGTTTGCCAAAATTTATTTGGTATGCTTTCCCTTCAAATATCTCCAAAGTTAGCCATTTAAATTAAAAGTTACTTCAAACTAACGTTAGGTAGATTATAACGATCAACCTAATATATTTATCTCAGAAAATGACAGAAACTCAAAACCATCGGATTACGCAACATAAAAGAAGACACAATGAGAAGGTTAATTAATGAACTCGCCTCAGCTGTCGGGTCCTGTTACTGCAGTTGCTACCCTGCGTCTTATATCAGTTTATCTGCCAGTCTTCAGTCTCCCAACTGACAACTGGGCTGATCCACATTCAATGCACCCTGAGCCCAGCTAATAAGCCGCGATAGCGAGAGTTGATCTTCCAGGAATATTGGGGCCAGAGGGTACTCATGATATATTATTTCAATCTCTTGAAATCACACGCATATATATGTATATGTATATGTGTATATATATACACATGAATAAACATACATTATGTATATGTATATGGTTGGCTCGGTATTAGGATAATGTGACTGAGTGCGATAGCAGGTCAGGTTACTGGCACCCTGGTCTCCCAGCGGGCCAGCACTATGAAGTCGCCATGAGTGTGCACTGTCACAAGTCGACGCCCGTCCTGCTACGACCTTAGATGTTGCCAGGGCGTAAAACTCCAACAACCAACCAAATATATATGTATATTTGTATATGTCTAGTAGGCTGCACTGACCTCTCAGGCAAGTAACCACATAGACAGGTAGGCATGGGTAGTGTGTTGATATCAGGGAGCCTAGGTGGTGTAATGGTTAGCACACTGGTCCGGAATGCAAAGAGATGTGGGTTCGAGTCCCAGTCTAGGCACAATATTTCCCATTTTCATCACCCCCATGACACTGGTTGCCATGACCATGATCCTCTACAAGCCACGCGCTGTATGGTTGTTGAACCTACCATGTGTATGTATGTGTAAGTGCATTGCCTGTATGTATGTAATTGTAAGCATTAAATGACCATTTAAAAGACTTACAATTCCAGGGGGACGAGTGTAGTAGGCTGCACTGACCTCTCAGGCAAGTAACCACATAGACAGGTAGGCATGGGTAGTGTGTTGATATCAGGGAGCCTAGGTGGTGTGATGGTTAGCACACTGACCCAGAATGCAAAGAGATATGTGTTCGAGTCCAGATCTAGGCGCAATATTTCCCATTTTCATCACCCCCATGACATATGTATATACAAGTATCTGGAACCCACGTTTCTTAGACCTGATAGTCTGTTGTTGGAATCATACTCCCCTAATGGCCCTGTCACACTATGATGCTTCTCGCCGGTGCGCCGTCAGCGCACAAAATATCTTCTACGTGTTGAGACACGTCCAACTTTTCGGCGTTTTGGGAAAAAGATTGGCGTCAGCGCAGCACGTTATTCACGCGGGGCCAACGTGAGTCGACGAGTGAGGAAAACAAAAAAAGTTTGGTGTGACGTGCTCATATGACCTTAGATGTTGGTAGGACGTAAAACAACAAAGCAACCATTTGGCGCAATGTGTGGAGACGAACGACCCTCACGCACACGTGGCGACTGCCTAGCATTTGCATAACGTTATTCCAGCGCTGTCGATGTCCTTCTGACGTCGCCATAATATTGGAACCCGCGCGTTGACACGCGCTGTGGGTCATCGCGGTTTTTTGATATGCTTAAAACATTGAGCGACCAACTACGCATGCCGCCATTTCTCGCCGACCGTTGACATCCATCAAGGTGTAGCGACGTGTACCGACGCGCGCCTAACGCGCGCGTAAGGCTTCCCGACGTCTCGGCAAAAAGTGACACACATCAGTGCGCGTTGGAGAGAAACGTCGTAGTCTGACAGGGCCATAAGCTGAAAGGCGATTTCCCGAACGCCGACATCACAAAAAAAACAGTCACATAATGAAGGTGGCCTACATTGCCTAACAACGAGGGCAAGCTCCTGAACTATGAGAGCGCAGTGACTCCTCACTGGACGCGGTGACCAAGTCGTTAGAGCGCAGACCTCCCGTCCCGGTGATTGGGAGTTCGATTCCCGGTCAAGTCAAACCAATGACTTGCAAAATTGATACTTGTCACTTCCTAGCTTGTCGCTCGGCATTAGTAGGATAGGGTAAGGACTGGTTGGCTCAGTGGCAGGATAATGCGACTGAATGGGTATCAGCTCATGATGCTGGCAACCTGGTCTCCCTATGGGACAGCACGATAAAGTGTAAAGTCGCCATGAGTGCACACCGTCACAAGTCGGTACCGGTCCTGATATGACCTTAGATGTTGCCAGGATGTAAAACTCCAACAACCAACAACCATCAGTGACCCCGCCTTGATTGCGATGAGAAAATTCAGTTCATCTTGACCGTCCTGTGAAGGCACACATGATTCCTGTGGTTTCATCCAGGAAATCTAGCCGAGGAGGCTCAATCTGACACGACTGTCATCATGGAGCAATCTGTATTATGTCATGCCCCCTACCTAGTTAGTTAGCCCATACCTCGTCTAACACCGCCTGGAATCTATTGGTGCAGACTCCGTTTTTAAATTCCCATTTTTAATCTGCCTCCCACCGTCCCCCCACCTACCCCCTCCCACCGCTCCGCACCCCGCATCCTCTAACCGCCCCCCTCTCACCGACCCCCACCCCATAGCCTCTAATAGCGACTCAAACACAGCGCAGTGTTTGTTGCCATCCCATATCTATGTGTTAACCCTCGTTAGTTTCTTCTTTTGTCAGCTTTTAACACCTAGTTTATTTTGGGAAGAGAAACGCAATCGCCATCAATGTCGTTTTTGACAGTGTGGACGAATGAGGAGGGAATCAGAGAAGGAATGGCCGAACGAGTTGAGAGTCTGTCTCCCGCTTTGTTAGTTAGTGGAATTCGAACCCATGGGTTCGAACCCTTGTCGGGTGAATCCAATGACTTATAAATTGATACTTGTCGATTGCTAGCCAGGCGCTTGTCATTATTAGGATAGGGCAATGACTGGTTGGCTCAGTGTCAGGAGAATGTGAATGAGTGCGATATCAGATCATGGTACTGGTGGTCTGGTCTCCCATTGTGGCAGCACTATAACGTATAAAGTCGCCATCAGTGTGCACTGTCGCAAGTCAGTACACATCCTTATATCAGCATCGATGTTGCCAGGACTTAAAACTCCAACAACCAACCAACCGAATGAGGCGGAAGCGCATGCCCCCTTGCGGCGGTGTTGAGTCACTTCAGTAGACGATTTCCACTGCCAACCCGCCCTCTGACGGCAGTCGAAGAACTAATGTTTTGGGGTAGCAGCTCACTCTGGATCCCATTATGTGGTAACGGTCTCGTGCAGGATTCCCAACACTAATTTGTCTTCTGATGGCAATGGCAATAACTATGGTGGTGAGTAGCAGATAACTGTGAATGCTCTGTGGGAAAAAAGGTATATTAACGCTTGCCGATATATTACCAGGCACCCAGCATTATCAGGAGAGGTTAAAAATGAATGACATGAGGAAGACTAATTGTCCTCTATCTAAATTCCTGTAAGTTAATTAATTTCTGTAAAAAGAGAGAGAGAGAGAGGAGAACAAATCATAATATGGAGATGATAAAGTAATACCTATGTGATTAGCGAAAAATATGGCAGGCGAGATATCTCCCATAGTCTACAACTGGTTTATCAAAGGCTGTGGTATGTGCAGTCCTGTCTGTGAGAAAGTGCATGTAAAAGACCCCTTGCTGCTTATCGGAAAGAGTAGCCTAGGTGGCACAACAGGCTTCCACCAAACAAATAGGTCAGAATGACCATATGTTTGAAGTCCAATAACCGATGATAAAAATCAAAGTGCTCTAGAGATGTAGTTAAATAAAACAAGCTTTACTTTTCCTGTGGACCCGACAAGGACAGCGCATCTTCTGAGTGGAAGGGATGGGTGGCAGTGTTTAGAATTCGGTGGTTAATGAGGGAGGAGGTCCTGGATGGGATGACAAAGTGTTAAAAAGCTTTATCAGATTTAATTACTGATTCCTGGATATGATGAGAAGGTATCTGGGCCACTCTCCTGAAAACTGGCCAGAAGTGTCACATGGACAGCTCAAATCTAATCTTTGAATTCTTAACATTGTTTGGTTGCAAATGAAAGCTGGAAATCTCACCTTTACACCTCTGTAAACTATAAATTGATGAGATAAAGAATAAAGGTGTAGTCCATGATTATGTATGTCTTATGGCAATTTGGCATGTGCTGCTCAGATGTAACACATGTTTAGGACACCACACAATCTGCTTAATAAAAATCTAAGCAGAATTCAATAATTTCATACTTAGAAGCATACTAATCATGGCAAAATTACAGAAATATGTAGTGCATATATTGATAAAAAAAGAAGTAATTCCCAGCCCAGCTTTATTCACTGAATAATTAGTGTACAATATTTGTGTGGCATCCAGACACCACATATTACATCTGTGACAGAAATTTCTAATGTTATTTCTGAAGACATCATGTATATTTTCTTTAATTTAAGCATGCGTACGTGTTAATAAATACTTCCTTTTTGATTTGGGAACTGTTTTGTTTTATATATCAATGCAATACAAGATGTTCGTAAGGCTTCAACCATGTCCCATATGTCATGTTGCAAATGGCTCACTGTAATATGGGTTTTTTTGGTACAAAAACACTTCCTAACTAAGAGTACCAAAGTTGCACACAGTATATTTTATTTCCCTTATTTCTTACATCAAATATGAACATGAATATGAAAAGTATAAGGAAAGATATAAGTAGGAAGTTTTTTTATTGATGTTTAAAAATCCCATCCCATGCTGACCAGTTTTCAGGAGATTGACCCATCTGCAAGCTTCATAGAATTTAAGTTATGATTTTGGTTTGACAAAGAAATATATGCATTGATTGAAATAACATCCTCATATGTGAATACAAAAAGGCGACTTAAATAAAGAGAGAGAGGAAATTACGAGGTCTTAATTAAATTGTCAACTGGTTGTTCATCGCACTTGATTGCGTTCAGAACACAGTGATGACGGCCTAACTTGCCGGAAAATAAAATAAAGGCATTAAGATTTTATCCTATCATATTTCCATAGCTTTATTGCTGTGGTTGAGAAAGCGTTCTTATAAAATATGAATCGGGGACGAGAAGTGTGTTAAATTTCCAAAGGTATATTTATGCCGAATAAAACGAAAACATAGCGTATTAGGTTTCAAAGCTTCCTCCACTAAAATCGTTATTATGGTAGTCCATACATGGACCTCACCACTATGTGATGGCAGCAGGCAGTATGTTTACGACTGTCACCCATGTATGGTGACAGGTACACAACCTATCACATTACTGTAATGGCTACTATCTAAATGAGTATATACAACCATACGGGATGGCCGAATGAGGTGAGCGTCCATTTCCTGTTTTGGGGGATTGGGGGATCTGAACCCGTGAGTTTGCTGGTTGGAACCCTGGTCGACTCAAACAAAGACTTAAGAATAGAACAAAAATACAATGCCAAGAGGGCCCAAAAAAACTAACATAGGCTACTAAGCGTACCAACAGACTATCTATCTGCTACTGAAATGCAGACAATCAAATAACTTATCAGCAGCTAGTGCATACATGGACCTCACCACTATGTGGTGGCAGCAGGTAGTATGTTTACGACTGTCACCCGTGTATGGCGACAGGTGGCAACAAGCTAGCCCGAGGGGGGGGGGGGCGGTCCCTGGGTAGACCACCCCCCTACTGTGACTTGTTAGTGGCTATCCCTACTGTGAGAGGTTACATGTGACCTGGCAGGTCAGGTGGCAGGTCATTTTGTTTGGTGATCCCGTGGTGAGTGGAGTAAAGGAATTAAACTTTGAAGCATATGTTTACTCTCCTCATTTTCCCTTCACATTGCACAAACTAACTAGCAGACCGGGGGGAACTGGCTGTATGCGACCTATCACAATACTGTAATGGCTGCTATCTAAATGGGTATATACAACCATATGGGATGGCCGAATGAGGTGAGCGTCCATTTTCCTGTTTTTGGGGATAGGGGGATCTGAACCCATGGGTTTGTTGGTCAGAACCCTGGTCGACTCAAAACAAAGACTTACAAATTGATACTTGTCGCTTCCTAGCCAGGCACTTGGCATTATTAGGATAGGGCAAGGACTGGTTGGCTCAGTGTCAAGATAATGTGACTCAGTGGGACATCAGGTTATGGTTCTGGCAGCCTGGTCTCCCAGTGGGGAAGCACTATAAAGTTGCAATGAGTCTGCACTGTCACAAGTCGGTACCCGTCCTCATATCACGTTCAATGTTGCTGGGACATAAAACAACAAACAAACAAATGGGCACACTTGGGTGAGGAAGGCAATCAAGCTTCAGTCTTGATTCGAATTCAATAGCCTTGTTAACGCATTCTTTAGGTGTGTTTTTCCTTTGTTTTTCTTTTTTGGTAAATTAATTTGATTCATATACATCTTTTGGCAGCGATATAGCACTGGTCGTCTGGCACTAAGTGTTACAGATATCTTGGTATTTATGCTATGTTTTTTTGACTGGTGTATATAGCATCTTGAACTGTGAAGTAGATTATGAAATTAAAGAGTACACAATGCAGTAAGTAATGAGTATGAGATACATTAAATCATTTTACATTTACATAACACATTTTAGTTGTTGGTTTAGGATTTCCAATTCAGATAAATATAAGTACCTTTACTTATTCTTAGTTCAGTGTGATCAGGTACTATTTGATCTATTGCGTTGTTTTGTATGCAATAAGATTTGGATGTTAGTTGGGGGTATCTTTGTGTTAGTGAGCCAAGCGCATTGTTTATGTCTTTTGCAGCCATTTCCAATGTTATCAATATCCAGAGAAAAAAGTCATTTACACATGGGTACAGAAATGCAGGGCTCATGGCACAGTGCTAAATTGTCGATGTTGCTCGCAACATGGGTAATCGAACAAGGCGGATTTGCATATGTAAATTAGATACAGCATCAGCAGCCCAAATCTACTACGCAGTTACGAAAACTGGACGTAGTCGTGACGTTTCTGGCCCGGCCAGCCGCTATATAAGGCCCAAAAAACTATAAGTATGATTTTGCGGCGGATGGCGACAGACCTCTCTATTCTCCCATCCCGCCCACCCCATAATAAGAGACTAGAACTATAGGGTTAAAGCATCTCACGGCCTTCTCTCATTATATACTCAACCATGTATGCTTGTCATTTTCTGTTCATTAAAAAGTCCAAATATATACCATTTATCCGTGTTCACGTTGTTCAATTAGACTAGAAAACCACAGAGAATGATTAAGAAAAATAAAACCACATTATACCAGTCGTGCCTCATGTCATCGGGCAAAGTTGATGCTGTTAGGAACTCTACTCTGATGGTTGCAGCTCTAAGAAATCTCTCTGGCAACGCAGCCAAGAGTTAGGCATAACATTATATTTGATCTACAAACTGAAAGCTCTGTTGAATGTTCATGCACAAACTGAAGTCAATGTGCACCAAATATGAAGTAATTCGCTGAACACATGTAGAAGTTATTACAATTAGGTAAGAATGTACTTATACGCCCTCTTCCTGAGTAGCTCTTAGTCTTACCTGACATGATTTGCATGTGAGTCTTCTACCTACCTTGCAGAATAGACCTGATGCCTCTTACTCTGGTACCCATTGTAGTCTAATGTGGGGCTATTGCAGTAATCCGCAAGGTGAAAAAAAACTTATTTTATTTAATGATTTCAAGGAGTCTTTTACGTGCACTTCCCAACACTCCGGACAGAACATACCACAGCCTTTGAAACCAATTGTGGAGCACTGTTTGGAATGGTAAATACTTAAAATAGCCCGAACTGCGATTTGGTCCATTGAGCAGGATCCATAGGATGACCGACATCTTCACAGGTGGACACTGTACTGCCTGAGCTACGTCCTGCTCCCCCCGCAGGGTGAGGATGTAAAGATAGTCAGATACTGGACGGGGAACTAACGTCCCAGGGCTAATTATTAGAAGCGCTCCCGATCCAGTTCACACAAATACTGCATCCGCAAAGGGATCAAGCTGTGGCTTGTCTGCCACGCCCCCTGGTGGGACTCTCTGTTAACAACGCTACAGGCGGGAGGGGAAAAAGGGGCTCAGTGGGTGGTGAGTGGGAGGGGAGGGGATGGTTGGTACGGCGCCATCATTGAACGATGCAATGCACAGTGCTGCTGCCCTGATGCGCGAGCAGACGACATTTCAGCGGGGGCGTGGTTTTGGCGGAAATACTTTCTCACCTGAGGTGGCTTTAACCGCTCGGTGCGCTGCATTGTGGTGCTTTGTGTGTCACATCCCCCCTCCCCCTATTCTCAGCACCCCCCTCTCCCCCCCACCCCACCCTGAGCGCTGTGGCTGCGTTCGATGATGAATGCTGACAGACGCAGCTTACATGGTGGCCCTAGCTTTGACAGGTGCGCCGCCAGGCGGGACACATCGGTACCATGTCTGACACTGCACCGAGTCCCAGCCATGTCTCACACTGCAGCACTTCTCCATTATAATTGACACTATATTGCATCCCGACCATGTGTGACACTTCACCAATACCAAACCATGTCTCACACTGCAGCATGTCTCCATAATGTCTGACACTGCTGAAAGTCCCCAACACATGTGACACTGCACAGGGTTCCTGCTATGTGGGACACTGCGCTCCTTTTCCATAATGTCTGACACTACACTGGGACCAAACCATGTCTCAGACTGCAGCACTTCTCCTTGATGTCTCACACTGCACCGAGTCCCCACTATGATTTTTCAAATATATATTGATATATATATATTTTTTAAAGGGATTGTTTCGATGCATTATTACTCTTGAACCACATTGAATAACACAAAAACAATTCTAAGATAAGATCTCCAAAATGCACGTCTGGGCCATGTTCAGGGTCTGTCTCCGGGGCTCCTCGGAGATGGCCGTGACGTCACGCTAGTCTGAACCGCAAAGGCAGTTTGTTGTCTCGAAAATGGCCACCCCCATAGCTGTGCTGTGATTGGCAGAAACCACTGAATACGGTGGCCATTTTCGAGGCGCTTTTCATTTCCAGTCTGAAAAGGGAGGCGTCTCCGAGACGTCGCCGAGACGCACCCTGAATGCAAATAGGCCAAAAAGCATCGCCGAGACGTCTCTGTGGCACCTCTGAGACGGACCCTGAATGCGGCCCTGGTTGTCCAACATGGTAGATTATACTTGTCGTGGTCCTGATGTCATATCCCCCTTTCAATTGCAAACATATAACTTGATAGATTGGGGGTTACTTTACGCCGTATCGGCACCATCGGCCATATTCATGGCGAGCCGAACATATATAAGTTATAACGTAATACCAGATACACTGGCTGAAACCTAAAACTGAGATTGCCGATCCCCAATCAACGAGGTTCTATCTATTTTAATTGGCAATCACAGACAGACTTGTAACAGTACAAAAGCCAATTATCGGACTTTCCGAAATAACGCTTACTTATTTGGGATCTTTTAATGAACAATAAACACAATATTTAATATAGGTGCTGTCTTAAAAACACATGCAGAAATCTGGGGAAATTAATTCTTCCTTGCGTTGACCATCTTTATTAAAGTGAGAGAAAAGTCTTACTGACACGGTACAAATATATTGATATCATTCATTACCCAGAATGCTAATGAACCAAAATAAAATATTGGTCTTTGACATTAAAACTAGCTTAGATATTAACCCACCAAAATAGAACATTGTTATTTGAATTCTTTCCGAAAATTTTTCTCCTTTGCCTGCGTCCAAAGCACATCTCTATTGATAATTTTAACCATCAAACCCGCCCTCTGACGTCAATGGGAAGAACTAATGTTGCAACTAACAACTCAGTGTGCACTTTGCACTGTGGAAAAGCCCTTTATTGATGGCTTCCACTTCCGACCCACCTTGCGCGGTAGTACAAGTTCAAATGCACTGGGACGAGTTCAAATGTGTTCGAGCGAATTCGAATGTGCTGGTTACGTTGTCCGTTGTCCCGTTGTTCATGCTTATACCGGGCTCACTGGCCTAAGCTGTAGAGCGTGGGTCTCGCGTGCTTGAAGTTCAGGAGTTTGGTTCCTGGTCGAGTCAAACCAATGACTTTACAATTGATACTTGTTGCTTCCTAGCCTGGCACTCAGCATTAATAGGATATGGCAAGGACTGGTTAACTCAGTGTCAGGATCATGTGACTGATTGGGATATTGGGTCATGGTGCCGGCAGCCTGAATTCCAAGTGGAGCAGCACTATGAATTCACCACGAGTGTGCACCATCACAAGTCGGTACCCATCCTGATATGACCTTAGATGTTGCGGTAGCGCTGCTGTCGCATATACTTTTTTTTTCTTGAAGATTCATACTGCCTATCATGGATAAGTCTGAATAGACTTGTTTTCACCATTAGACAGTTTGGCGAGAGAAAGCCCAAGCCTACACTTTTACCGACTCAAGGGATTTTTTAACCTCCCACACCACATAGACATGGTATGAGAGCACCTGACCTTTGATGCCGCTGCAAGTTATACACAGCGGTTCTAATCCAAATTGGCAGAGGTGGGGCATAGGGAATCGAACCACCAAACTTCAGATTAGGAGTCTGACCTAGAAATAAGTCAGCCACTCTAACCACTCCGCCACAGATAAAACCACATTATTGCCGACGGGATCTTTGCGTAGATAACTACAGAGAACAAGTAGGCCTCCTGCACTGGGAAAGAAAGGTGCGTGCGGCGTCCGAAGCCTGTACGGCGCTTGGATATGATTAGGCTAGATGATTAGCACCATTAGACGCCTTTAAATCAAGTTGAAAGAAAGGTCGGCTTGGCACGGGCACAAAGACCATTATCTCAACCACAGGAATAGTCACACCGAGAAAGACATGCTTAAAATCAACCACATTGTCAGCCAGCGTGCTCATTCCCTCTTCTATGCTTGTGGGCCACGTAGATTCATTTGTTTAGTTATATCCCATTCAGAAGTTATTTACAAAACGAGCTGCATACCGGGAATGTTTGTGGAATGCTGATTTTGTTATGCAGTACACTATGAGCAAAGCAGATGGAATGAGTTTACCGTCCGTCTCCAGGGGTCATATGCAGGAGTCGGTGTTACCGAGACAAAACGCGTTTAGACAGGATTTCTGGTTTAGCGCCGAAAAGTCGGTATGCACGAGTCAGTGATAGGCCTAACACCACAAGCTTAAACTAGGTTCAGCTAAATCAGAAACATATGTGGTTTAAGGTTGGTGTTAGGTATCGATTAGGCCCAAATCTATTCAATCGCATCATATTTAACAGAATTACATACGCAATAAGTGAAATTTCATTAAATTAACCCTAAATCCGAAGCAATATTAACGCTGCCGCCGCATTGGCGGCGATATTAATATTGTCAAATCGAATCGACGAACGTAAAGTAAACAAATCGCCGCCGCCGCATCGACGTTGCTTTCCATACTGGCGGTGGCGGCGGTTTGTTTACTGTACCTTCGTGGATTCGAAAATATAACTATTAATATCGCCGCCAATGCGGCGGTAGCCTTAATAATGCTTCGACTTTAGCGTTAAATTGATAAAATTTCACTTATTGCGTATGTAATTCTGTTACATATGATCGCATTCAATAGATTTGAGCCTAATATATGGCTACAAACGCAGAGGGATTTCCCAAATCTATAAATAACTTCACATTTAGCTATAATGAAAGTGTTACGTGCTCCTGCATATGACTTGACACAGGTCCCGACTTCGGTGATAGGTAAACGGTAACAGGCTCTAACACCAAACCCCGCTAACACTGACTCCTGCATATGGCCCCTGGGTGGGGAGATCGGGGGATCCGAACCCATGGGTTTGTGGGTTTGAACACTGGTCGAGTAAAACCAATGTCTTAAAACTTTATACTTGTCACTTCCTAGCCAGGGGGTCGATATTATTAGGACATGGCGAGGAATGGTTTGGCTCAGTTTCAGAATAATGTGACTGAGTGGGATATCAGGTCATGGTGCTGGTAGCCTGGTATTCCAGTGGGGCAGCACTATAAAGTAGCCATTGGGAGAACTTTCTTCTGGAAGATTGAAAAGGTCCAGTTTTATGACTGAAACAAGAGCCCTGCAGACAAAACACCAAGCAAAGCTCCCAGTGCAAGTAGAGGCCTTAACCATCACTGATTCTCCTCGCTGGGAAAGAAAGCTGGAGAACTTCAGTATTAGTATCACAGTGCCTTACCTCTCCACTAAAGATGCACATGGCGAAATGAGCAGGAAAATCCTGACACTGGCAATGCTTGATGAAAAGTACCCCCAGGAGGCATGGATCTATGCCTACACTGACGGGTCAGCTACAGATGCAGTCTGGAGAGGTGGTGCTGGGGTATACATCAGGTACCCTAATGGACAAAGGCAGACAGAGGCAACACCAACAGGCCTTCACTGCACAAACTATAGAGCTGAGGTTGAAGCCCTGGTCCAGGCTGCTAAGATATTGAAAAGCACCACAGCCACAGACTCTCAGATAGTTTTCCTGACTGATGCCAGGTCTGTCCTTGAGGCAGTCACAGAGAACAAACTGCCACGACTCCAGGAAGCACTTAATAATATCCACTGCTTCAGAATTGTGCTGCAGTGGATTCCCTCACACTGCGGCATTCAGGGTAACGAAGAAGCTGACAAAATGGCAAAGATGGGTGCAGAGGCAGAACAGCACAAAAACAGTGTTGACTTTAAGGAGATGAAGACCATCATTAAGTCTCTGCATAGATCATGAGAATCACGAGACAGCTACCATCAACTGTCAAGACAACATCAAGGGATCATCTTCCGCCTTAGGACTGGGCATAACAGGCTTAACAATCACCTGCACAGATACTTCCGTGTAGTACCATCTGCCCTCTGCCCCTGTGAAGAGGAAGATCAGACTGCTGAGCATATCCTACAGAGCTGCTTGAACCATCACTCACTGAGGGAAGAGATATGGCCAGCTCCCACTGACTTGCAGGAGAAGCTGTACGGGGCTGCAGATGTGCTACAGAGGACTGTCAATTTTATTATGAGAACTGGGCTCCAAGTGTAATTGAAGGTGAACGAAAAGAAGAAGTAGCCATGAGTGTGCACTGTCACAAGTGGGTACCAATCCTGATATGACCTTAGATGTTGCTAGGGCGTAAAACAACAAACAAACAAGCGAGCAAACAAGATTGGTTGCTTGTTGGAGTTTTACGTCCTGGCAACATCCATGGTCATATCAGTGTGGGTACCAAGTTGTGACAGTGCACTCTGTAGGTGACTTTATAGTGCTAGCATCCCCACTGGGACACCAGGTCGGCAGCACCATGACCTGATATCCCACTCAGTCACATTATCCTGAGACTGAGCCAACCAGTCCTTGCCCTATCCTAATATTGCCACCTGCCTGGCTAGGAAGCGACAAGTATCAATGTTATACATCATTGGTTTGACTCAACAAACAATTGATTTCAATTCATTTCAATTCACCCATGCCTGCCTTTTACCCTTTGTTCATCCAAATCAATACTCAACCCTATGGAAAATGACGTCTCCAAACAGCACTTCCGGAAGACAAAATGTCTGATTTATTAAATTCACAAAACGGGTGCTTATGGCTTAATCAATACCTCGGCTCAAAACTAGCTGATGGCAATGCTTGACTCTGCCAACATGGTCCTGTCATGGATCGGCTTATCATGTATCGGCTCTGTCATCACGCACCAGTGGTTTTTAGCAGTTATTTCCAGATATGGCACCAGGCGCGATGGCCGAATCAGTAGAGTGCGGGCCTCGCGGGCGGGAGATCGGCAGGTTCGGTTCTCAGTCGAGTCAAACTGATGACTTAGAAAATTGATACTTGTCGCCTCGTAGTCTGGTGCTCAGCATTAAGAGGATAGGGCAAGGACTGGTTAGTTCAGTGTCAGGATAATGTGACTGAATGGCATATAAGGTCATGGTGTTGGTGGCCTGGTCTCCCAGTGGGGCAGCACTATAAAGTTCCCATCAGTGTGCACTGTCAGAATTCAGTACCTGTCTTGATATGATCTTAGATGTGTTCAGGACATAAAACTCAAACAAGCAAACAAACAAACTCAACCTCCTACAGCTGAAATAAACATAACATTTGCACCAGGTAATATCTCTCATTCAATCTTTGTCCTACACCTGAGGCCATATGCATGGGGTGGTGTTAGAAAGCCAAAACTGGTTTTGGACGGGATTTCTAGTTTAGCGGCGAAAAGTCGCTATGCATGGAGCAGTGTTATGCAAACACAGCGAGTTTAACGTCGGGTACACTAACACCACTCCGTAGCAAGTTTACGGGCAGTGTTAGGTACCAATTAGGCCCAAATGTATTCAATGTTATCATATTTAACAGAATTATATACTCAAAAAGTGAAATTTGATCAAATTAACCCTAAAATCGAAGCGATATTAACGCTCCCGCTACATCGGCAGCAATATTCATACTGTCAAATATAAACAAAACAAATGGCCACCGAAGCGGCAGCGGCGTTAATATCGCTTCGATTTTGGGGTTAATTTGACCAATTTTATTTAACTGAATAACATACAAAAAAAGTGAAATTTGGTCAAATTAAACCAGAAATCAAACCGATATTAATGCCACCGCCAAATTTTGGTCAAATTAAACCAATAATCGAAGCGATATTAACGCTGCCGCCGGATCGGCAGCGATATTGTCAAATAGCAGTGCTCGCCGGGAACAGGCTCAGAGGGATTTCCCAAATCTATAAATAACTGCTAGGTTAGCTAACACCACCATGCTTTGGACCCATACATACTCCATGACCCATTTCCCAACACCGGCGTTAGCTAAACCGGCAGCGGCTCTTAACACCAGAGCCGATAACAAGTTGTTCATACATAGGGCCTCTGAGGTGAACATCAAAACGTTTGGACCACTGACTTCCCCTCATCATATCAACCTCCGACGGCCCATCTGTCTACCTGATTCTGTGACTAATAAGGTTACCGCTGCTTACTACACAGATATGCCCATATGGATACCTACGTACTACATATTTAATTGTGTGCATATCCAATTTCATCCGCTCGGCATCCCCAGCCGGGAGCTCGACTAATTGCACCGAGGTGTCATCTGAGGGAGATGGAATTGCCGGACGTGTCATTTTCCAGTAATAATATCTGATGCTGTTTTCAATTCCCAGAGTAAAGGGCTTATATAACGAGTATCATTTTTCAATTAGGACTTTACTATTGAGTAATGTGTGTGTTGCCTTCTCTCTGTTTCGGTGCGTGGCTGGGAGCTATGTGATATGTGATGGTTACTGCATGTATAACTGGCAAGTGATAACATCAGGGCTATGCAATAAGCAGTGTAGGGTACATAGATAAGTGGCCGAGCTGATAACATGGTAATGGATGCTACATCGATATGTGGGATTGTATTTGGCAGAGTGAACAGGAATAGGGAGCGGGTCGTAGCTCAGGTGGTAGCATGTCCACCTGTGAAGGTGTCGGTCATCCTATCGATCCTGCTCACTGGACCCATTTGCAGTTTGGGTTATTTCCCATTCCAATCAGTGGTCCACAACTGGTTCATCAAAGGCTGTGGTATGTGAAATCCTGTCTGTGGGAAAGTGCATATAAAAGACCCCTTGGTGCTTATCAGAAAGAGTACCCCATGTGGCAGCAGCTGGTTTCTTTCAAAGAAATTTGGCAGAATGACCATATGTTTGAGGTCCAATAGCCCATGATGAAAATCAATGGGCTCGGGAGGTGTCTTTAAATAAAACAAGTTTTACATTACTTTGTGAACAGGAATAACAAAACTGCGGATCTTCTTTAAGGATCCAATTAGCAATTCATTTAGGTCCAGGAGGGCATAGACTGTCCAAGGCCCAGGTTGCTAGTCTAATTGTATCAAGAGGAATCACAAAACTGTGGATCTTCTGTAAGGATCCAATTAGGAATTAATTAGGCCAAGGATGGCATAGACTGCCCAAGGTTTAGGTTGCTTGTGATAGACACGCTTATTATAGAGCAGTGCAGTGAATATGTTTTAACTGGACACCCAAGAGCCATATTGGAGAGAAACACCGTGGACTGAGTTTATATAAGGCATGGATAATATTCTAATGCCCAGTTCACATTCAGCATATTAATAAGAAATTTGGACAACTTTCCCGCCACGTTATGAGCAATGTTTTGGCTAATGAGAGGATTTGTTGACAGCATTTAAAAATGAGCGGTTCGTATTTCCAGCAGGTATACATGAGCGAATGTGTTGACATTATGTATATATATGAGCGGAGTTGTTGACAGCATGTATAAAAGAGCAGATGTGTTCATAGCATGTGTAGATGAGCATATGTGTTGACATCATGTATAAAAGAGCAGATGTGTCAATAGCATGTATACATGGGCATGTGTGTTGACAGCATGGATGAAAGAGCAGATGTTTTGACAGCATGTATATATGAATGTATGTGTTGATGTCATGTATAAATGAGCATATGCTTTTACAACATGCATCGATGAGCATATGTGTTGACAGCTTGTATATATGAACATATGTGTTGACAGCATGTATAGATGAGTAGATGTGTAGAATTGTTGACATCATGTATGCATGAGCGGATGTGTTGTCAGCATGTATAATTGGCAAGATGTGTTGACAACATGTATAATTTAGTATGTGTTGACAGTGTGTAAATGAAACTGTTACATATGGACACATACACATAGAAGTCTGGTTCAACATCCATCGAATGAAATGATCGAGTGGTGAGGGCGCCTGCTTTTCGTACAGACAGTCATATCGTCTATCCCCGGCCGAGTCAAACTATAGACTTACAAAGCTGATAGGTGATGCTAGGTGGCATGGCGCTCGGTATTACTAGGATAGAGCAAAGACTGGTTAGATCAGTGTCAGATTTCAGATCACTGTCACTAAATGGGATCTTAGGCATTGTATTGGACGCGTGGTATCAGAGAGGGGCAATACTATAAAGCCGTAATCAGTGTACGCCGGCACAAGTAAGTGCCCTACTGATATGACCTTAATTGTTGTTAGGTTGTAAAACCCCTAATTCTTACCTCATATTTGCAAAACCTGAAGAACCCTACCAAGGGAGAACACAACTAGATGCTGCTAGCCTAGGACAGTCAGTTCTATCTAATAACGTATACTAGTGTAGTGGTCTGCACTGACCTCTCAGGCAAGTAACCACATAGACAGGTAGGCGTGGGGAGTGTGTTGATATCAGGGAGCCAAGGTGGTGTAATGGTTAGCACACTGGCCCGGAATGCAAAGAGATGTGGGTTCGAGTCCCGCTCTAGGCGCAATATTTCCCATTTTCATCACCCCCATGACACTGGTTGCCGTGACCAGGATCCTGTACAAGCTTTGCGCTGTATGGTTGTTGAACCTACCCTGTGTATGTATGTGTTAGTGCATTGCCTGTATGTATGTCATTGTAAGCATTACAAGACTTACAATTCCAGGGGGACGAGTGTAGTGGTCTGCACTCACCTCTCAGCAAGTAACCACATAGACAGGTAGGCGTGGGAGTGTGTTGATATCAGGGAGCCTAGGTGGTGTAATGGTTAGCACACTGGCCCGGAATGCAAAGAGATGTGGTTCGAGTCCCGCTCTAGGCGCAATATTTCCCATTTTCATCACCCCCATGACACTAGCTAACCTAATCCCTACTCACATAATCTAATTATCCTACTTCCAGTTTTTGTTATTCATACCTTAATATATATATCCAAGTAAATAACATCAACTTGCAAGCAAGTCCGGTTAAACCTTAAAGTTCACACCACTTAGATAATCATCAACACAACTTGGCCTGATTTTCAGACTTTGGCAAAAGAATATTTTGGTTGTTACTTTGACAATTCACCCTATTCACGCACGACCTAATTAGGCATCAGAACGAGGCTGAGTAAATGTCAATATTGGAAATTGCCATAAGACACTACTGTGTGCCGATGTGTATGAACTACTACATAAATTAAAGGAGTACAATTTGAAGATATTGACTTTTGAAACTATCATAAGCATTTTTGCTTACCTTTTTTCTATTTATTGGTCAATTTTCATGAAGATTGAGTGATGATCAGATGCATTTCAGTAGGCGATGTCAACAAAGTCACTCACCTTGGCTACCAATCTTTTCTTAAATTCAAAATTGCATAACCTTCTTAATATAGATATATTTAAAAAATAGATGTTAGCCCTTTTAAAGCTTTTATTAATTTGTAATTACTAAGACTAGTTGTTTAACTGTGTTGCACAGATAACTAAGCTGACAGTGCTGCATTACATGATACCACCATAAATATGCAGACTTGAAGTTGACAGTCACATTGTAGTCAAAGAATGGGAAAAATCATACAGCTGTGCTTTGCAGATGCGTAAGTGCCCTCGGTCTGGTTTCAACATGGCCGCGGCGTGAATAGGGTGAATGGGGCTTGATTCTCTGATTACTATCTTAGACAAACATATCGGACAGAATAATTTTAAGCCCCTGTCACACCTCGCTGGATTGAGGAAACGGATAGAGCCAGACAAACATATTCTAGTCCAGTGTGATTCTGTAATGGACGGCAACGGATGGGTAACAGATGGTAGTGGACGGGTAACAAATGGTAACAGACGGTAACAGTTGATAATGTATCTAATGATCAACTGACAATTCAGTATACAAAAAGAACTATAGCGAACCCGCACCGTACGTATAATGGATATGTAATGGACGGAACCGGATGGTAACGGATGGGAACGGATGGTAGCAGATGGAAGCGGACGAGTAACGGATGGACACGGATGGGGAACGGATGGGGAATGGACGGTAATGGATAATAACCGTATACGTCAGTCTGGCCCAATCTGTTACAAGTTTTGTGTATGCTCAAAACTTGTAACGTATTGGGCCGGATATCAACGGATATCAACGGATATGCAACAGACACAAACCGGACTTTGCTGGATATCAACGGACTTTGTTCAGTTTCTTCCGTTTACCCAATCTGGCGAGGTGTGACAGAGCCTTTACCCATTCGGTTTATGGCAAAGTATGAGGTGAGCTTACTCTGAGTGGTGTCTCAGTTTCTGCCATTTGGAGAACAGCAGTTTTGAACCTATCACCGTCTATGTACAGGAACATGCATATTGCATGCATGCATATACATAGTGAATTATTTATTACCTCGCTGATCTCTGTGAGATTAATAAGGGCCAATCAAAAATATAAGTTTGCAATACCAAGGCCCAGTTTGTGTGTCTTGGGAAAAAAGCTCTTCAGATATATATATGATGTATAACGCATTATACAAGTATAAATGCTAAGGGAACATATATACTTTGATACTTCCTCCATAGGCGCATTGGGGGAGTTCCCCCCCCCCCCCCAGCTGTCGGGGAGTTGCATACGGGTGGCGCGCCTCGCGCCACACACACTGGAGGAATTTTATATATACACATACATATATGGGAACAGCTCTTTATATATATATATAAATCCGGTTATGCAATAAAAAGACGAGTCACATCAATTAGTGGATGGAAAAACCTATTTATTCATGAGGCTCTCTTTTGGCCGCGCAATAATTTGGCATAACTCATTTTTTGGATTAGTGCTTATTCCGTTTTGGAAAAGAGTTCTTCATATATTTAACATCATCTTTCTGCTACTAAGATTACAAAAAGTATACATATATGTATACTTTATATATATACATATATAGACATATGTGGGTGCGTTGAAGAGGTGATGTTGTGTGCGTTACATCGGGGAGGCTTGATTCAGAGGATGCGCCGTTGCCATGGTGTCGCCATCCTTCAGGGGTCTGGTGATGTGCCAAGCGTCGCCAGTAATCCCTTATATGGGCAACCAGGCTGCACCAACAACATTGCTTTTCACTCAGTACAGTATCCGACGTAACGCCTACACGGCCGCCATCTATCAAACAGGCTGCTCGGCCGGCCCAGAGTGAATGCACGCCGGGGAAAGAAACAAGGGCCCGACAACACTGGGCCTCACTAAGGAATCACAACACAGCATTAGCGCCGATCAGGGTTTTTGCCACAGGGTAAAATGGGTAGAATTCGCCACCCTTAAATTTTCCGGAGGGTACGACTCTGTACCGTCAAATTGTGGGGGTATTTTTTCTTTAAAGGTTCATCAAGGAGGCACGAACAACAAAGCCAGCATCATTAATCAGTTTGAGTGTTAGTATGCAACAGTAATCGTTCCCCAATAGCCGATGTCTACTTTTTGTGCTGGGGGTGGGGGGGGGCGGGGGTCGTTAAAGAAATAATGCAACAGTAATCGTAGCAGTGTTCATAATTGAGGAAGTGATGTGAAAAATAATACGCCCTCCCCCTCTCATCCTGCATCGCCTCAAATTATTTTCTGGAGGAAAGCCTGCCTGTGTAGTGGTATACATCCTCCACGGTTCAATTTTATTCGGCCGCTCGTCGACATTCTTATAACACTGTGAAATTGTTGGCGTAGCAATCTTGTACTGTTGTAAAGGTGTACTTCAGTATAACTTTGCCCCTTGAACAAGGTTTTACTCGTGTTAACGTATACTATTGCATTCCGTATAATTTTGCCACTTGAACAATGTTGTACGCATGTAGAGGTATACTATTGCATTCAGTATAATTTTACCCTTTAGGCAATGTTGGGTGATTGGTTGTTGGAGTTTTTCGTCCTGCCAACATATAAGGTAATATCAGGACGGGTGACCGACTTGTGACAGTGCGCACTCATAGCGAATTTATAGCGCTGCCCCACTGGGAGCCCAAGCCGCCATCCCCATGACCTGATATCCCACTCAGTCACATTATCCTGACACTGATTCAACCAGTCCTTGCCCTCTCTTAATAATGCCGAGCCTCAAGCTGGGAAGCTACAAGTATCAAACAAAAACCTTGCCTCTATGGTTCCTTTGCCAAATCAGGCTCTATTATAAAGTCCACGGCTCGAATCTGTGGTTGTGTAGGCAGGCTATAGTGAAATCAATACAGGCAAAGAGAAAGGAAGAGTATAAAGAGTGAAAGAAGAGAAAGAGTCAAGCCCTCAGGTTGATTATTTATATGGTACATTGATCCAGTATAGTGTATCACCCCACCCCATTCTCCCAATGAGAAACAAGCATTTCAAGCTCCACCAATGAGAAACAAGCATTTCCGGTCCCTATGATTACAGTGATCTGCCCAGCACCACCATGCTGTGTGGCTCCCCTGGCCACCACCTGCCTTGAGGATACGTGTGGTGATCCTGACTAGCAGAGGGGGTAGTGGGTAGGAATCTGAGTGCCCCTTACACACTATCTTACTAGCACCACAATGTCTATTTACCAATAAATCAAGTACCACCAGCAACTACATAAACACATCTATGCACCTGGCCATATATACCTGTTTCACATATAAAACATTTGCATTCCCCCACCAATGCATCATTATCGGGATATTTTACACTATGATAACATGTATATTTCACATAGACTACCATGTTTTGACATAGCTAGTAGTATCTTTGTTGAAGGAGTAAGTAGGTAAGTAGTTCCCTCTCAGTGTGTAGCCTTCACTGGTTAGACACAAGAGGAACCCCGCCAAAGAAAGACAAAAAAAAGCAAGCCTCTCTAATAAATAATCCTCTCCGCTCGTTGGTTAATGACATGTTATTGATCTAAGTTATCGGAGAGGTTCTCTCGTCCTCCTGTTTTTTCCCAGTCCCTTTAGAGGGAACAGCTTTTCATTGTAATATTATTAATGTTGCTACATAAAAATAGATCTTTTTTTTTTTTGGTAAAGTATTTATTCATCTGAACATGAGCACTGGTCTTCCGGCTATCTTACTATTAGAGTTGACAGTCTCAATAATCTAAGTTTGATCAGCGCTGTATTAGTTACAGCACCGATCCTGTAGAATTAAGGGCGTGGCTCCTGCTGTCTAATGTATAGCACCAGTCACTGTCGTTCATGCAATAATGGGGAGCATCCCCGAGTAGAAGGTGTATACTCGGGGTAACTCAAATAATCGTTGTATGTTGCATTTTTTCTCTCATAAAACAAGTTAAGTTCAGAGTTGACAAGACATTTTATCTGTCTTATATATTGTTCAATGTGTCTAAACAGATTGATAATTATGTAGGATGTTCAGTGTGTTGATGCTTTGTTCATGATGGTTAAAGGTGGTGGCAGGGGACGGGGGGCCGATTGGGATGGTTAGTAGGGGGGGAAACCCCACCTGAGAGCAAGCGAGGATGCGGGGGTGGCAGGAGCTCAGGGCTTTGCTAGTAATTACTGCAGTAGTCATTTAAGGGCCTGAATAACCAGGTGGGCTCTATATGCATTTTTGTAGGCAAGTATTGTTTGTGTTTTTCTGACTCTGACTTCAGGTGAGTTTTACACACAACAATGAGAACCATCCCCCCTTCTACAAAGAGAGGTACAAGATAACCGTCATATTTCATTACCAGCTAATCATGAATAAGAGGTAATTCACGGCCCTGTTAATAATAAAAACAAACAATCTACCATGTCAAGTTCTCTTGTACATCGATGCTTTTGTTGATAAATACACTACAAATAGGTTTAATCATACTAATATTAAAAAGAATGGTAGTTCTTTTTTTGCAACATAACAATCAACAGCCCCATTGTTTTCTAGATCGCACACCTGTACTGGAAACTCCGAAATAAGTGACCAGAGTATCAAACAAATTAACCCTGCATTTTGGCGGTAACCAAGTCCTCGGCTAAAGGTAGTTAACATTACCAGGACTTGGTCCAATCTGGCCAATCTGGACGCGGTGGCCGAGTGGGTAGAGCGCCGGCTTCCCGTGCGGAAGGTCGAGACTTAGATTCCCGGTCGAGTAAAACCAATGAATTACAAAATTGGTACTTGTCGCTTCCTGGCCTGCTGCTCAGCATCATTAGGATAGGGCACCAACTGGTTAGCTCAGTATCATATTAATGTGACTGAGTGGGATATCAGGTCATGATGCTGGTGGCCTCGTCTCTCAGCAGGGCAGCACTATAAAGTCGCCATGAGTGCGCATTGTCACAAGTCGGTCACCCGTCCTGATATGACCATATATATGTTGCCAGGATGTAAAACTCCAACAACCAACCAACCAAGCAATCTGACCAATGACCATGCCTGACACATGGTAGTGATGGGAACTGGGTATCCATTGGTTGATTCTGTTCAAAGGCTCCTGAATACATTCTATTTGTGAGCAGGTTTGAAGCAGAATTGAGTGTTGGGAACCAATTCACCCTATTCACGCCGCGGCCATGTTGAAACCAGATTGAGGGCACTTACGCATCTGCGAGGTGCTGCTGTATGAAAAGTGATGTGAATACTTTTTTCTCAACCAAAACATCTCGAAATCACTCAAATTTGAGGGTATTCATTTTTGAAACTACCATATTCATCTTTGCATACCTGTTTTCTATCTATCGGCCAATTTCCACGAAGATTGGGTAACCCTTCATGGTGATTTTTCCCATTCTTTAACTACAATGTGACTGTCAACTTCAAGTCTGAATAGTTATGGTGGTATCATGTAGGCCGTATCATGTAATGCAGCACTGTCAGTGTACCTATCTGTGCAACACAGTTACCCAACTAGTCTTAGTAATTACAAATTAATAAAAGCTTTAAAAGGCTAAAAATATACTTTTTAAATATATCTATTTAAGAAAGCTATGCAATTTTTAATTTAAGAAAAGATTGGCAGCCAAGGTGAGTGACTTTGTTGACATTGCCTACTGAAATGCATCTGATCATCATTCAATCTTCATGAAAATTGACCAATACATAGAAAAAAGGTGTACAAAAATGTATATGATAGTTTCGAAAGTGAATATCTTCAAATTTTACTCCTTTAGTTTCTGTAGTGGTTCATACACATCGGCACACAGTAGTGTCTTATCTATTCAAAGCGATCATATTTAACAGAATTACATACGCAATAAGTAAAATTTTATCAAATTAACCCTAAATTCGAACCGATATTAATGCCGCCACCTTCATAGTGTCAAATTGCCGAATGTAAATTAAACAAATCGCCGCCACCGCATAGACGTCGATATCCATACTGTCGAAATCAACAAAACATCACCGCCGCCGCCGCATCGGCGGCAATGTATTAGGCCCAAATCTATTCAATACTATCATATTTAACAGAATTACATACACAATAAGTGAAATTTGATCAATTTAACCCTAATAGCGAACCGATATTAACGCCGCCGCTGCATCGGCGGTGTCATTCATATTGTCGAATCAACGAATTTATACAAAACAAATTGCCGCCGTCACCGATTCGGCGATGTTATTGTCATATAGCGGTGGTTGCCGGGTACAAGCAGAGAGGGATTTCCCATATCTATAAATAACTACACGGTTAGCTATCTGCACAGGCTGTGACATTGGTGAATATGACTTGACCTAATTTACCGGCCCCGTGCTACCCGGTGATAGCTACCCCAGAGTTAGCATGTAGCACCGGCTATGCCTGGCAGCAGTACATGAATACGGGCCCAGTTTGCCACATGCGTCAGTAATTGACCAATATAAAGCCAGCTGGATACTGCATGGTAATCTGTGTTTAATTCAGATCAGGAATTTCCTATACGACCTACCGGCCAGATTCTCACCAAATTATTTTTTTGGGTGATTTCTTGTGAATGCATGTGTTTATGGAGATTAGTGACTTTGATTTGTTGGTTGCATTCGTTGAATCAGGAAAGAGAATTACAAGTGCAGCCAATTCGTCTTCCTCATTCCATTGTTAGTCTTCCTTTTCAATGCACCATGGATGGTGCATTTCCGGTTGGGGGGGGGGGGGAGAATCGAACATGTTATGGTGGAAAGCTATAGGCCTTCCCTTAAATAATATTCATATAATGTATTTATATAGTACAATTCATTGGTTTTCATTCGGTCAAGAATAGATCCTTCCAAAAAGGAAAGTTTGTTTTATTTAACGACGCCTCTAGAGCGCATTGATTTTTATCATCAGCTATTGGACGTCAAAGGAATAGATCCCAAGATCCAACGTACAGTAAGCGGATGGTCAACTGATTCATCCATCCTGCACAACTGCCCCAGTTTACCAGATGTTATGATAAGTTATCGCATACTGTTCAGATCCGGCACTCCATATCTGTCATATAATGGCCATTAATGCCATATACTACCAACATAATCCACTGTATACAACACATCACAGTGTAATATAACTCCACGATTTACTGTAGTATTTGTTTTTTTGTTTTTTTTTTATGTCCTAGCAACATCAAATGCCATATCAGGATGGGTCCCAACTTGTGACAGTGCGCACTCATGGTGACTTTATAGTGCTGTCCCACTGGGAAACCACGGTGCTGGCACCATGACCTGACATCCCACTCAGTCACAGTATCCTGACACTGAGCACATCAGTCCTTGCCCTGTCCTAATAATGCCGAGTGCCTGGCTAGGAAGCGGCAAGTATACATTTTTAAGTCATTGGTTTGACTCGACCAGGGTTCAACCCCACGACCCCATGATCTACCAGCACGGGAGATGGTGGCTTTAACTCATTCGTCCATCCCGTCTGGTTTACTGTAGTAAAAAGCAAGAACATTGCCATGCGGTTTATATCAAATGCGACAAAGATATCCATTAATAACAAACTAACCTTCGGTATTCC
Organism: Branchipolynoe longqiensis; assembly: GCA_030323885.1. Taxonomy (NCBI): domain Eukaryota; kingdom Metazoa; phylum Annelida; class Polychaeta; order Phyllodocida; family Polynoidae; genus Branchipolynoe; species Branchipolynoe longqiensis. Next base: position 33,735,366 of record CM059196.1, on the reverse strand, counting down.
ATTTTAAAAAGGCCTATATATATGACATGGGGTGATGAAAATGGGAAATATTGTGCCTAGAGCGGGAGTCGAACCCACATCTCTTTGCATTCCGGGCCAGTGTGCTAACCATCACACCACCTAGGCTACCTGATATCAACACACTACCCGTGCCTACCTGAGAGGTCAGTGCAGACCACTACACTCGTCCCCCTGGAATTGTAAATCTGTTAATGCTTACAATTACATACATACAGGCAATGCAATTGACTTACATACACAGGGTAGCTTCAACAACTATACAGCATGTAGCTTGTACAGGATCCTGTGTCATGCGTGTGACATGGGGGTGATGAAAATGGGAAATATTGTGCCTCGAGCGGGACTCAAACCCACATCTCTTTGCATTCCGGGCCAGTGTGCTAACCATTACACCACCTAGGCTCCCTGATATCAAAACACGACCCACACCTACCTGTCTATGCGGCTCCCTGGCTGAGAGGTCAGTGTAGACCACTACATTTATATATATATATATATACAAAGAAAAATCCTCCACTGCAACTGACACTTGTCACTATTCGGTGGAGGTAAGATGGGCCACAGGTGGCACCACCAGTTCAGTGATGGGTCTTATGGAGTATAGCAATGTTACTAATAATTTTCTTACACATCTTTATACTTGCATAATGTTGTAGAAACCAACCCTATGTTATGCATCACACACACTCACATACACAGGTATATGATGTATAATGCATTATACGAGTATAACTACAAGGGTAACATGTGCATCCTATATTTCCTCTTGCACATTGTGGGAGTGACCCCCCCCCCCACCCTCTCAGCTGTCAGGTAAATTGTCGGGCGGGGGCCCCCCTCACGTCACACACTGGAGGAAAAATCTATCTATAAGAGAAAACATCCTCTGGTGCGAATGATAACAGGGTAGCGGTTGCAAAGCCCCTGTCACACCTTGCCAGATTGAGGAAATGGAAAGAAACCAAACAAAGTTTGTTGATATATGTCAAAGTCCGGTTTGTGTCTGTTGCATATCTGCTGCATATCCGGTGATATCCGGCCTGATCCGTTACAAATTTTGAATTCTCACAAAACTCGGAATGGATGCCGCCGGATTGACGTCTACGATTCTTGTCCTGTTTGAGTTTGTTTCATCTGTTGGCTATCCATTCATGTCCGTTTCATGTCCGTTTCATGTCCGTTTCATGTCCGTTTCATGTCCGTTTCATGTCCGTTTCATGTCCGTTTCATGTCCGTTCTTCCGGCGGCCTTTGACCCAATATCGCAACATTTTGACACACTTTAATACATTTTGATACTTGTCACGCCCTAACATCACCGGACTAGACAATTCCGTCCGTTGCTCAATCCAGCGAGGGGTGAGAGGGGCTTTAGGGACGAGGAGGACCGGTGGCCCTGCCACCGGTCACGTGCTATGGACCAAGGAAGTCGTACATAGAATAATCGGTATTATACTAGGCAATTCCCTTCCACGCCTTTATACTCATATAATACAAATATATGTATCGTATGAGATATATAACCCATCACATATACATTCATATATTTCAAAAGAGCATTTGTTCTGTAGACTAACTATAATGTAATACCGTCCCGGCGCATCCTCAATCAAACAGGACGATTATGCCTAAAGGAGGACTGGAACCTTTATTTCCACCTTCCTGACCATTAGACTACCAAGGGTACCTGATTCAAGCAACCTCCCCATGCCTACCTGTGTATATAGCATACCACATTGAGCAGTGAATGCAACTCAATTCTTCAACTTCGGAATTAGAAGTACCATGTTTCCAATTAGACATATCCAGGTTGAACACTTAGAGTACATACACAGGGATGGTTCAAACGCCACATAGCACTCAAGGTGCACATAATCCTGGTAATGGCCCCAGTATTGTGGGAGTCTTACAAAAACAAGCACCCCCCCCCCCCCGCAAACCCGGAAACGTCATTCCTAGGATGGGATTGAAATCTTAACATTCCTGCAAAAGTGTCCCAACCATTAGGCCATGCAGTCGCCCTGATTCAGTCCCCCTTTCCAAATCTACCTGTGCATTTGAGATTTCATCAGGGGGACGGTGCCGGCGGCGCACCACAACATGGAGGTACATTACTCAGCCATGACATTTGGTAGATGCATAGGTCGAGTCAAACCAATGACTTAAACATTGATACTTCTCGCTTCCTACCCAGGCGTTCTGCATTATTAAGACAGAGCAAGGATTGGTTTGGCTCAATGTCAGGATAATATGACTGAGTGGGATATTGGGTCATGCTTGTGGCCTGATTTCCCAATAGGGCAGCACTATAAAGTCACCACAAGCACGCACTGTCACAAGTCGGCACCAGTCCTGATATTTCTTTTCTTGAAGATCTATGCTGCATATCATGGATAAGTCTGAATAGACTTGTTTTCACCAATAGACAGTTTGTCAATAGAAAGCCCAAGCCTACACTTTTACTGACCCATAGGCTTGTTTAACCTCTCCCACGCCACATAGACATGGTATGAGAGCAACTGGGCTTTGATGACGCTGTAAGTTATACACATCGGTGGAAATCCAAATTGGCACAGGGAATCGAACCACCAATCTTCAGATTAGGAGTCCAACCTAGAAAAAAGTCAGACACTCTAACCACTCCGCCATAGAGAACACCATATGACCTTAGATGTTGTTAGCACTTTAAACAACAGCATTCAAACTATAAAGACACCATGAGTGCGCACTGGCACAAGTCGGTACCCATCCTGATATGACCTTAGATGTTGCCAGGATGTAAAACTCCAACAAATAAATAAGCTCGCGGGATGATGCTGTCGGTCTATCTGTGTTCACCTACACCGTTTACAGTCACCTCACACGATATCCTACGCACTTATAAAACATCACTTTGTATCAGCTGGGCAGCAGCCTACCCGACTTCTGAGCAAACACCCCATGTCAATTTCAAGTTTCATCAGTAGCTCTTTTTCAAATAAGCAGATGTGAAATGTATTAATCATCAATGTCAAGCTTCATAAGTAGCTCTTTTTCAAATAAGCAGATGTGAAATGTATTAATCGTCAATGTGAAGCTTCATAAGTAGCTCTTTTTCAAATAAGCAAATGTGAAATGTATTAATCGTCATGTGAAGCTTCATAAGTAGCTCTTTTTCAAATAAGCAGATGTGAAATGTATTAATCGTCAATGTCAAGCTTCATAAGTAGCTCTTTTTCAAATAAGCAGATGTGAAATGTATTAATCGTCAATGTCAAGCTTCATAAGTAGCTTTTTTTCAAATAAGCAGATGTGAAATGTATTAATCGTCAATGTCAAGCTTCATAAGTAGCTCTTTTTCAAATAAGCAGATGTGAAATGTATTAATCGTCATGTGAAGCTTCATAAGTAGCTCTTTTTCAAATAAGCAAATGTGAAATGTATTAATCGTCATGTGAAGCTTCATAAGTAGCTCTTTTTCAAATAAGCAGATGTGAAATGTATTAATCGTCAATGTCAAGCTTCATAAGTAGCTCTTTTTCAAATAAGCAGATGTGAAATGTATTAATCGTCAATGTCAAGCTTCATAAGTAGCTCTTTTTCAAATAAGCAGATGTGAAATGTATTAATCGTCAATGTGAAGCTTCATAAGTAGCTCTTTTTCAAATAAGCAAATGTGAAATGTATTAATCGTCATGTGAAGTTTCATAAGTAGCTCTTTTACAAATAAGCAAATGTGAAATGTAATAATGGTCTATCATATTTAACCCTGAAAATACACATACACATAACCATTTATGCATAATATTGGTATATAAATACAGATATATATATATATATATAAATAAGCGAACAGGGAATGAGAGAAGGCTTGGTTTGGGTTGAGTTTATTTTCTCTGGTAGGGAAATATATGCATATCGGCCAGGGGGGCGTCATCCTGGTCCCTGAAGGCGCCAGCGACCCAGTCGTCCCCATGGGCGGCACCGAAGCCCCAGTCGGAGGCGTCACTGTATGTGGACATGTGAGGGGAGAAGCAGCCAAGGATCCTGGCCTTCCCGATGAACCTGCTCGCGAAGTGGAACCACCAGTCGACGTCGTCCCTGAAGCCCTTGGAAAGGCGGATGCGGTGGTATGGCTGATGGACGCTGTTGATACTGTCGTACAGTCTACGGCAGAAAGTCCTTCCGCCCCTGACCACCTTGCTGCAGTGGGCTAGGAGTCCCCCGAGCCGCTCGAGGTCCCGTTTGGTGACCTTGCGGCGGCCCCTGGTTTCATCCAGGACAGTGATGAGGCGGTCGAGCTTGTCCCGGGGGAGGCTCATCTCAAGAGTCACCGTATTGATGTCAATGCCCAGGAAGCGAGCCGTAGTGCAGGGAGAGACGACCTTCCCGTAGCTGACGAAGAAACCAAGCCATCTTATGATGGCGAGCAGGGTGCGTTGGTGTGCACATCCATCCTCGTATGTGGGGGAGATGAGGCAGAAGTCGTCGAGGTAGTTCACGACTCGGGTCACGCCCTCCCGAGTAGCACAGCGGACTATGAGGTCGGATATCTTACTGAAAACGTAGGGGCTCGAGGACAGGCCCATGCAAAGCCTGTTGTCCTCGAGGTAGGTGCAGGGGAGGCCCCCCTGGTGGTCGAATTCCCAGTGAAGACCTTGTCGGTCGCGGTCGGTGGGGTGGATGCAGACTGCCCTGTAAGCATCCTTGATGTCCACTGTCGAGAGGTAGTCCCCCCTCTCCATGCGGTCCGCGACGTCATCCACACTGTTGTAAGAGAATTTTACTGCCACCTCCCCCGTACAGTTGTTGACGGAGGCACCCTTAGGCTGGCTGCAGTCTACTATGCTGCGAATCCCGCCCCCATCCTTTGGGACGCAGAATATATCATGAACGCAGCTGGGTCGGTCCTCCACTACGGTAATGCAGCCTCGGGCGATCTCGCCTCGGAGCCTGTCGCTGATGGTGGCGTGGCTCTCCGGGTCCCGGACCTTATGGTGCCGGGAGTCGTATCGTAGGTCGCATGAGGGGTTGATGACCTGGAAGCCGAAGGCAGCTCCCCTGAGGAGGTACTCCCAGTCAGGGTCGGTATCACCCCTGAGGAATAGTTCACAGAACATCCGGCAGGGGAGGAGCTGGGCGGGGCTGCCATCAATCACATGGGCACAGTGACAGGCCCCCCCCCACACAGCTGTCGTATACTCGGACCACAACACCGGGTCCCCCCCGAGGCTCGATCATGGTGAGGTTGAAGACATGGCGGTCCCCCGCAGGTGCAGGTTCTCCAACAAAAGCCACATGCAGCCAATCGGAGTCGCTCGCCTGGCCGCTGCCGACCCAACCCCGGACAGTGGGGGCGGGGCAGTCGTCGGGGGCTGCGGCATCATGCCCACCGACATCAGGAGCAACAATAACAATGTCGCATGTGGCGCTAACTCTGCCACGGGCGGTGGCACTACCGTACCCATCACGAGCGGTGGTACTAACGTACCCACGGCTGTCATCAGAGGCAGCAGCATCGTGCCCAGGGCCGTCAAGTGGGGTGGGCTTGGCCCCACCCCCCACGACGCCGGGGTCAAGGTCGGCCGAGGGGTTCGGCCAATCAGGACCGGTCATTCCCGGGGGAGTGCCCCCCGCCCCCCCACGCCCCCCCACGGTCAGCCGCATCCAGTCGGCCCCGCGCCCCCCCCCCCCCCCGGTCAAGTCGGTCGGCGGCGGCCCACCAATCGGGCCGTCCGGGAGGGGCGCGTCCCCCCAGGGCACAGGTCAGAGCAGCATCACAGTAGGCCGTGCGACCCCGCCTGGGGTCAAGGTCGGTCGGGCGGCGGCCCAGCCAACCAGGGCCGTCCGGGGCAGGGGGTGTGTCCCCCGCAGCGGGTCCGGAAACGGGGTCAAGGATGATGGAGGCAGCACAGGGGTAAACAGGGGCAGAGATTTGGGTCAACTCACTGGCTGCGGCACGGGTCTGGGGAGGTCCGGTGTCGTGTATGCAGGCCCCGGGGCGGGCTCGGTGTCAGTCTTTGTGGCACTTCATCCGTCGGTGTGATTTTGCCCCGCACTTACTGCACCAGTGTCCGTAGCCGCACTCCTCCTCTGTCCGGCCACATCCCGAGTCCTTATTCCATTGGAAACAAGCCCTCTTGCCATCCTTCTCTAGGCGCCGCGTCGAGTTGAAACGGGAGGATCCCGCTCCAGTTTTGCCCGTCCCACCCCGTCTCATGCTCTCGTGGCCATAGAACATGGTGCTCGTGGCGTTGTACGCTTTCCCGAACGCGGCAAAGCCCAGGGTCTCGGCGAGTCTCCTGATCTCACAGTCGTAATCAACATGGACAGAGTCTTTGAACATGTCCGATTTTGCTTTCAGTGATATAAAGTGTAAGTGCTCCATGAAAGCCGTGCTATCTTTTTTCGTGGTTCCTTCTATGTCGAGGAACCACATGAGCGAGGCGCCATAGAGCTCATGAGCGTTGAGTTTACGGAGGTCTTTTTTCCCAGCAATGAAACGTTTAATCGACCACTTACTTCTCCGCCTCCTTGAACTGCTCCTTGATCGGCTCCTGGAGTCGGAGGAACTCCTGTTCCTCCCTTTCCGTCCCCTGGTCCTCGCACGGGAACGGAGCTCCCCGTAAGAGGAGTGTCCATCCGCCTGGCCGGCCGTTGGCTTTGGCGGGAGCGTGGGTCCGCCATCTTGGATTTGAGCGTCACTCGGGCCCGCCTTGGCGGTAATCCTAGCCGCCCGTCTCCTCTCCAACATCTCACACTTATCCGTCAGAATCTGACGGCGTTCCTCCCTTTCCAACATGTCGATCCGCTCCTGTAGCTTGCGCTCCCCCTCCGACACATCCAAGTCCGCCAGGGTCTGGCTCAGTTCATCCTGCGAGTCCTTACTCGGCGAGGATTTCGCCATCTCTCCCGTGTAACGTCTGGTAATCCTGACTAAATTTCCCTCCGAGTCCTCCCGTGTGAGCTTGTTGCGCTGGCACGAAACTTTGTCGGCTTGTTTATGGTTACCTCCGCAGACCGAACAGTAGTCCACAGGCATAGTCCGCGGCCAGGTTCGGAGGGAAAGGGGGGGAAAAAATACGGGAGATGGAGCGCGGAGGGGAGCACGTCCGAGCGTATCCAAAGAAATTTTGAAGTGAGGCAAGAGGCAGACGGTGCCGGTGCCGAGGTCGGGAGCGGAGAGAGTGCCCAGACCAGGGTTTTGCTCAGAGTCATGGTGGTGGATAGATGGGGGGGGGGGGCCCAGGAGGGGCCCCCCGGAAACATTATGGTCTATTCTTTATTTATATTCACATAATCACTTATATAGCACATATATATATATACGGACGCACATTCTCAAAATTATGAGCTGAACACAACCAAGAAGATGTAGTACCTGAAATCGATCAAATTATGCACACAACTAAGCTTCAAATGATTGAAGAAAAAAGCTAACATAGAATCTCTAGATTAGACCACTAATCACATGGGTACAAGTTATTATGGATGTTGATTAAGTACAAAAAATAGACAAAAACCAGAATAATATTAACAATTGGGAACTCCCCGATTTTACACCACAAACAAGTGTAAAGAGATTATTCATAAAGGAAATCAATCCATATGGATTATGACTACGACTGCACAATAACGAAAACAAGTGAATGCACTTACAGCTGCATAGACCGAAGAAAACATCAAATTTTCAAAACCAAAGCAATTATCTACATTTGATTCTACATATCTAACTTAGATACTGGTGCACTTATTAAACATTTGTTTGCCACACAGAAGGGAAAGGTGAGTCAACTCAATATAACCTGCTACTGCTTGAAGCCTGTGTTATCAGAGTTTTGGGTCAGCCTTTAAATATCTCAAAAGTGACCCCCTTACAATAAAACTTACTTCAAGCTAAACCGGACGATAACCGGGCGACAACCGAATGTCCAATGGACGGATGGATTAAACACCAAACGGACACGTATCGGACTGTGCACGGACGCGCCGAAAACATATACTGACCGAATTCCCGCAACACCATCAACGAACACTGCAGGAAGCAAACCGGAGACGTATCGGATGGGTACCGGATATGAAACGGACAAAACGGACTAAACAAACTTAAACTGGACACCAACCGTACACGTCAGTCCGGCGGTGTCTCGTACAAGTTTTGTGTATGTTCAAAAGTTGACACCGTACACACTGGACACCACCGGAGATAGAACGGACACACCGGATGCCTACCGTATATAAACCGGACGTATTTCACCAGACAGTGTCCGATTTCTATCCATTTCCCCAGTCCGGTAAGGTGTGACTAAACCTTTAGCAGACTGATTTCGAGGTTGAATCGTTTGTAAACCCTGCCACAGACGTTTCCGGTCAGGCCCAGTTTCCACCTGGAATCGCTGATCATTTATCAAGCAGGCCCTGCGGTCTGAGAAAGACAAATGTGCCCAGAGTGCTGACAGTCTGCTAAGTGTCACCTAGGCGCGGTTCGAGCAGCGGCAACGGCAGTGACAGCGGCAGGCAGCCGTATGGACAGGTAGGGACCGGTATGGACCGCTAGGGACCGGTATGTACGGATGGGGACGGATTGGGACCAGTATCGACGGATAGGGACGGACACGGAACGGTATGGACGGATAAAGACGGATGGGGATGGACAGACAGCAAGCGGTATATAACGGTAGGGACCTGTCTGGACGGATAGGGACGGATCGGAACGAATAAGGACGGATAAGAACTGAGAGGGACTGGATATGGACGGATAACAGCGGATAGAGCCTGATGGGGAAGGGTGGGATGGATAGGGACGGATAGGGACGGATTGGAACGGATATGGACGGCTAGAGAGAGATATGGGTTGGGACGGGTAGGGACGGACTGGTAGAGACTGGTATAGACTGTTAGATAAATTATAGGGAATGTTAGGGACTGTTAGGTACTGCTAAGAACTGTTAGGGACTGTGAGGGAATGTTAGGGACTGTTAGGGACTGTTAGGGACTGTTAGGGACTGTTAGGGACTGTTAGGGACTGTTAGGGACTGTTAGGGACTGTTAGGGACTGTTAGGGACTGCTAGGGACTGTTAGGGACAGTTAGGGAATGTTAGGCACAGTTAGGTACTGTTAGGCACTGCTAGTGACTGTTAGGGACTGTTAGGTACTGTTAAGAACTGTTAGGGCCTGTTAGGGACTGTTAGGGACAGGTAGGGACTGTTAGGCACAGCTAGGGACTGTTCGGGACTGTTAGGGACTGTTGCGGACTGTTAAGAAATGATAGGGACTGTTAGGGAATGCTAAGACCTGTTAGGGACTGTTAGGGACTGTTAGGGAATATTAGGGAATGTTAGGGACTGTTAGGGACTGATATGGACTGTTAGGGACTGTTAGGGACTGTTATGGACTGCTAAGAACTGTTAGGGAGTGTTAGGGACGGTTAGGGACTGTTAGGGACTGCCAGGGAGTGCCAGGGGCTTTTATGGACTGCTACGGACTGTTAGGGACTGTTAGGGAATGTTAGGGAATGTTAGGGAATATTAAGAACTGTTATGGACTGTTAGGGACTGTTAGGGAATGTTAGGGACTGTTAGCGACTGCTAGGGACTGTTATGGACTGTTAGGGACGTTTAGGGACTTTTAGGGACTGCTAGGGCCTGTTAGGGACTGTTAGGGAATGTTAGGGAATGCTAGGGGACCGGTAAGGAGAGCGGTTGGAATATGCAGGCATGGCTGTGCTAGGAATGGGTCCGGAAATATGAAAGCAACCCTCATTGGAGAAGTCATTTGGCTATGTTATTCAAGTGTTTTTCTTCCTCTCACGGCATATATTTTCAATAGAGAGAGAAACAGGTCTCTCAGTGGAACTAGCAAATGTGGATTTGTCAATAAATTTGGATGCATTACTGGGGATTAGCGGTGCGGGGTTGGACTGAATGCCAGACCGAGTTGGAATTATATTTTAAACCGATATTCTACGCTTATTCAGAACGTGGGGACTACATGGCATTATATTTTTAAATGATTGTGTGGAGAGTTGTTATCCAGCTGAGCTTAGGCAGTTATGAGCACATTTAAATATAAGGCGTGATTATATATGCAAAGGCCGCCTCAGTTTACACGGTAATTTTCTTGAATCTGATGGTCAATTTATAAAAGGAGTTCTTAATCCACAGTCCATCTGGCTCGAGTAAATTCACTGTCTATTTTCTGGAGGTCATATGAAGGGCAGGTTGCCGAATAGGACATGAAGAGGGCCTAACAGTGATTTGATTTGAATCTGAAAGCTGACACTTAGAAAAGTAGTTTCTGAAAGGATCTACTTTGTTGGTTCACAATTATCGAGTAGTCTGAGGCGGCCATATAGGTGTGGCAACCAGAATATGTCGTAGGATTGTGAATATGAGGTTTGTTTTAAATTTATTGTATTGTACTTGATGACATATTATAGGGTGATTATCGGCAGCACACAGCTATGTAGTGAGCCTCCTGCCTGCTCACAATCATCATGCTGTCGGTCGCAATGCGACAAAGACTGCTTTTATTTCTTAACCTTGCGGTTGTGCATTTCATAGAAGCTGCTTGCAAAGTGTTGAAGTGCTGCTGGCTTTTGCAAGTTACTAGTAGCACTCTCTCAGGGAGCAATTAGAGGTCTCACACCGGCAAGAACAAGTCAAGACAGGTGCAAACTATTTGTCTCTGCAGTAACTGGCCGGGAGATGTTCGGAGTTCCCTTCATCACCGCCCTTAATGCTGCCATGGAAGCATGGTTTTCTGTTAGGGTTTGCTCCCTTAGCCTTTGGTTCTATCAAGAACCTATACCACACGACAGTGGTTTATAACTTTGCAAGGCAGGGGCGTCAAACTACCTGAGGTATTTTAGCAGATAGGTACTACATTACCCGCATACCCGCTCACAAACATGACTAATTAAAGTTGCATAGTTGGATGGTTTTTAATTTCTGTCGCACCACAAGGGGGCAGGTGATATGTCACGGCCCCCAACTGGACAACCCAGGGCGGGACACCAGAAATATAAAAGCCAGATAACATATCTAACAACAATATAAGTCAAATCAAATTCAAACAAATATAACTCAACCACCTATTACGTACAGGCCTATGGACATGTAAATAAAATAGGCTAGTATAGAATTAAGTAGAAAAAGCGGAAAACTCTTCCCAAGAAAACCCCAAAACACTGATATAGAACCTTAGGAAAACAACTAACATAGTAATACGAATAGAACAAAGATACAATGCCAAGAGGGCCCCAAAAAAACTAATATAGACTACTAAACATACCAACAGACTATCTATCTGCTACTGAAATGCAGACAATCAAATAACTTATCAGCAGCTACTGCTTGGTAAGACAACACCAACATTACAGCTGGCCAGCATTGAAAACAAGCCTGGGTACCCGGTCTTACATGCTATGGACAGTATAAATACAGCCTCAATAAAAAATCTAAAAAATCTACCTTACTTTAGTTTGAAGTAATTTTGATTTTAAATGGCTAAGTTTGAAGAAATTTGAAGTCCAACTGTGTAACATTAATTTTGGCAAGCATCCCAAAACTCGGACACCATATATGTTTCTGCAGGAACATGTTCTGATCAATTGCCTCAGTATCCCCTTCTATGTGGCGACAAATGTTTAGTAAGTGCACTAGTATCTAAGTTTGATATGTAGAATCAAATCTAGATAATTTGTTCGGTTTTGAAAATTTGATGTTTCCATTGCACTATGCAGCTTTAAGTAGAGTATGACTAGACTGATATCTGTCGGTAACCATAACGACTGTTATCAGAAATGACACAACGTCATAGCAGTTGAGAGAATAGTAGCTGCAGTGTGTGATTCAGCTACCAGGCACAGTGTGGCACTGCCGGACAGGCCGGGGATGTGCCAGACCCACATGAAGTAGGAGGGTGGGAGAGGGGGTGTGGGAGGAAGGTGGTGGGGATACAGGGTGTGTGAGGAAGGGGGCAAGGGAGAGGGTATCTGTCAGGGATGGGGCGTGGGGAGGGGTGTGGGACGGGTGGGGCGGGGGGAAGGGGTGGGGGAGAGACGGGGGAGGGAAGAGGGTGTGTGGGGGGAAGGGTGCGGGATGTAGTGGAGGAGACGGGGAGAGATGGGCGAGAAAGGGGGGAGGGGGGAAAGAGGACGAGAGAGGTGGGGGGGAGTCATGGCGGGGGTTGGGCAATGGGGTAGCGGTTGGGGGGTAGAGAGGCAGGGACGGTGGGAGGGGGGGGGAGGGTAGGGAGAGTAGGAGAACGAGAGGGGGGAGAGGCGGGCGGTAAAGGGGGTAAGGGAACGAGGGGGCAGTTGTGGCGGGGGAAGGCGATTGGGTAGCGTTGTAACGGTGGGGTTGGGGGGTGGAGACGGAAAGGCGGTGGGAGGGTGAGTGGGAGGGAGTAGGAGTGGAGGGCATGGGGAGCGGAGCGGGAGGGAGGAGGGAGGAGGGGGGAGGCAGGACACAGGACGCGTCTGACCTCTTCATATCAATCAAGAAGTTCGTCGAGAAGCTGCGCTGGCGACCGGAAGTGGCCCTGACGTGCAATCTGATTGGCTGAAAAGGCCAGTATTTATCTTAGGCGGGGTGCGGATGGAGACGCGGGTGGCTGGTGAAGGAGGGTGGGAGGAGGGGTGAAAGAGGGTGGGTGTGTTGGAGGGCGAGGAGAGAGGAGGGATGTTGGGAAGGAGAGTGGGAGGGGGGAGTGAGGTTGGGAGGGGTAGGGTGGGGAAAGAGAAGGGCAGGGACGAGGAAGGGGGGGGGGGTGAAGAGGGTGGATGTGTGGTAGGGGGGAGAGGGTGGAAGGAGTAGGGAGTGTGGGGAGGGGGAGAGAGGGTGGGGAGGAGGAGAGCGCGTAGTGTGGGGAGAGGGTGGGGAGGGGAAGAGAGAGTGGGTAGGAGGAGAGAGGGTGGGGAGGAGGAGAGCGCGTAGTGTGGGGAGAGGGTGGGGTGGGGGAGAGAGAGTGGAAGGGGGAAAGAACGTGGAAGCACACGAGCGGGGGGAAGGGGAGGAGAGGAGAGGGACAGGGGAGGGAGAGGATGGGGGAGAAAGTGTAGGAGGGAGGAGAGTGGGTGAATAGTGGGAGAGAGGGTGAGATGGAGGAGAGAGGGGGAAGGGGTACATAGGGGTGGGCGGGGGCGGAGAGAGGGGGGTGTAGTTGGGTGGGCAGCCGTCTCTATGCCAGTCCTTACAGCGTGATCTATATCAACCTTTAAAAGCGCGACGCACTGATGCATCGCGCCACCAGGCGGCGCTGGCGGCGCGGAAGTGGGAAGGGGTAGTCCTCGGTTAAAAGAAAAACAGCCAAAAAAATGCACACACATACAAAAAACCACCGCACAGCAGGCTAGTGTTTCCTCTTTTAAAGAAATATTTATTTATTATTTACTAGCACCGACATATATGGCGCGATAGCTTGGCGTTTATGGGGCGTTCAGTTCAGTGCATGTTTTCCAGTTTCTTGCTGATGTGATATCGCGGTGAATAAGGTTTGGTTGATTGGGGTTTAAGGTCCTAGAACCGTCTGGGTGATACTGATGGCTACACCGCTACCAACATTTGGTAGGTGTACTGCGTAAGTTGTATTGTTGCCAGAATAGGAGAATATGCGCTGGCGTTTTTTGTGTGTTTTTTTTGTATCTGATGTTTCGTTAAGTAAGCCTCAGTTCGCTGAGGTTTGGCGTCCTAGCAGCAGCTGAAGGGATCGCTTGACGGAATGAGACAGTGTAAGTATGTGTGCAGTAACTTTCCAGTGCTACCCTGCTAGGTGGTCATGTTCTTGGGTTCGTTTTCTAATTCGATGATTTGTTACCAGACGGGAAGGCCGAATGAGTTAGAGCGTTCGTCTCCCGTGATGGTAGATCGTGGGATGGAGGATTCGAACCCTGGCCGAGTCAAACCAATGACTTAACAATTGATACTTGTCGCTTCCTAGCCAGGAGCTTGACATTATTAGGATAGGGCAAGGACTGGCTGGCTCAGTGTCAGGATAATGTGACTGAGTGGGATATCAGGTCATGGTGCTGGCGGCTTGGTTTCCCAGTTAAGTGGGACAGACTATAAAGTTGCCATGAGTGCGCACTGTCACAATTAGGTACCCGTCCTGACATGACGCTATATGTTGCTAGGACGTAAGACAACAAACAAACAATAATTTGTTTTGTTCAATCTAATCCGATAAGGTTTGCTTTTATTTGCTTGTTTATGTTGTCCGCAACATGGGTAACTGGGCAGACAGACTCGGCACGCTTCCTCGTAAATAAGGATGCACACCTTTGGCGCCACCTATCGGCCACCTCCTGTACTGAAGTTTACATTATATACCTAATGACGCCTAGTGGTTATTTGTTTGCATTAACACTTTATGCTAGCAGTCCAAACTAACTATGGCTGCTACATGTCGCCACCAATGTTTTATGATCTAGCTAATTCCGGAGCCACCTCGGCTCCCTTCAAACTGAATAGGTCAAGTACAACAACTGACCAACAAGCCATAATTTGCCACCCCACCCACTGTAACAGAAACAAATATGGTATTGATGAATGTAAACTGGTAAAGTGCATGTCACACTATGGCAGATTGAGCAACGGACAGAACCGGACAAAAGGATATTCTAGTCCAGTGTTATTCGGACTTGAAATGTATCGATTATTTAATGGTCGGGTAACGGACGGGTAACGGACGGGTAACGGACGAGGAACAGACGGGGAACGGACAGGGAACGGACGGGGAACGGACGGTAATGGATAATAACCGGATAGGTCTGTCCGGCACAATCCATTACAACTTTTGTGCATGCTCAAAACTTGTAACGGATTGGGCTGAATATCAATGGATATCAACGGATATGCAATTGACATAAACCCGACTTTGCAAAATGAAGAAACATAACATAAATTACCAAGCCTATATAGATATGTGCTCCATTGTACTTCCTAGCAAGATTTAATGTCATTTCAAGACCGGAGGATGGGGCGGGGGTGATCAACAAGTGGAGGCATGATTTATAAACGCCCTCATGTTCATTGAAGACTGTGAATGAGACAGTCGTTGTTTCGGGGTTTGACAGAGTGTTTATTTGTTGTTGTTTAACGTCCTATCAACATCTAACTTGTATGGTAATATCAGGATGGGTACCGACTTGTGACAGTGTCCACTCTTGGCGATTTTTATAGTGCTGCCCCACTGGGAGACCAAGACGCCAGCAACATGACCCAGTATCCCACACAGTCACATTATTCTGATACTGTGCAAGCCAGTTCTTGTCCTATCCTATTAGTGCAGCACAACAGGCTGGTTTTTTTTTTCTGTCTATCATGGATAAGTCTGAATAAACTTGTTTTAACAATTAGACAGTTGGTCTATAGAAAACACGAGCCTACACTTTTACTGACCCAAGGGATTTTGAACCTCCCACACCTCATATACATTGTATGAGAGCAACTGGCCTTTCATGACGCTGCAAGTTATACACAGCGGTGGAAATCCAAATTGGCAGAGGTTATGCTATGCGGAATCGAACCACCGACCTCCATATTAGCAGTCCGACCTAGGAAAAAAGTCATTATATCAATTGTATAAGTCATTGGTTTCATTCGGCTGGGATTCGAACTCCCGAACCCCCGACCTTCCGCACGGGAAGCCTGCGCTCTACCGCTTTGGATACGGTGCCCGGTAGGGGGTCTGGTAGCCGGGTGACGTCCGCCAACCCGTCGTGTTGTATGCTGAGACCAAGGATCTGAGGCCAGTGATAGAGACCTGACCCGTGGTGTGTGTGAGTGTGTGTGAGTGTGTGTGAGTGTGTGTTGGGGGGAGGTGATGGTGGAACAGATGACGGGGGGGGGGGGGGGAGAGTCGGCCCTGGTGCCGTGGGTGGCTAGCGGGTTTTCCTAACACAAATATTGATCATGAAAATAAATTTCACTAATTTTGAACACACCAGCACCAGTCCTATTTTAATTGTGTTTTGGATTACGGCGTCATAAAGAACCTTGGCTGAGGTATACATTTGGTAAATTACAGATATATATATTTAATTAATGTAACTTGGAAAACATTTAATGGCGTATAATTGGCGGTCAATTGCAATTATATATTTAATTAATGCACCTTTGAAAACATTGGCTGTCAATTTCAATTATATATTTACGTAATGTAGCTTGGAAAACATTTAATACAGTAGAATTGATGGCTAATTTCAATTATATATTTAATCAATGTAGCTTGGAAAACATTTAATGGAGTAGAATTGATGGTCACTTTCAATTATATATATAATTAATGTAGCTTGGAAAACATTTAATTGAGTAGAATTGGCCGTCAATTTCAATGATATATTGAATTAATATAACTTGGAAAGCCTTCAATGGCGTATACTTGGCGGTCAATTTTAATTGTATATTTAATTACTGTAGTTTTGAAAACATTCAATGGAGTATAATTTACGGTAAATTGTAATTAGAAATATATATGTGTATATATTATAATATATATATATATATATATATATATATATAAGGATAATATATCGAATAAGATCTAACGGACCCCTGATCACTTTGTTATTATATATAGATATTTCTTAATGCTTTTCAGCAGAGTAAAGGAACAATATATGCATATATGAAATTACTATGCATTGAACATTCTTCGATATGTCACAACAGAGGTCCAGGTTTAACTATATATAGAACAAAATATGTCTTGATTAATTCTGAATGGCTAAGTAATGGTCAACTCTAAGTGTCCATACCAAACTCAGTATATCTTGAACACCCTTCAATAAGGATATACAAAACCGTCAATCAATTTTAATTCCATATGAAATTCCCATATCTGGTGTATTATTCATTAGATATTACGGTCCGTGGTAATTAGGAATAGTCTCCGCTACACGCTTCAATACGGCATTTATAACACTTTGAAACAACGCAAACTTGAATAAGGCACGGGAGACCTGATGTTCGCTGATTGATAATTTCGCGCTGATTGTCGATGAATCATTAGGACAGAGCGCCCCCTGTGGGTTTGGTGATGGCATGTTGGCGTGCCCGGCCCACTGCTCATGTTTACCACAATTTGGATCAATCACCGTCCCCACGAATCGCCTCCAGGTGCGCCCTTTATTTGACAATCCAACCGAAATGTTCGCCAAGAAAATCGCCTTTCCTCCTCTCATTAATGCCTAGTATAATGCTATATATGGATACATATGTAGGCATATAAATGTGTATGTATATGTATGTATATATGTATGTGAATATGTATATGTGTATATATGTATATATGTATGTGTCATCATCATCATGCTGTCGGTCGCGATGCGACAAAGACTGCTTTCATTACTTGACTGCCGCTCTCCATTTAGCTCTCTGCTGTGAGAGTTGTGTCCATGAGTCGGTCTTAATGTCTCTCAGCTTCAGGTTTCTCTTGATGGTATCTTTGAACCGGCGACGGGGGCGCCCTCTCTTTCTGTAGCCAGAAGACAGTTGAGAATAGAGGATCTGCTTTGGTAGCCTGTCTGATGACATCCTCATGAGGTGTCCAGTCCACCGGAGATTCTTTTTGATCAGAAGATCTTCCATAGAGGGCAGCCCCATCCGTTCGAGTATTTCCTTATTCGTCACTTTGTCCTTCCAGGTTAGCCTCATGATTGATATGTGTATATATGTATATATGTATGTGTATATGTTTATATATGTATATATATATGTATATATGTATATATATGTGTGTATATGTGTATATGTGTGTATGTGTGCATGTGTGCATACGTGCATGCGTGTGTGGATGTGTGTATGTGTACATGTGTGCATGTGAGCATGGCTGCATGACTGCATGTCTGCATGTGTGCATGTGTGCATATGTTTTTTTGTTTTTTTTTGGTCCATTAGTTGTTTAAGCAGGGGAAATTTCAGTCATAGACGACTGGTCTTCCTCATTCCACTGCTGGTCGATAGAAAGCCCGAGCCTACACTTTTACCGACCCAAGGGATTTTTAACCTCCCACACCACATAGACATGGTATGAGAGCAACCGTCCTTTGATGACGCTGTAAGATATACATAGCGGTGGATATCCAAATTGACAGAGCTGGGGGCACGGGGAATCGAACCACCAACCCTCAGATTAGGAGTCTGACCTAGAAAAATGTCAGGCACTCTAACCACTCCGCCACAGAGAACGCCACATGTATGCATTCATGTATGCATATATGCATGTATGCATGTATGCATGTATGCATGTATGTATGTATGCATGTATGCATGTATGTATGTATGCATGTATGCATGTATGAATGTATGCATGCATGCATGTATGCATGTATGCATGTATGCATGTATGCATGTATGCATGTATGTATGTATGCATGTATGCATGTATGCATGTATGCATGTATGCATGTATGCATGTATGCATGTATGCATGTATGCATATATGCATGTATGGATGTATGAATGTATGTATGTATGCATGTATTCATGTATGCATGTATGCATGTATGGATGTATGGATGCATGCATGTATGCATGTATGAATGCATGCATGTATGCATGTATGCGTGTATGCATGTATGGATGTATGAATGTATACATGTATGCATGTATTCATGTATGCATGTATGCATGTATGCATGTATGCATGTATGCATGTATGCATGTATGCATGTATGCATGTATGCATGTATGCATGTATGCATGTATGCATGTATGCATGTATGCATGTATGCATGTATGGATGTATGAATGTATGTATGTATGCATGTATGCATGTATGCATGTATGCATGTATATATGTATATTGTATTATGCAAGTATAAATATACAGAAAGGAATATTACTTATTATTATTATTATTATTCTTATTATTGTCAGATTATGTAAGCCACAACACTGTACCAGTGGTGCCATTTCGGCCAACCTCGCCTCCACCAGATATTGCCCAGTGTCAGTCG
The DNA here is from genome assembly GCA_030323885.1 of Branchipolynoe longqiensis. Lineage (NCBI taxonomy): Eukaryota > Metazoa > Annelida > Polychaeta > Phyllodocida > Polynoidae > Branchipolynoe > Branchipolynoe longqiensis. The sequence continues at coordinate 33,716,405 of CM059196.1, read as the reverse complement.
CACTGCTCGATTGTTGTAATATACGTTTATATAATTATGTATATATATGTATATATATATATATGAATATATATGTGGGCCCTTATTAGGTATAATCATTTAAGCAGATGAATATATATATATACATATACATATATATACACCTCAATTCAGCCCAGAGTGCACTGCGCCATCTGTAATTAATAAATAGCTCTAGGGTGGAAGCAGTGTTCACACAATGCCAGGGATCATAGAGCCGGAGGGTACTATTCAAAACAATGGTTGCAATGGCAAATTAATATAGCATCTGCAAACAAAAAGTGAGTAAATACAAAAAAACACACAAAAAGGTGTGTTAACGGCTAGTGGGGCGAGACGAACACAGTGGTTGCGGAGATGGTCTGGGGAGAGGGAGGAGGGTGGGGGTGGTGTGAGGTGTCAGGGGGGGGCGGAGG